>CM029271.1:11769728-12273366 GCA_016920895.1 Vaccinium myrtillus
GATGTACTGAATTATCAAGTTGATGAAATGAAGATTTGGCAACTTTTTGTAGCAAAAATACTCCAACATTTGCATATATCATGATTCTTACATAACCATCAGTCCATCATACTTGGTCTGCAACTGAAATAGGCAACCTTGTGCCAGAATACATACTTAAATAGGTCCACAAACATCAACCTTGTGCCAGCATACATAGATTACAAGTACCTAATACTTAGGTGGTCATAACCATCAACAAAAGAAGATCACTTAGATGGTCATAACCATCAACAAAAGAAGTAAGATTACTTAGATGCTACATACTCTACTAAAATGTTGCATATCCATCCATTGCAGAGTTTGGTGTGGATGAGGGCACTTGAGAAGCTGACTGAAAAATGACTGATCTTTGTGATGAGCCTTGTGAAGGGACTGGTTGGACAATAGCATCACTTCCCCTTGAGTTTCCAACTCCACTTGTAAAGTAAACATTTCCATAAGTGTTGGACATCTTTTGCATCTACAAAAACAATGTACAATATTGTTAAGCCTTGGAAGTTGAAACAAGTAAAAAAAAAAAAAAAAAAAAAAACAGTTCAAGGTAAAAAAAAAAATTTACCAAAAAAAAAAAAAAATTACAATGGCAGCAGTAGTGTTAAGCCTTGGAATCTCCCCTTGAGTGGTTGAGACTATTTGTACTTGCAAAATGGAAAAACTAACATTTTACAACAAGGTACAGTGACGAATTATGTTTAACTTAAAAGAGGGAAGTATTACAGCAGTATGAGGGTTAGGCCTTGGAAGATAAGTTGTGATCTTTGCATTTTCTAGGGTTGGTGTTGCTCCCCTGCTTCTCCCCCTAGCCATGAATCTCCCTCTACCTCTCCCCCTGTTTGACTCTCCCCTGCCTCTCCCCTGGCTTGACTCTCCCATGCCTCTTCCTCTAGTTGTGTGAACAACAGTTGTTTTTTTCTTTGCTGCAATGGGGCCTTTGCAAGTTCTAGTGTTATGCACATACTAGCTGCTTGCAATTACTACACCTTAAGGACTGGTGGGTCCTTCTAACCAAGTGTGAATTTTTGGCTCATCAGCTGCCTTTCTTCTAGCTTTTTTGGGCCTTCCAGGTGGCCTTCTTAATGTGAGAGCCATAATTGCATCATAATCAGTGTGGACCCATTGGGTTTGGTCAGGGATAGGGTTGATAATGTTTGCATATGACCTCATATATGTCTCCTTGTGGAAGAATGGATGGACAAAAGACTTTGGCGCCCTCTTGTTTTTCATGATAGCAGCAATCCCATGTGGGCATGGAATACCAGTAACATCCCACTTGTAGACACCCTAATTCTAATCCACGGATAATATTAAAATTCCCCGATGATGAAAACGAGATCGAAACGAGAAAACATTGAGCGCACGAGCCTTCGGAACTGATAGGTGTCAAAAAACACCCATTTAATCTTCTAATTAACATTTTAATAGTCCAAACATAGAGTTACTTGATGAATTATGATGGTTGAATTGTGTTTGTAGGCTTTTGAGCCGGTTCGTCTCTTTGAAACATAATCATCCCTTGTAAACCATTTTGGGCCTCCTACATTTAAGCATTTTTCTTGTTAAGCTCTATTACCTATATTGTGTCTTGAGAATGGTAAATTTGTGGGAATTGATCCTTGAGAAGAAGGGGGTGAGTTGAAAGTAATAAAGGCAAATGTTGATTGGCGGTGTTTCTCCCATTGTTTGAAAAGTGAAATAGAAAGAAGAAAAAAAGTTGAAACTGTAATGTGAATCGGGGGAACACCAACTTATTTCATTGTGAAGAAATGGTTGATTTCATTGTGGTTTGTGTTGAAAAGGTTGAAAAGTGAGATTTGGTGTATTGGGAAGGAAGAGGGCACAACATTGATAAACATGCCCTATGTGAGTTGTTATGAGGTCATTCTCCGACACTTGAATGTCTTACCTAGCCTTGAAACACTTTCCATTACCTAACGATATAACCAATAGCAAAGTCCTATTTGATCCTAGGGGTGATGGGGTGTGGTATGTGGATTGATTAAGCATTCCGGAACTTGGCGTTTCCGTTCATGAGATCGTATCAACTTTAAAGAGCTTTCTTTTTGTGTCAATGTGTGCGGATACTTTGCTTCCATTTATATAACTTCCAACCGCACAAATGAGAGTATATAAATGCACCTTGTTTCGAGTGATTTCTTTTGTTGAGTGCATGACACAGTGAGAATTGAAGTCGAGACTCGGTCCGGATAGAGCGGTCAATCATTGTTCACTTGTGGTCGAGGCCTTTGCACACACACACACACACACACATGCTAGGATTAGGTGTCGGGGTCTATCTTCTCGATTTGTTAGCACTTGGAACTCTTGTTGCTTGCCTAGTGTCTTTGTGGTAGCGTTGTACACCTTGGTTTGAAGTATCTATGAGTTGCATGACAGGTTTTGAAGTCCATGTTGAGGGATTCCATGTGTTTTGTGGGTGATCACTGCTGAAAACCCTCACGAGACTTCACTTGTCCTACTGGGGCCACCCGGGGGTTTAAAAGACCTATCCTTTCCCTTTTTACTTAGTTTAGTTGCAATGTTCTTTCTTTTGCTAGGGACTAGCAAAGTGTAAGTTGGGGGGTGTGATAGGTGCCAAAAAACACTCATTTAATCTTCTAATTAACATTTTAATAGTCCAAACATAGAGTTACTTGATGAATTATGATGGTTGAATTGTGTTTGTAGGCTTTGGAGAGTACCGAACAATTAAAAGTGCTAATTGGAGTCAATACGATGCATGGAACACAAAGTAGACGTACAGAGCTTCGCAACGGTCCAAGAATCGCATCATTTCGAGTTCGGATGAAGCCGGGGCGACTCCGCAAAGTTTTGGCCTACAATCTGGATTTTTCGCCCGGGCGGGAATCAAAGCCGCCAGGGCGGTTTTACCCGAGTCAAGCATGGATTAGGGCGTTGACCACGTTTTTTGGGGTTTTATTATAAATAGGTCATTGCTTTGTACGTTTTGGGGGTTCTAGAATATTTTAAGGCAAGTTTAGAGAGAGAAACGCGAGCCGTTCCATGGGTTCTTCAAGTTCTTCATCAAATCAAGCATTCGTCTCAATCTCCATGGCCGGCTAAACAACTTCTAGGGGGAAGATGAAGCCCCGGTTCAAGTAACTTTGTTTATGCATAGGATTTAGGTTTATTCATTCGAATCGATTGTTTAACTTAGAACATGTTTTCATTATGATCGGATGGAATCGTTTTAATTCTTTCTATTGGTTGAGTATTTGTGTACGCACTCTCAAATACCTAGTTAAACAATGATTTTCTATGTTTGTGCTTGGGTAACTGAGATGGATTATGCTCGTAAGACGGATCGTGCCACTGGACAGTCCGTGAAAGAGACGGGTTGTGCCAGCGAGACGGTCCGTGCTATGGGATAGTCCATGCCTGTTAACAACATAATTATTTTCTTGACAAATTGTGATTCGAATAATAAACCTAGCCTACACATAACTTAGTTACGTGACTGGGGTGGATTCGAAACCCTAGATCTTTCTCTCACTAGTTTTTCACCAATTTAATTAGTTGTTCTCTTAACCAAAAAACAATCACTCAAATCTTTTTTTCTGAATTAAATTAGAAATTAGTCAAACTTAACGTAACTTAGCTAAATTGTCTCCGTGGATCGATACTCGGACTTGGCCACTATTCTCTGGAGTAGTAGTTAATTCTTAGTTGTTATAAATATATTTTTGACTCGGAACTACACGGTCAGGAACCAAGCAAAATCACGTTTGAGGAATGAAACCGGTGTGTGGCATTACTGCACCACCGTGCGGCAGTGTTACAACACAGCATGGCAATTCCTTCCCAACACACTACCGCGTGGCAGCCCAACACCACCGTGCGGCAGTGTTGCACCATTGCACGGCATTGAAACCACCACATACTGCTGTACGGAAGTATGTCACCACCGTGCGGCAGTGCTACACCACAGTACGACAGTCCACGCCTTAAACCGCCCTATGGCGGTGCCCCAAATGCCATGCGATTTCGAATCGCTACAGCCGCAATTTTTGACGGAATCTCTGCAAATTTTTGGTACCCGAGAGCATGCTTGGAGCTGTGGTCGTCAAGTAAAGGAGAAGCTAAGGTCGTAGCCCACCATAGCCCGTAGCTCGTTATCACCTCGCGTCTATCATCGGTTTAGTTCCGTCTATAAATACCGAGAGAAGTCGAGGTGCAAAACCATGAAAAAAACCTCAGAAAATTCCCTCTGAAAATGGGTCAAAATTCTCTTACTCTCTTCGGTTCATCACCATAAAAATCCTTGTCGAAAATCTCTGCCAAAGCTTTTGAAAACCCTCTGAAAAACCTCACTAAAATGTTCCCAAAATCTCCTTCCCTCTTCCTTTAAACCCATTACTGCATAATACCAACCAAATAGCTAGAAGAGAGGAGCTTGTCCCGAAAATTTATAAACCCAGAAACACAACCCCTCCCCTTGTTTGGTCCTGATCCCGTGCCTAAGTTTAGAGCCTCTTTCCTCGGTCATTCAAAGGATTCAAAAGAAGTTTCGTGCGTTTAAGGTTTTCTCGGAAAAGTTTTGCCCACAAAGGTAAAAACTTTTGTTCATCAATCATGGCCTTGCCAACATGAGGGGAGGCTTTCCAGGTACCTAAAATGATCGTCCATATCGTTTTGGGTCCTGGCGTGCCAACATGCTTTTACAAAAATTGAAACAGAGCCTTTTTCTTCTTCTTTTTTCTTTTTACAATGCCGCACTGCATTGTATTACTGCCGTACGGCAGTTTCCTTGCATAGCAAAATTTTCCACGATCAAAAAGTCCTTGGTTAATCAATAATCAGGGGTGGTTGGATTGGGTACATTCATTACCAATGATTTTGCATGAAATAAACGTGACTTTGCTGTTGAAATTTTGTTTTTTCAAACAAAGGAATGGCTGCATGGTTTTTATGCATGGTTTCAAACAATTTTTAGGAAACTGGTTTGAACATGTTTTTTTAGATGCTCATGATGTTTACTGTTTCGTTTGAACATGTTATTTTTACTTTAAAAGTCACCAAAAACGTTTTCCATACTACGGTGCCTTAGTAAGCAACTGCCGTACGGCAGTTATTCATAATAAAATAAAAATAAAAACGTTTTCTTACTTTGATAAATTCTTGAAAGTGATAAGTCAACCCCTCTTTATATTTAATTGTCATGTCCTTTGCTTGTATGAGTAATCAAAAAAACAAAAACAAAAAATAAAGAAAAGTCAAATTTTGTTAGTATAATGTTCTCATCAATAATTTTTCTCAACTTAGCTGCTCTTTTATGTCTCCATACCTTTTTCATCAAATTATCGTCATTTATTAAGCAATAAAGTATTTTCTAAAAGTCTCACAAAGCATTGAGTAGAGACCAATTTTTAATTGGGCAAGTGGGGTGCCTTAAAAACCTTCCTCACGCGTAACCTGGCTCCCAGACCCAAAATTTCTTATTTGTCGCAGACCAAAACTATTTTCCAAATCAGCGGCACGAGAATCATTATTTTCCAAATCATTTTTAATGGTTTCTCGGGTAATAAATCCATTTTCAAAAATAAAAACCCGGGTGGTGACTCTGAAATCATTTTCTAAATATTTTCCAAAAATTATCGACTTATGCAATTGTCACTATGTAAGGGGAGAACATCTTCTTTTTTTTTTTCTCTTCTCCCTTCCCACTGCTAACACCACTCTCTCCTCACTCCTTCCCTCACGGTTTCTCTCTCTCTCTCTCCTCCCACACAAAAATTTCTCACTAACTACCATTTGAAGTCTACATAGATCCATCTTGAGACCTCTATATACTCACCATACAAATCAAAAATCGCTAGTATAAGCTCCAGAGGACTGAATTTCGATGGGTTTTGGTGGAGGAGGCTAGGGTTTCGATTCAAACCATGATTGGAGGCAGTTGGAGGTAGGGGTTTTTTTCTTGTTTATTTGATGTCTATGTGGATGAATAACCATGCTCATACTTGTTTTCATCTCTCTTTGGTTGCAAATTGAAAATCTATGGATCTAGGATTTTAAAATTGGGATTAAATCTTGATTGTTTGAAATGGTAGTTGCAAAAGGACGCGATGCACGACTCTCAACCCTAGGATAAAAAGACACTTTATAATGTTTGCTAAACTCACAGACTTCACATGGCAAAGCATCCACACGGCTATATGAAGGCACTAGCCTTTTGAGGTTCTTAAGTGATGGATGACAAAGACGACAATGATGTTGATATGGTGACACTGATGACTGAAGAGCAACAGAGCTAGGGTGAACATCATCGGTAAAGTAATACAAGCCACCATGTTCAACACCGCCACCAATCCTCCTCCCCGTCTTGAGATCCTGAAACACACAACCATTAGGGAAGAATGTGACTGAACAATTAAAAGACTTGGTAAGTTTACTAACAGACATAAGATTTAATGGAAAACGAGGAACTTGCAGTACGGAGTCCAAAGTAAGAGAGGAAGTAACATGAACAAAACCCAAACCAGTAGCATTGGTGGTAGAACCATCAGCTAAGGTAACACGAGATGGTTTACCGAGAGACTAACGACCAGAAAGAATAGAAGGAGTACTAGTCATATGATCAGATGCACCAAAATCAATAACCCAATGATTAGAAGAATGAGAAGACGCAATGCAAGCAACGGAGGAACTTGTCTGAGATAACGTAGCAATGGAAGAATTTGTCTGAAGTGACAATAGGCGTTGGTACTGCTGATACTCCTCTACTGAGATAATCACCCTACTGTCGGCAGAAGGATGAGTAAACTGTCCAACATCCTCAAAAATTGTAACCTGATGAGTCTGGGGAAAACCATGAAGATCATAACAATACCCCACTATATGATTTGTACCCACACTGTAAGAACTCGTGTTTTAATTATTTTTTCGCAAATAAAGTTGGGAAAATGTGAGGAATGTTTTAAAATGTGAAATGGGGTCAATGTGAAGTTGGTATATGCACTCGGGTGTCCTTGCAATGCATTAGAAACATGAGGGGCGAAAGTGCAATTGTGGGGACTGGGGTGTGCTTTTATACATGTGTGGCTGATTTTTTTTCAAGAAAAACTCATCTCTCTCTTCCTCCCAAAATAGCCAGCCACCCCCTCTCTCTCTAACCCTCCATTGTTCTTCTTTTCCTCCCTCAAATTCTTCCAAAAATCTCACAAACCCACTCAACCCTTGCTCAAACTCTTCAACTATCAACCATTGGAGCTTGATATCTTCTTGCTTTGACCTTGGGGAAGCTCAATTTGGTGATTTCTAGAGGTTTGAAGTTAGGGTTTTGTTCTCACTTGGATTACAAGCCTTCCTTCACTTGAGGTAGGGAAATTTCTAACTCTCCTAAGTGTAAATGTGGTGTATGTGTGTGTTTAGTCAATTGATTGCTTGAGTCTCCATTATTTTGTTGATTTCCTTGGGAATGAACCATTTTCTCTTGCATTTTGGTGACATGTTGTGTTATAATGTTGTTTGAATGATTCTTACATCTTAATATGTTCATTTGGAACCAAGAAATGCTCAAAGAGAAGCCTCATTGATCACCCCTTGAGTTGTAAAATTTTGGATCTGGTGTTGTCCTATCGATAGGACTTCATCCCCTATCGATAGGAGTCTTTCACTTTTCGTTATGGCCAATCTGATGGCTGCCCTATCAATAGGACTTAATCTCCTATCGATAGGAGCCTCTGACGTTCTATCAATAGGACTTTACCTTCTATCAATAGGACACCTATATTTTTTTGAAAAATTTCATGAATCATGATCCGTTGTTTGTGGCTCGTTTGTGTTAGTTGTTGGTCACATGTTAGTGTTCGGAAGGATCACTTTGACACTCGGGTCAAAATCTCCTTTATGGACACGTTCGGGTAACACGAAACATGAGTTTTGCGAGAAATTAACACATGAAAGTAAGGTGATGAGACTTATAGACACCGTAATGGTATTAACGAGCATGAAACAAAGTATGAATATGGTAATGATGACACGGGGCCCGAAAGGGTATGCCCGGAGTGACACGGGACCTTTATGGCATGCCCGGAGTGACACGGGGCCTATATGACATGCCCGGAGAATAATCAAATGTTTGAAAGGAATAAGATGTATGTGGTTAACGTGTGGAACATATGTGGTGTATCGGGTACAAGAGGCAAGAGTAAGTGAAATCTAGTCGATTATGTGTCCTTTTCAAGCCCTTAAACCATTCAAACTCTTTCTTAACTCTTGTTACATGACTTGTGCTTTCTTGTCTATCATCCATATGCATTTCATTTCACTTAGGTTTGTTAGACATTTCTCTACTGGGCTAGTGAGCTCAACCTTACAAATTTCAGGTACCCACCAAGGAGCATGATATGGAGTGTTTGGAGTGCGTACATGCATTGTTTTGAAAGCTAATGGAGGAGTTATATCATTATCCTAAAACTTGTATTTTGTTAAGATGATTTTGTAACTCAATTAAGTTTTTATTTTTGACATTGGACTTGTAATAACTATACATTTATTTTATCTCATTTTGGGGTACGGGTACCCATAGACCATGGTGTATTTTGATGTTGACTTTGACTGTTCTATTTAGACTTTGACGTGGCTCGTGGACTTGTTGACCGTCCGCGTGGATTATCCTAATGAATTATCCTTTAAATTTCGAGGGCGTGACACCCACAATGGGTACACTGTCGAGTACCATAATCAGAACCACCACGACTAAAGCTACCACGACCAGAACTACCTCCCCCTGACATGCGACCATAACTAGAACCACCACGACCACGAAACTTAGAACCACGACCACCAAAATTACGACCACCAGAGACAACTAAAGCAGTCTCCATCATAAACAAACCAAAACACCAACTCGGATAGCACTAGCAACAAAACAACCAACAAATCAATGAGCTACTAAATCAACCAACTTTCTACCAACACAACAACAATCACATTGGCTACTATCCACCATAAGAAATCAAAATTGATCACCAATAAATTAACCAACCACTATATGTACGTCAACCACCTAATCAACTAATGGGTCCCAAAGAACTGCCTAACACAACACAATAATCAACATAACCTAATACCCAAACACCAAATCAAAACACACGAGCAACGAAATCAACGAAAACCAAACAGTAGCGGAAAGCATAACCTCGGCAGTAAACTCGAATCCAGTAACAAACAACCACCAACCCACCAACCGATCAACTTCGTCTACCAACTAACTGAAAATCAACATAATCAAACCACCACGAGAACAACTACTGAGAGAAGCAATACCAGTACACAAATACTCACTACCAACTGCCAACAAAAAGCACATATCAGTAGTGTCGTAGCTGTATACCAAGTGACCAAGGAACCTTTAGTACATGTTGTAGACTTAGCAAACTTCAAGATCTCGTCGAAACAATACACCTTCAGTGCATATCAGTAATCACCTCGAGATAAACAGTGATCAATGAACAGTAATCGATGAACAGTAGTCGCGATGAACAGTAATCGATGAACAGTAGCCGCGATCAGTGAGGCTAGATGGTTAATTGTGGGATTTAGGGTTTTGATTGGGGGATTTAAGGTTTTGATTGGTGAGGCCGATGGTTGATGATGATGAGTGGATGCGGTAGGGAAGAAACGTGTTAGGGTTTGATGAATCTAAGTGTGGACGCACCCCTCCGGAGGGATCCCTCGTCGGGATCAATTCGGAGTCGCCACCCGGGTTTTAGCGGATTGTCCCCGAGGAACCGAACATCGATTGACTCGTGCCTCATTCAATGGATAAGGATTACTGGCCCGCCATCACCATACTATCTTAGGTTCGGGAGCCCAGTTACGAGAGGGGAAGGGTTTTACGGCACCCCCCTCGCCCGGTTCGAAGACCGGTCTCTACTTGACTTTTGTGGGATTATGGGAAATGTTTATGAATCAACTTTGATCAAATACGGGGAATGGGGGATGGGAGCCATATAACAATGATAAGCACAACAATGGAATCCAAGTGTATGCATGTGAGGTGTGGACTACATGAGTGATAATGATATGCAAATATGAACAGATAAGAACATCAAGCAGCTAGCAACAACATTAGAATATACAGAGTGACAACAGAATAAACAGAGACAACACCACAAGCCAACACAAAACTAAACCAATCTGATCCCTCTGTCAGGGGCTTGAGCGCTCAAAGACAGGGCTTGAGCGCTCAATCTCTCTTCAACTCATACATGCTTCTGATGCTCCTGGTGATTCTGGTTTGATGAAAACATGTTTTGACCACCACTGCTTATTCAAAAACATCATTTAGCTCACTGGACAGAATGACATAATCACATAATCATGGATTTAATACTAATTCATGGACCAAAATGGGGCAAGCAATATAGGGCAGTGCTTTGAGACCTTGCAGGACACTCATGATACCAAAAACAAGCTGAAATAAGAGAACAATTTGGTGGATTCAGAAGACAGTTTGAGCGCTCAAAGGGATACCTTGAGCGCTCAAGCCATCTTCTGGATTTGAGTGTTTCTGCAACATTCAGCCCCCATCTGGACCACAAACTAGTTCAACATGATATGTGATGATGCATAATGTGTTGGAATTCTCTTATCATGAATAAAATAAACTTGAGGTGTTCATGTGAATGGATAATGAGCATTAAGCCACACATAAGCATGATTAGAGTGAGAGTGATTAGAGTGAGAGAGGAGATCGGGTTGGCTTAGCCAAACACCACTACACACACACACACACACACACCAACACACACACACACACACACACTCCGATATTAGGTTGGCTTAGCCAAACATCACTAAACACACGCACACACACACCAACACACACACACACTCCGATATTAGGTTGGCACAGCCAAACATCAACACACGCATCTCAACACACACACTCTGATATTAGGTTGGCACAGCCAAACGTCAATACATACACCTCAACAAACTGAAAACAGAATAGCAGAACCCAAGATAAACAAGATTCAAAATCCAAAAATGAGCAAGGCTTGAGCGCTCATAGTGAGGACCTTGAGCGCTCAAGCCCCATTCGAGGGATGTGGGCTTCTGTGACTTTTGATCATTCTTGGGGTGTTAGTGTAAACTTAAAACCTTCTGATCCTGGTTAAAAGAGTGAGATAAACTGTTTTCTTTATGAAATAGGGTCATCCATGATTTAATGAAGATGATACACCATCTTTATGGTTGTTGAGTTTATTGATCGATGGTCAAAGATGAGATGAACTCGATTTGAAAGTTTTGAACCAACAAACAACCACAAGGATGATACCAACAAGATGGAACATGATCGAAGCCACAAAAACACAAAAGGTGTTCAAATGGCTTGAGCGCTCGAATACTAGCATTGAACGCTCAAGCTATTTGAAGTCAGGGTTTTCAAAGTTCGTTTTCTTGCATATTTGAGACCTTGTGAGTCCATTAGAGGTATAGGGGACATCCATGAACCCACCGGTCTCCTCAGAGTACCAACCCGTAACTTTCACATGGATTTCTACCTTTTGATTTTGATCAAAGCTTGAACTTGAGGTTTTGGGTGAATGATTGATTTGTAGATGAGTTTGTAAAGACAATGTGGGTCGTTTTTGGACAGAATATGGTAGGTATGTGGTGGCTTGAGTTGATTTGGAATGGATGATGGTGTATTATGATGAGAGAGCTTGATAATCAAGGGTGGATTTGATGGATGAAAGGGATTGAGCTTGAAGTGGTGGGTGAAAGAGGTTGGAAGATTCTGGAAATATAGATTGAGAGTGAGTGAGGGATGACTCGTGAGAGAGTATCTAACCCCTCCAAATGGAGTAGAAGGAGCTCTTTTATAGAGTGAAATGGGGGGTGAAGTGTGTTGATTTGAAGTGGGGGGCCTAAGAGAGTAATATAGGCTCACCTGAGGTCTATCAGTTGCATGCGAGCAACAGAAAAATGGCTGGGTGGCAGCCATTCAGTTGGAATCTCATCATTAGATGCTCTGCCCCCGACAGACTGGACAGACCTTGAGCGCTCAACGTGGACCTTGAGCGCCAACGTGGACTTGAGCGCTCACCCCCCCGAGCTCGGTGGTTGGTTACGGTTTATGTTGGTGTTTTGAAGGGTGTATTGGTCATTTGGATTGGTATAGGTTATTTGTGAATGGTTTGGAATGGTTTGAAGTGGTTCGGGACAAGTTCAAGCTTTTCTCTTAACCTTAAGGTTTTTCACGGGTGGTTTTTCTCATCATCGGGAATGCTTGGCGAGTATCCCGGGTCAAAGTCGGGGTGTCTACACTAAGGTGGGTTAGTATCGTGCTCTGATACCATGTTATTTGTGAGAGAGAGAGAGAGAGAGAGAGAGAGAGAGAGAAAGAGAGAGAGAGAGAGAGAGAAGTGTAGGGTGTTGATGAACCCCAACACATAATACTCTTATTTATATTATGAGGGATCTCAAGTACAAGACTTAATTAGTCAATGTGGGACAAATACTAATATAAGCTTATTCTAACATAGCTTGTTAGATATATTTGATACAACGGAAATAATGTTTGATGGTACATGTTGACACGGGATGGTATAGTTCAATGGATAGCCTAGACATAATTAAAATGATATAATTGGACATGTGGTAATCGAGATGAATATGAAATCAAGTTTTAAAGAAATTTGGCAAGTCATTAGGACTATCAATCGGCGTCTCGGTGGTAAAAGAATTCACGGAAATCAATTATCAATAAGGAGCTTGTAAATCCCTTATTTAGGGAAAGGTTAGCTTAACAAACAAAACAAGTAAGAAATGGGAAAATGGGACACATGGGCACTTCTGGGATATTTGAGGGACACCTGAACACCCAGGGAATATGTGGATACTTGTGGGATAGGGTAATATGTATTAAGTACTTGTAAGACACGTGGGTACTTGTGGGACACGGGGGCATTCGTAAGAGGTATGGATACTTGGGAATAAATTGGAAACCCACGGAATGTCAATTGAGATAAGTACAAGGTCTCACATAACCGGAATGCGTTGTTATGAAAATTACGAGGTACATGTTTTACATAATATTCATGGGATTTTAAGAAAACATTGTTGTTGTGGTTGTGGTTGAATGGAGATCTTGCATCATTATCATGAGTAGAGCTATCTGATTATCGGTTCTTTTCCCCAGATCGTGAATTTCTTTCCAAAGAGCTTCCATTTCAGTAGGCTGTGGCCCATCTTCCAATGGATCTGTCAACTGGATTGGTGGTGAAGCTGGTGACGCCGACAGACTCAACCTTTGTCTCCAAAGTCGAATCCAAGCGCGTACAATTTTTCTTGCTTGACCCAATGATTCAAATCTGAAAGTAAAGCAAAAGTTGAACTCAGGCTACGTCCTTGTTACGCATTTTATTTACAAAAGAATGTATTTATGTGCAAAAAGAATGTATTTACATGTGAAGTTATGTGTGTGTTGTCGTCTCGCCGTCGCTCCTAATCTATCCTAAAGACTCCACTACCGGTTTCGAACCTCATTTGAGCTATTGCACATATGATTTCCAAAACCTTTGGGTAAGTCATTACTCGGCAGGTTATATTCTAACCTATTGTTTGAACAATAGGCAATCACTTTTCTTGACCATCGAGGCAAAGCAACATGAGTTGTTGCAACTAGATACTAGTAACCCCAAGGCTAGTTTGAAACACGAGTGTGGGCACGGCAAATGCCAAAAATATCTCAAACTCCGTGGATTCAAAGTCTGCTAGACTGACTACAAACGACTTTCAAAGGCTGCCCCAATCCTCGAGTCATCTCTTGATGGTGTGTCTTTTATTTGGGATGACAGGATTTGGAAAAATTTGCTTAACAAGCCTCTTTCAAGGACCTAACTTTGATTTTAGAAATAAGTTCCCCAGTCGAGGGCAATCATCCCTATTTTTTGTAAGGTCCTTGACTCCTTGTTAAGGTGTTGGATAATTTTTCCAAGTCCTATGATCTTGAGGACTGATTGAATTTGACCAAAGCACGCTGAGATGCAAGACTCTTCACCGGACAAGGACGTGGGGAAGCTATTCTAAGAATTGCTTCTTTTTTTTAAACAAGGGTTAACAGAGATGTATAATACAATGCATGATATATTGATCGTATCGTACCGTATCAAAAATAAACTTATAAGAACATGGAATTAACCCTTATTCAGAAGAACAGTGGTCAAGTCCGAGTGTCGATTCGCAGGGACAGATTGGCTAAGTTACAATAATTTTGATTAATCTCTAAATTAATTCTAAGAAAATAACTAACTGAGATTTAATTTTGAAAAGCTAATTAACCAAAGAAAATTGAAATTAAATGAGATGAAAATGGTGTGAGAAAAGTCTAGGGTTTGGAATCCACCCCTACCGCATAACCATGCATTCACATAAATCAGATCCCTATTCGAATCGATAAATAACTATCGCTAGGGCTTACAATCCTTATTGATAGTCAACAAGAAAATATTTGTGATTGTTAAAAGGCACAGACTATCCCATAGCACGGACAGTCTCACTGGAATTGTGTCACGCCACCCAACAGCACAATCCGTTTTACGAGTATAATCTATCTCAGAACTTCAAGTACAACATTGAAAACAATTATGTCACGCTCTCAAAATTTAGAACATAAATAAATAACATTCTTTCAAAATAAATTCAATATATTCATTAGTCAAAGTTCCAAAATCTCCTCATGGATCAAGTTACACATGAATTCTAGTCAACAGGTACCCGCACCCTAAATGCATAAGTGAAAAGTATTCAAAAGTTATTACATTATCCATGTTAAAAGATTTGGGATAATCACGAATTTACTAATCCAAAATACATAGTACTTGCTAGTCAAATGACCCTTTCATGTATGCTTTCAAAGATGCAACTCATTCCATGCATTCCACCTCATGCTCCTCGATGTGTACCTGAAAATGATAGGGCGAGCTACACTAGCCCACTAGGAAAATCTTTCTACTATCGCTAAATGCAAATGGAATGAAACGAGCACAATAAAGCATGGAGATGCAACTTGAATAGACAATTAGTTCTAACTTAAGACCAACTAGGAATTTATGTGTCCATGCTCATAAAACCGCTTGACGTCAATGACTACACCTTTGTTGATATAAAAGCGATACATCGTTGTACTTGTTCTTTGTTTAAGATCTTCTTCCCACATCCACCATACCGACAACACCATGTTAACCACCTGATAGTTAAGACTCTCTCTATCTCTCCATTTCACTTTGGAAGCATAAGCCATTCGTTATATTATTATTATTATTATTTCAATACAATCCTTTTGCATTCTCATCTCGAACTCGGGAGTTTGGGGACCCGTATTCTCCTACCAGGACTCATAATTCCCTATAATTATATTCACAATGTCACAGACCCACTGTACTTTTATCCACACTGAAACACTGTATTCCCAGCAACACACCTAATGGTGGTCCTTGACATCCATATAATCATTCCCAGTAACACACCTAATGGTGGTCCTTGGTATTAATATAACCAACATTCTTATAACGTGACTCAATCTATCCAAAAATTTATTTCAAATCTCAATTCCTAACGGATCAATAATCACACGTGTACCCTTAACATATCGCACCTCATTCTTACTCGACAACCACACGTCATTCCATACATTAAGAGATCATTAGCATCTCATTCACCTACTTTGAAAACGACATGAATTCCTTAGAGAGCAATGTCACATGTCCCCATGGTGTCTGTAAAGCCATAATTCATTAAACTCAAAGACGTGGTCCCACCACCCATTCTCATATGTCTAACTTGCGCCACAAGTGTCCTTATGCTCCTAAGACTTAGTTTTATCAACTCGACGTGTCGTCGCAGATGCACCCTCGACTATCTCTCTCCTTTTCTCATTTTCAATTTCTCTCATTCCCTCATTTATCCTTTTCCAAACTCAACGACATGCCTTTTACTCATACCATGAATCAAGTCATCATTTTAACGCGTACCCATGACGTTTGCCCAACGTGTATATGCGATTAATCGATTTAATAACTTAATGTTTGTTTTCAAAATCATTAGAGTGATGAAGGAGGTCCAAGTACAATTACAAGTGTCCGATACGAAATGGGGTAACAAGGGTCAAACGAGTACCAAGAAAGAAGCCGGAACCAAAATGACAATGGGGTTACAAATTATCAAAATCGCCCCAGACGAAAATTCCAGAAACACAGGTTTTTGAAAGATTTTTTCCAAATGATGGAAGTTTAACCCAAAACTCAAAGTTGGAGCTCAGACCCAGATTCTTATTTATACTAATCAACAAATATGCAAGAGTAATGATAAGAACATCAACTAATCAAAGAATTTAACAATTAATTTCATAGATCAAGAAGGATTAAAGGTCAAACCCCAAAACAAGTGGGTTTACTAGATTTTCAAGAAGAACATGGCAAGGAACAAGATATATGCTACAATCATCAAGTCAAAAAACAAGGTACAAGAGTGAGGTTTCACTCACAACTCAAGGGAAAAATAGAGAAAACGTGGAGAGAGAAAGAACCAACCCAAAAATGCAAGTTCTTACCTCTAGAATGCCAAAAAGCTCAAAATCCAAGAGAGATTGATGTTTCCAACGTGTAGATCCTGAAGATTTGTGGTGGATTGAGGTTAAAATCACAAGATTTGAGGTGGGGGTGAAGAGAGAAGGTAGAGGGTTAAGGGCTTGGTTCGTGGTCTAGGAGTGAAGAAATGAGGCAAAGACCCTTTTTATAGAAGGCTGTGACGAGCTCAAATTTCGCAAAAAATGCAGCTGGATACCGGTATTAAGAAAAAACCATACCGGTATCTAGACTTTCTGATGGCTCAAAATCTGCAGAAAATGTAACTAGATACCGGTATCAAGAAAAAGCATACTGGTATCTAGAATTTATGTTTGTTGGATTCCCTAGATACCGATATCCAAAAAAATCCATACCGGTATCTAGACTGAAAAATTTTAAATTTTTACCACCTTCACCAATTCGAACCCCGATCATTTCTAACACATTTTCAATATCTCCAAACACCCACACAATATCGTAATTCATAACACGTATTCCTACCATTTACTAAACCCCTGGTGCACCAAGATATGCACACCCATAAAATGCTTTGACGGAAACACATTTTAAAACCTTAATTAACTCATTCATATTACTTACAATGAATAAAAGATAGAAAAGAATTTCATGAAATTCCGGGTCTTTACAAGTTATATGAACGGGTATTTGAAAACATGTATACAAATACTCAACTTGTAGAAAGAATTAAAAAACCATTCCATTGATCTCATGAAACTAAGTTCTGAACATATAATCTGATTCGAATAAAAATCCTCGTTCAAATAAGATACATTGTTACTAGGAGAGGGGCTTCATCTTCCCCTAGATGAGTGTTTAGCCGGACATTGCCAACTGCAAAAATCAAGCCGCAGGGCCGCAACCTCCGTTTCTCGTCTCTGTTATGCGTCGAATACCTGTGATCTACTAATGCCTGCCTTTTTATATTCCCACTGCTCCGAGAACCCCTTTCCTTCTATACTTCTAATGCCCAGTGTAGTTAACGTGCTTGGGAAGAATTTCCCTTTTGACCAAGACCTAATACTACTATGTGGACCCACGCCATATACCGTACTTGGCATAGAAATTGTATTTCCTTCTTTCTTTGATTTCCAAACTTTATTAGCACATAGAAATCTCTTCTTGACTTCCTTATATTCCAATATTAATCCAAACTTTGTTTCGACACCAAGTAAAGTTTGACTTTGCGCATTTTTTATATGAAAGCTCTCAAATATCTACAATCACAAAAACAACGCATTAAACTATATTAACAGACTTAGCAACGATAAATTAGGGGGCTCTAATGTGAACATTTACGCGCCTATCATATGTCATGATAGTATATGAAAAGCAGTAACACGTGAGCAAGATATAGCACGTAATCCTACCATGTAATTCCTGTAACTAGTTTGGAAGGTTTTACGGTTATCTATATGCAAAGGCTAGATTTATTCTCAAAAAGGGTACCCTGGACTAGAGCCAAGTTGTGCCTCTTGTTTGCTAAATGTATTGCGAAGCAACGGTGTTAACGGTCCGAATGACTCATCATGGTCGAGGGTTGATGGGCATTTTGGGATTCTCTGTCTCCGGCAAGCCGAGCAGGATTTCAAAATATGCCAGTGGGGCTAATGACCATGCACGTACAATACAAAAGTTCCATAATAAAATACTTTTGAAAAATCCCACTAACATTTTTTTTCCCGAGTTTGGCTCTTCCCGATTAACCCATATTTAAAAGTACTACACAAGTGTAATAAAATTAAATATGAATTAACCAGAATTCTCCCCAGCAGAGTTGCCACTCGGGTTTAAAGTTAGTTGTCCAGAAACCTTTTGAAAATGTGACTTTCGTGCCGTGTTTTGAAGCTTTAGCTACCGGTCATTATAACCAAAACATTTTTTGTTCAGAGCCAGGTTACGAAAGGGGAAGGGTTTTACGGCACCCCCCTCGCCCGACATGAGGATCGGTTTATACTTTAATGTTTGTGGAATTTTACAAAAATATTTTATTATTAAACTTTGTTTACATAAAAGAATAGGGAAGAAAATATAAAGGACTTTAGAATGCAGTAAACAGATGAAATGGATGCTTCATGAATGCAAAAAAAAATATGAGATGTGGCTTATTTTTATATGGTTTGAACTTAACGTAAAAACTTAACCTTTACAACAAGCAACTCGTGCCCGTGAGTTATGTTTCCATGACACAACCCAAGTTTCTTATTTTACATCTAAAATATGTTGAGAATATGTTGAAGATATTTATTCTTGCTTTCTGGCCTTTGAGAGATTGTTTTTCTAATCATTTTGACCACTTAAAAGTTAAAACAAACTGATTTTTCTTAAGCAATGACGAGTGAGGTGATAATAGGATTGGAAATATGATAAAATATGATAATTGCATAGAATTTTACAAAGAATAGTACCAAAAACCAGCTTTCGGAGATTGGGTTCCAGAGAAAGACTCGTGCACACAAGTTGAGACTTGTGCGCACAAGTCATGTAAGAGACTTGAATTGTGAAAAAATTATTTTGACAAAATGTAAACCTTATTTTAAACACTCTACCAGTATGAGGAACCTGGAATGTGTTTAAAAGGGTCCCCTAGAGGGACTAAAATGATGGATTAAAGGCCCATTTTTACCTTGGAAAAGCTTAAAAAAATGCTCCTTAAGACTTGGATAGTAGAGCTACTGAAAGTGACTGTTGTTTATGTTCATTTGAGACTGGCTTGGATGCAAGGGGTAGAAGTTTACTTTTACCAAAAAAAAAAGGGGTAGAAGTTTAGACCTTAGAATGGGGGTTTTCAGGAGGTTTTTGGATGTTTACATTGGCTGATATAGGTGAAGGAGTGAGGAAAGATGTGTAGGGATGGTGTTTGAGCTTTTGAAGGCTTAAAGATGGCTGGTAGGCTAGGATTTAGAGTGAGTGTAACCACGTTTTTGGAGGAAGGAAGGGTATCAATAGGCTAAGGAGGTGCAAAAGAAGGAGTCAAGAGGGTCAAAGAAGGGTAAAAGGGTCCTCGAAACATGGGACCAGGTTATAGGGGGGAGAAAGCATCTGGACGATCTCAGGAATCAAGTAATCATGATGAAATTCGCTTGCGAGTTTCCTAAACTAGAATTGGCGTGTGCCAGTCAACTTGTGTCCAAGAGTTGATTTTGGGGTGTAAGGTTTGATTTTGATAACTTTAGTAGGGAGGTAACATGCAATTTGGCTAGAAAAGAATTATAAACCAATTGTGCTCCTGACTTTTTTCTGCTAATGTTATGGGTATAAAAAGAATTATAAAACCAATTGTATCTCCTGACTTTTTTCTACTAATGTTATCATATAACACTTTGGTATATACCAAATGTACATCATCCGTATAAATGTTTTAAGATATTAACTTCAATTTTTGCTTTGAATGATTAAAAATTGTTTTTGTTTAAAACATATTTTTAAAAAAAAAATTAACTCGTTAAGATATCCGTAAACTCGATTTTGCCTATTTTTGCTTCCCTGAATTTGCCCATTTACCAAAAGTTCGAATGCCCTATTGATCGAGCATTTACCAATGTTCGAATGCCCTATTTTTTTCCCAAGACCCGTAAAATAATTATTTAATAAAATCAAAATCGAAAGAAGATTTTAGTGTGAAAAGTCTCACCGTTTTTTAATTTGAAACAATGAACGTTTGAACCCCTTGGTTTGTTTGGTTTGAGTTTTGAGTTTTGGTTTTTGTAATAAATAGGACCCGAAAATAATATATTTAAAAACCGAATAATTAAAAAATAGGAAAATGATTTTTGAAAAATAAAATAAAAATAATAAATAAATAAAAAAATAGTAATAATTAAAAAAACCGGTAATAATTGATAAAAAATAAAGACAAAAATAAAAATAATATTTAAAATTAGGGGTAATAATTAAATAATAATTGATAAAACCGGTTCTTAAAAATCAAACCGAACAAGACATTGGTCTCACACGGTGGTGTACATCAGGGTGTTGTACCCATAGCTGGACTCTTTTTCTGTTGGGCGAAATGCCCCTGGCTCTTTATTTTTTGGTACAAGTCCCGGCTCTTTTTAAATCCTCCCTTCCAGCATCTCTCTTTCCTTTTCATTTTCTAACTTTAGAAAACAAACAACCCAGATCAAGAAAACAAACTCAGTTGCCTCTTCACCTTCAAGATCCAAACACACTCTCTCCAATGTCCCCAACCTCTGTATCTCATTAATCTTCTCAACAACACTACAAAACAAAAAACAAAAAAAAAACCCCAACAATGGCGAAGCCACCAAACTCGCCTCCCCCTCTCCTCCTCCTCCTCCTCTGTCCCCTCCTCCTCCTCCCTCTCTCCTCCGCCGACGACTTCGCCGTCATGACCAAACTGGCCTCCCTCCTCTCCCCGACCCCCTCCGGCTGGACCGGCACCAACCCCTGCACCTGGACCGGCATCACCTGCGACTCGACCTCCACCCATGTCACCTCCATCAACCTCGCCTCCCTTTCGCTCTCCGGCTCCCTCCCCTCCACCCTCAACTCCCTCTCTCTCCTCCAAACCCTAACCCTCCAACGCAACTCTCTCTCCGGTCCTCTCCCCTCTCTCTCTAACCTCACCTCTCTTGAACAAATCTACCTCGATTCCAACAACTTCACCTCCGTACCCACAAACTTCCTCTCAGGCCTCACAAAGCTCCAAACCCTAAGTATGTCAGATAACCCTAATCTCGCTCCATGGACCATCCCCACCGAGTTGACTCAGTCGAGTTCATTGTCCGTCATCTACGCTAGCAATGCCAACATTTACGGCTCCATACCTGACTTCTTCGATTCTTTTCCGAATTTGCAAAACCTAAGGCTGTCTTACAACAACTTGACCGGTACGTTGCCGTCGACTTTGGGTGGGTCTGAGATTACCAATTTGTGGTTGAATAATCAGTTACATGGATTGAGTGGTACTATTGAAGTGCTTTCGACCATGACCCAGCTGTCCCAAGTCTGGCTCCATGCGAATTCGTTTACCGGTCCGGTACCAGATTTGTCGAAATGTACTAACTTGTTTGATTTGCAGCTGAGGGACAATCAGTTTACCGGTATTTTGCCGGCGTCATTGATGGGTTTGCCTAAATTGGCTAACGTTTCTTTGCAGAACAACAAGTTGCAGGGTCCGTTTCCGTCGTTTGGATCCGGTGTGACGGTTACGGTCGGGACCACGAATAGTTTTTGTAGGAGCAGTCCTGGTCCTTGTGATCCGCAGGTGACTGCTCTTCTTGCTGTTGCTGGGGATATTGGGTATCCAATTAGTTTAGCTCAGTCTTGGTTGGGGAATGATGCTTGTTCTGAATGGACATTTGTAACGTGTGATTCGCGGGGGAATGTTACGATTGTCAATTTCGGGAAGCAACGGTTTTCGGGTACGATTTCGCCTGCTTTTGCGAACCTTACTTCGTTGAAGAGTTTGTATTTGAATGATAATAATCTGACGGGTTCGATTCCGGATAGCTTGACTAGTTTGCCTCAGCTTCAGCTTCTTGATGCGTCTAATAATAATCTTAGTGGAGTAGTACCTGTTTTCCCATCAACTGTGAAGTTTATTAGCGTTGGTAATTTGTTACTTGGGAAGAATATAACCACTGGAAGCGGTGGGAGTGGTGGGAATTCGGGATCTGGATCAAATTCCTCCACGTCCGGTGGGAACTCAAATGGGTCTTCTGTGTCGGCAGGTTTGATCGCTGGAGTGGTGATTGCTGTCGTGGTTTTTGTTGGGGTTGTGGCATTTGTGTCTTACAAGTGCTATGTGAAAAAACGGCACCAGAGGTATGGGAAGACTGGTGGTTCCGAAGTAGGGTCTGAAATGGTTAAGTCTGCAGTGGTGAGTGGTGTGAATGGACATGTACATGGGCAAGGTGGAGGAGTCCCCAGTGAGTTACACAGTCAGAGCAGTGGTGATCATGGCGAAATGCCTGTTTTCGAAGGAGGGAATGTTGTGATTTCTATCCAAGTGCTTCGTCAGGTGACAAACAACTTTAGTGAAGAAAATATATTGGGTAGAGGAGGATTTGGAGTTGTTTACGGAGGGGAATTGCACGACGGGACTAAGATTGCTGTGAAGAGGATGGAATCTGGTGCAATGGGTACAAAAGGAATGAAAGAGTTCCAAGCAGAAATCGGAGTCTTAACAAAAGTGAGGCATAGGCATTTGGTTGCTCTTCTAGGTTACTGCATCAATGGAAATGAGAGACTTTTGGTTTATGAGTACATGCCCCAGGGGACTTTAGCCCAGCATCTATTTGAGTGGCGTGAACTTGGGTACTCTCCTCTTACTTGGAAGCAGAGGGTCACCATAGCATTGGATATGGCTAGAGGAGTCGAGTATCTACACGGCTTAGCACAACAGAGTTTCATCCATAGAGATTTGAAACCTTCCAACATTCTTCTTGGGGATGACATGAGAGCCAAGGTTGCAGATTTTGGTTTGGTAAAGAATGCACCGGATGGCCAGTATTCACTTGAGACGCGGCTGGCAGGAACTTTTGGGTATCTTGCACCCGAGTATGCTGGTAATAGCACTGTCCTCTTTGTTCCTATTTCATCATCTTTGTTCCTTTTTAATTTTGTTATTGCACATGATCTATAATTGTTAACCATTGAATCATAAACAACATGCATCAGTTCCTTTAGGGTAACTAGGCCTTAACTGAACAAGTTTGCTTTTTAAGCCAAAACACCACTTACTACCTTAACTGAACCATAAGTGCCATAATGGACCTAGGACTGGCTCAAATTAGAGGTTCTTGCGAATTTTTAGTTTCCTTGATACTAAAATTAGTAGTGAAAGATGGCTATCAAAGTTCTTTCTAGATTATTGTCGAGAAATCTTTGACCATATTGTTGCCAATGAGGGATTAGATTCGGAGATATGATATTTTTCATTTTGAATGGTGAACAAATTAGTTCTACTGGTAAGCAAATCCGAATTCCATTGACACTATCGTGGGTCCTTTTTCTTCTTTCGTAATCTGTATTTTACTTGGTAAGCAACCTCTTAAGTTTTGAAAAATCTTTTATGTTCGCCAACAGCTACTGGAAGAGTGACAACAAAAGTGGATGTGTATGCATTTGGAGTGGTTCTAATGGAGATCATCACCGGAAGAAAAGCACTAGATGAGACTGTGCCCGATGAGAGGTCTCATTTAGTCACATGGTTCCGAAGGGTCCTAATCAACAAGGAAGGCATTCCAAAGGCAATTGACGAAACTCTTGCACCTGACGATGAGACTTTCGATAGCATTTGCAGGGTTGCTGAGCTGGCAGGTCACTGCACCGCTCGGGAGCCGTTTCAGAGACCAGATATGGGACATGCTGTTAACGTTTTGGGTCCTCTTGTGGAGCAGTGGAAACCTTCTTCCCACGAAGAGGAAGACAGCTTTGGCATTGACCTCCACATGAGCCTTCCCCAGGCCCTACAAAGGTGGCAATCCGATGAAGGTACTTCCACCATGTTTAATGATCAGTCCTACAGCGGGACCCATTCGAGTATTCCCTCAAAGCCTTCTGCGTTTGCTGACACGTTTGATTCAATGGATTGCCGGTGATGGAAAATCTGGATTAAAAAGTTTCAAAAGGATGAGGGTGGTTCATCCATGTGAAAGAAAAAGAGACGCTGAAAAGGCAAGTCTCCTCATTTTTTAGTCCTCTTTGGCACCAAAGAACACTGCATGTTCTTGTGTCATTATTGTTTTATTCTCTCTTTTTCCTTTTTACAACTGTCATGTCGAGTTTTTTTATCGGCACTATCCTGTAGAGTTATGGTTGTTTCTGTTTGGATTATTTGGACCTGACTAGTCCTTTTGGTGATGAAGTTGAGTTGGTTAGCATGGGGTTGTGATAGTTTGGGTTTGGGGTTTTAAATTATACAGAGGAAATCAACATACAATGAACCATGTTTCTGTATCAGATGGTTTTATTTTATTGGCATTCGAGGTTTTGTTTAATTTTCTGTCACTACTTTGATTTTCTATTTCTTCCTGTACTTGGAGATATATACATGTTTCTAAATATTTCAGGTGTTTTCTAGATTTTCCAGGCTTTTCGGAACAGGTAGAACCAAGGATTATGTGACAGAAAAGGTATAACTGGTATTGTGGTTAGACTTGAAAATATAAGAAATAGGCTGGACCTAAAGCTGGCAATGAGTGAGAAAGTAGGGGTTGCTATATCCAAATTAGTACTCATACTTAGTAGCAAGTTAGGGATTTGTGCAAAGGCATGCCATCCACCCAGGACTGGGGATTCACAAGAAATTACTTTCTTGCGATCTGATCCCAAGAATCATGTGCGCGTAAGCTGACCTGGACACCACGATGAACCTAGAAAAATTTGACTTGTATGTGTTTGGTTTTTCTGAGTTTGGTGGGGTGGAAAGTTTGGAAGTCATTTCCACATGGGATGAGAGGGCAGATAACAGGCAGCATGTTGTGGTGATTCATAAAGGCCCCTTTATTGAAAACTGACTTTTGTTTTTGCTGCACATGTTGTGGGGACCTTTTCTCAATCTTTATGGTTGGTTTGTTGGAAAAATTGATGGTTTGGATACCAAACCCACTATGGGAAGCTAACTACTAAATATTCTTTGGTTTACAGCAATGAAAGTGATGGGGGCTTTGGTTGAGTTGATATGATTTTCTTAAGGAGGTCTTCCAAGCTGACATGTGACCAAATAATGACATTTGGTTGCTAGTGATTGTCCTTGTGCTATCTTGTCTAAGGAAGTTTCCATATGGTAAATGTTATATGAGATTTTTTTTTATTTTTTTTTTAGAAGTGGCAAAAAATATCACAAAAGGGAGCACCAACCATACGACAATATCAAAAAGAAGCGTGGCGATAAAACAAAGATACACCAACAAAGATACACCAGCAAACATTGAGAAGGAGAGACCATGTCGGAAATGTGCATTAATTTTGTCTATTGAAAAAAAAATGCTAGTAATGGAGAAAGTTATGGATTTTTTTATTTACTTTACGTTTTTTTTTTTTGCATGATTATAATTTTAATTATAAATTACCTGATTTGTGGTATGCATTTTTATGATTCTTTTTGTTTCTTATTGGCTGGGGGATTATTTGCTACGCCATTTTATGGTGTTTGTCATTTTAAATACTCCATTTGATATGCGTAACGATTACTTTGACTGATTACCAAAATATTGTTGAATACTATATTAGATGATATGACTCTCCATTAGATATATGTTTCTTTATTATTTTTCTTCTCTCTTTCGCATTAATATAGGAAAATAAGAACATGAATAGATGAACTATTTTTGCCTTTTTTCTTAGGAGGGCCTATATTTCGTGCCCATCAATTTTCTCCCCCGTATCTACTGTGTAAATACCAGGTTATGGCTAAAGTTAGTTTGAAGAGAGTATCAATAATGAAATACATTGATCTACCCCTTGTTCAAACTTATGATGATCCATATTTTTTGAAGTCGCAAAGAAAGTAAGTAATTCTCCAAAAAAAATATAAGTCTTTTAGATATTCCAACAGTGCAAATTTGGCCTAAAACAAAAATAGTCTTCAAAATATCTAATGACCATCACTTAATCCACTTTGGCCTCAAAACTAAGTTAATATGAAAAGTGTACAATACAAGAAGAAAAATAAGTTCAAAGGATGAAAGTGATGGGGGATTTGGTTGAGTTGATATGATTTTCTTAAGGAGGTCTTCCAAGCTGGCATGTGACCAAATAATGACATTTGGTTGCTAGTGATTGACTGATTGTCCTTGTGGTATCTTGTCTAAGGAAGTTTCCATATGGTAAATGTTACTGTATTTGAGATTTATTTATTTTTATTTTTTTAGAAGTGGCAAAAAATATCACAAACGGGAGTACCAACCACACGACAATATCAAAAAGAAGTGTGGCGATAAAACAAAGGATACACCAGCAAACATTGAGAAGGAGAGATCGTGTCGAAAATGTGCATTAAGTTTGTCTATTAAATTTTTTTTTGTTAGTAATGGAGAAAGTTATGGTGCACATAGTTTTTACTATCACAATGTTATGAATTTTTTTTATTTACTTTACGTTTTTTTTTTTTTTGCATGATTATAAATTTCCTGATTTGTGTGGTATGCATTTTTATGATTCTTTTTGTTTCTTATTGATTGGGGGATTATTTGCTACGCCATTTTATGGTGTTTGTTATTTTAAATATTTGATATGCGTAACGATTACTTTGACTGATTACCAAAATATTGTTGAATATATTAGATGATATGATTCTCCAGATAAATTATTGTTGAATATTAATATTAAAATAAAGATGATCAATTTTTGTGTCCATCAATTTCCACATCCACTTTTACCTTATTGCTACTTTCCAAAATTATCCATTGATCTTTAAACTTTTGATGATCCATATTTTTCAAAAGGGCAAAATTAATTCTCCAAAAATTATAAGTCTTTTAGATATTCCAACATTAAATTTGGCAAAACAAAAATAGTCTTCAAAATATCTAATGGCCATCGCTTAATTCACTTTGTCCTCAAAACTAAGTTAATGCGAAAAGAGCCTATAGGAATTCTCCGTTTACATGTTTCTTCATTATTTTTATCTTTTCTCTTTCGATTATATAAAAATACTAAGAATATAAATAGATGAACACTTTTTGCTTTTTTAGCTTAGGAGGGCCTATTTTTATCATATTGAATTCAAAATGATGTCCATCAATTTTCTCCCCACAAATTAGATAAAGAAAATACTTGAGAGATTTGATTGCTAAAATTAATTACAAGAAAGATTATCAATAATGAAATACTTCTTCCAAATTAGTATTCCCCTTTCCACCAACCATGAAATTTGATTTCAACTTCCATTTTAAATCCTTTAACTTGCTTTGAGCCCAAGCCCATTACATGCGGACTGGACATGGCCGTCCATGAGGTTTTTTGGCCCCAAAGCGAAGTCGTAAATTAGGAACCCTGTGAATAAATGAGAAAGACTGAAAACAAGAAAATTAATTCCTAATATTACTCATTCTATCCCGAAATGGATGTTCAAAACCAATATTCACTTCTCTTAAAAAATCATCGGTATTTTTTAAGTTATTATGAATTATATATGCAATATGGATCTTGTTTGATAGATTTTGCTTAATTTTATTAAACGGAGTTTTTTAAATCATAAAAAAATATTATAAAATAAGAAATATAGATATTTTTTTAGAGCGGTGAATAGTGCCATAGTGGTATGGAACATCCATTTTGGGATGGAAGGAGTATAAAATAGATATAGGGATCGGTTATGTTGACACAACATTGACACAACAAATGTAAAATCAACTCATTCGGATATCAATAGGGCTTGATCGGTATTTGTCCTAACTTTGACAGGATAAAAACTGAATTAATCGATCAAGTCGATGTCCTTACCGATATCTAAATGAGTTGATTTTTTATGGGTACTCTTAAATACATGTTTTAAATAAATTGAACTGCTCCGATTATTAGCGTGAGGCTCCGATTATTATTTTATCAACAAAACCGGCCCCATAGTTATAAATAATTAAATACGACAAAGGATGGTTCCATCAATTTGCAATGAACTAATAACAAATAATATGACTACTCTCAACACACGATTTGTAACGCCCCGAATTTTGGAGACATTAAATAATTTATCTACTTAGGAAAAGGAATATCTATGGAAGGACATTAAATAATTTATCTTTATTTTCAAATGTAACAATAAGGAAACATTCTTTAAAATCAAAAACAAAAGAAAACAAGAAGCCCCATTCTCCCTTAGCAAGCAAAACCAAGAGATCAACTTGGGCCCCATTTAGAGAAGTGGTACTACACTTCATTATTCTTCCAAGGCAAAAACCCACTCTTACTCTTCCTATATGGGTCTAATTAACCAAACAAACCCTCTTCTAAATCTCACTTATTAGCTTTTTGCTTCTTCATGTAATCCATGAGGAAATCAAAGGCCTTTTTAAGATCAGGGAGAGTCTTGGACACGCTCTCCTTTTCCATGCACTTATGGGCCCAAGCAACAAGTTTAGGGCACTCTTCCACCATAGTGAAGTTCCCACAATGCTCATATAAAGAAAACCAAGTGTAGAATGGGATCAGGGCCACATCTACAAAGCCCAAAGTCTCACCACCAAAGTAGGGCTTTTGCCCTAGCTCTCCTTCCAGCAGCTTAAAGGAGTCCAAAAGCTCCTTCTTTGCAGCTTCTTGGGCTTCACCTGTGGATAAGCACACTTGCCTTCCAAGGCTATATATCTGTAAAATACAAAAAAAGTCATACTCAGTGCACAAATGTAAGTATATAGATTTGTGATTTCCTAATGAGTTTAGAGGAAAATCGATGCGTTTCTTGTGTTTAATTAAACATTCTTACACTATTTATGAAGCCATACACGATACCGATACTTTTACCGTATTATATGGTTGAAGAATGAAATGTTGTAACGTCGAAGTATTTATTTAATGGGTGCAATATTTTATAGCAGACATAACTATTTCATAGACTTGTATTTACACTTTGGTAACTAATGTATCTAACGATACTCGATACATCTTCCGATACTACATACAGCACGAATACGTGTCCTATTTTGACAACCTTCATACAAGCATGCATCAATGTATGAGACTCACTCACCTTCTTGTCCACAAAATCAGCCCAAAACCTGGCTTGAGCTCTCTGGTAAGGATCAGAAGGCAACAGAGGAGATTTCTGATTCCACACCTCATCAATGTACTGAACTATAATCAGTGACTCACAAACTGGTTTCCCATGGTGGATCAAAACAGGGATTTGCTTCTTAACAGGGTTCATTTGGAGGAGTAATGGGCGCTTATCACTCAAATTCTCTTCCTTGTACTCATACTCAATCTCTTTCTGGGCCAAGGCTATTCTCACCCTAATCCCAAAAGGGCTTATCCATGTATCCAGCAGAGTGATTTTACTACTATCTGCCATTTGGAGAATAGAAAATGAAGCTCAATAGATGAAAACTGAAAATGGTATTTTGGGAAGCTTTTGGTTTGTTGTTGTGGGATGTAATAAGGGGGTGTTTGTATTGAGTGTATTTATAGGAGAGCTTTTTGTTGATGATGACATTTGCAAGTACGTCATGAATATGGACTATACTGTGCATTTTTCTGGATCTTTGGAAGGTTCGTCATTGCATGCGTAATTTCGTTACCAATTTGGACTTTGGACTTCCTTCGGACTTCCTTCAAGCTCAATAGATGAAAACTGAAAAGGGTATTTTGTGGAGGTTTTAGTCCTATGTTGTGCTTCTGCGACTTTTCTTAACCCAGTATGGGTGGATCGTGTTCTGTTTTTCAGCAATGCTAGGTACCCCGAAAGTGAAATTAATGGTTCATATTCCCTTGGATATTTATCTGAACCATTGATTTCACTTTTGGGATAGTTTTCGGAGTAGTTTTTTGAGGTACTTAGCATTTTCTTTGTTTTTACCGTTTGCCCTCCGTATGGGTTCCTTGTTCTCCGTATGGGTTCCTTGTTCCCCCTCTAGCGATTTTTCTTATGCTCACAAAAAAACAAGAGTTGGGTATCTCTACTATCATATCTTAGACATGCACTACGCCTGACCTAGTTGTTGGTCTGCTTCTGCAGTATTTGTCAATAGGCTAGATTTTTTTGTAGTTTTGGTTCTTTTCTGTATCTTGGGAAGAATCGTTGTAATACCTTTGGATTTTGGTATGAAATGAAATTGCATTTTGTCAAAAAAAAAAAAAAAAAAGAGACTTCCTTCTTTGATCATTGTTAATTTAATTCTTATCTTTGATCAGCTATAATGATGTTGTTTCTTTAATAAGTAGAAAATTATGAAGTTGAACACTTATTAAAAAGGGTTGAAGGGAGTAGTTCACAAATAAAGTTGCTATATGGGGTAGATAACAGGGTACCACTCTTAATTTAAGTTAGCATTAGAATTATACTTTTTTAACGTATTTTATAATTTGAAGGGAGGCTTTCTATCACAGGCTCTAACAGGCTTACCAATTTCTACATACATAGTACCATTGTTTTATCTTGAGTTTGGCCTAATTTTTCGGAGACTTTTTGATATGGTCTTTTTGCATTTTCTGTTAATTTTAGAAACCTTGGATATAATTTTTACATCATATCATTCGGCTCAACAAGAAGAATTAGAAAAGTATAAGAATCTAGACCAAAGTTAAAAAGACCAAAAAAAGTCGGTCTTTTTTTCTCTTGGGTTTTTTTGTCGTCTTAAACTTTTTTTAACTTTAATCTATAGTTTAATATTTTTTTCGATTTCTTTTATCGAGACAAACAATATGATGTAGAAATATGACCCAAATCTAGTAAAATTAAGAAAAAAATTAACCAAAAAGACCATGCCAAACAGTCCCAAAAAGTAAGGCCAATACTCACAATTCAAATGTAAGTTAAATTCTTTTCTGCATATTATTATACTGGTACATGAAATCCTTTGGGAAATATAATGTATTTACTAATTTTAGTTAATTTCTTGCCAAAACTTCCAATCTTTTTATTTTTTGTTTCTTTAAATTGTCATTTTAAACTCATGTAGGCAAATCAAACTTCCACGAGCAATGGTAAAAGAGAAAAATATAGTTAAAAAAATTATATTTATAACCTTGTTTTTTCATTATTAGTATTACGACATAATAACGAAAGAATTACAAAGAAACAATGAAAACAAATTTATTTTGACGTTTGATTTTAGATAAGACAAGAGAGAAGAATTTTTAAGGATGGAATAATATTGCGCATTTTCAGCATACATTAGCGCAATATTATTCCAACTTCCTCCGAGCCATTTCATATCCAAGATCTATCTTCCTCCGGCCCATGCCGAAGGAAGATAAGTTCATGAGCCACAATCGATGAGATAGCCCTGAATAACCCTGTGAATTACAGACAAGGGGCCTTTTGAGAATGGAAACTCACTGGTTCTATTAGAGTACCTAAATTTCAAAGAACCTTCAAATTTAACATTGAAAAGTTATGCTAGAACAGCTCTTAGGTTTCTAGTAGTGATACATTTATCATTTTATGAGTTTTAGGATTCTAGGGTTCGGGTATTTGCTTGTGGGGTTGATTAGGTTTTGGAAGTGTAGGTGTTAGGATTCGACAGTGGTCGTGTGGAACGACGTTCGTATAAACCAAGCATGTTTTTTTTTTTTTTTTTTGTCATTCGTATAAACCAAGCATGTTTTCAAGAAGTTATTTTCCGTGATATTTCCTTGGCAAAATACTACACCAAACATGTTTTTTTCCGTGAATTTCTCTCGATAAATAATTTTTTAACTCGATAAATAATTGATGAACAAAAAATAATACACTGAAGACGATAGCGAAAGGAGAAAGTAACGATATACAGCGATGGCCCGAGGCCACAAGGAGGGAAATGAACCTAGCAAACGGAGCATGTTTTCATGGTAAATATTTCAGAAAATCTGTTAAATATTTCATATCCCTTTGAAATCTCCTCGGACCATATTACAGATTGGCCGCGACTTTTACCTGTTGGGAATAAATAGTACCACAAAAATAAGGTTCTTTAAGAGCTACAGAGCAAAATGCATCATTCTTCTCACAAAAGGCCAACAAAACTAAAAATGAGAAAGGTTCGCTAGCTGGAGAAGAAGCAACCAGGCACGAGTTCTCCACGACGCGTGTTTAAGGATTATCAACTCTCATTTAAGGCCTTCATCAAATACAGTTTGCTGAAACTCTGTCCAGCAACCCTGCAACAACACAGTCCACAAACAAACTGATTTCAGACTGCAAATCGATAAGAAGGATTTTCAACCCGGTTCTTGGTAACTGCAGAGCGAAATCATAAAAGCAAAAGGGTAATCTTGGTCCAAAAGGCCACAAGATAGAGAATGATCTTTCTCTGGCCAAGAAAGTTGCAGGCAATGTAAATAATGGAGAAGAATGCTTTTTCCTATTCATATGTTCTTCCTTTGAGATGTACCATCCATGAAAAAAAATGAAACTACATCAATACATTAATTGTTTGGGGATTCAATTAATCTAACATGTTAAGCAGTAAGATCCAATACAAGAACAGAACAGAACAGAACAGATGAACATTTTGATAGTCCTAGAGATAGCTGCCAATTTATTTCTCTCATCAAATGCACTTATAATACATATTCATACTTGTGATGCAAGTAGTTCTATTTGTACACCCCTAAATTTTATGACATTAACCCAAATTGCTCCAAATTTAAGCTCTCCACACCAAGTGAATTCCTTAGGTTCTACCTTTTGGGAACACATGCGATAAATGCACTCTAATCAAACAGCACCTATTTCGGGTGTCGTCTCATTATGTCAGATTTAAATATACTCGGAGCAATTTTATAATGGAGAATTTTATACGTTTAAGAATTTTCAGGGGACAGATGAAACAAGGTACTTAAATGCATGCAGATGAAAACATACAATACATATAAGCACATGCATATACACTTGTGGGGTGTCCATAAAACCTCCACCAGATTAGATTTTAAAAATAAATCAGCCCTAGCCAAAAACTCTATCTCAATCATTTCTGTTACGGACATGATTACCATCTTCAAAAAATGAAACATACCCGTTAATTTGATTGCAGTAGTTAGCAATTTGATTTGTTATGAGAAAGCTATCCAACCGCGAAGGTTCAGGGATCGGCTTAAAAATGGGGTTCAAGGGATCCTCCTCTGGTAACAGCTCCTCCCCGGCAGCTTTACGTGCCATGTTCTCAGACCTACAGAACATGTGAAAGAAGTAAAAATAACACAAAAAGATTCAAATGCAACAAAAGAATATTATTACCTATATACAAAAGCAAAGTCCAATCACGCATCAAAGCCTCATATTCACGGTCAAATTAAAATTTATTTACCCACTTAAACCTAGTTTGACCCAATTCTTAATTGATTCTTTTGTTCCATTCTCCAGTGCTTAAATCTTCTTACACAAGGCTCGTGAAATATGGAAAGGAATCTAACAACAATAAGATGCCCATTATCTACGAAAGATGACCAATTTCATCTTCCTCGTTATGCACTTACTATTCTGTAATTTTGCCACCCAAAAAAATCGACTAGAAAAACGAAGAAACTATTTTGATATGAAAGCATGTTTTGACATGAATAAATAGAAGTAGGATATGCATCCATACGTAATGCATGCATCACCATGCCCACCTCCATGTCCTTTGTAAAGTAAGTTCATTTTCCATGTTGGTATTGCATTCTCTCATTGCCTATAGTCATGCCCAACAAGGCTAGTTTCAACCTGTCCCTATGATTTTAACTAGCATAAGATCATTGTGAAAATAACGCAATAAAACTAGTTATAGGCTTATAGCCACATGAGATCAGTAAACAGACATGTGGTCCAGCTGGAGCTGGATTACGGACATGTGGAAGGTCCTCAATGACTGGTCATCTGAAGATCACAGGCCTATGAGACCCTACGTAAAACCTATGAGGTCAGAACAATAGGGAAGAATGATATACTGGGGCCTTAGCCCCACTTGCAGAGGACAGGCATCACACTTTCAGTGGCAAGCGAGATAGAAGTCTGGGACCATAGGTCAGTGATCGATTGGTTTCGTCTCATGGGACTTTGGGGCTGCATGGATATCTGGTAATAGGTATGCTGCAAAGACCGAGGAGTTGTCTTTCAGTCTACTAGTCTCCCTCTCTCTTAAGACTGGTCTGAGGTCTAAGCCCTAAAGCGGCCTTAAGACAATCCCTGGAGCTCAAGCCTACATTCCACATCCTCCTTTCTTTCCGAGCAACTTGGGATCTGCTCCGAGCCCAAGTTTTGGCGGTGACTTCAGAAGTGGGTTGCGCTTTGGTGGAACCTCTGGGGTCATGCGACTGAGTGACAACCGTTGATGCTGAGAAGTGAGAACGATTAATTCCTCAAGAGTAGTTGATGCCTGAAGTCCTGAAGACCTGATTCCATGTACCTACAATATCATACAACTTTCTTGTATTGCAAGATGAGATAAGTAAAAAAGCCAGCCCATGGACGTGGAGTATCTAGGTAAAGGCCACTGATCCCCAATGATTGGTATTTCCCTATGTTTGACGCTTCCCGGGAATAAGGAAATCCCAACCTTCTAGGTTAGTATACATTTTTCGTTTCAAAAGAAAGTCATTTCCCATCATTTGCACAGTGAGAGCTTTCTTGAGCTGTCCTACTTCCCATGCCTTTCCATGCCATGTCCCAATCTTACTAGAACTTGACAGAGGCTATCCTACCTTAAGTGCAATTGATTGAATAATGGTCATCCACCATGAAATCCATCTTTTCTTTGACGGCTTAGAAACATCTTTCTGATATCGCCATCTATGGCCAAACTACTCGAGAGTCGAAACATTAATGACAACAATGTCTGTGCCCTGTGGTATATGAAGGTTCCAGTTCATGCCTCTTGGACTGTGAGGAAAATCTTTGGCATCAGGAGTTTGATTCAACCCTGGGTCAAACATAAAATTGGTAATTGAAATGACACCTTTTCTTGGCTGGACCACTGGCATCCTCTAGGCCCTCCTAAGGCCAGGTTTGGTGATAGAATGGACTCTAAACTGTCAAGAAGTAATAACTGAGTTAACTCCAAAGTGGCTGAAGTGATTAGGGATAATTCTTGGTTTGGGCAAGAAGAAGGAATGCCATTATCAGAGAAATTATGGAGTCTATTCCCAGTTCCTTGGTTCCTAATACTACTCACAATGATTCAGTTGTTTGATCTTTGCTCAAGGGGAATACTCCTTGAAGTCGGCTTGGAGGCTTTCAGAAACCATATGCCTGAAGTATCTTGGTGCAATATTGTGTGGTTTGAGCATTTTGTTCATAGCTGGGCTATCATCCAATGGATGGCCATTTGGGGCAGACTTTCCAGTAAGGATAGAATTCAAAGATGGGACTTGCTGAATGATGCCTGTTGTGTTCTTCTGTGACGATGGGATTGAGGACGGACCATGATCGTTTCTTCTTTACTTGTCCCTTTTCCTCTCAGTAATGGGGTCAAGCCATGGAGAAGAATTATGTTGTTAGGAGGCCTGGTGCGCTGTCTCAGGAACTGGATTGTATAGAATTGCATAGGAGAATAGACGGTTTGGCCCACTTAATGTACAGATTGTCTCTTGCTGGCACTTTATACCATATATCTGGAGGGAGAGAAATCAAAGAATTTTTCAAAGGAAATGTAAGGGGTGGAGGCAGTTTTTGAAACGATCATCAGTGACTTGAGGTCATACATCTGCCATTGGACTTAGGTCAAGAAATTTGTCACTAATCAGACTATCTGTGTCGCATGGCATATTCCTTGTAAAATCTTTTCTGATGTGTAGGAATTGGCTCTGCTGTTATTCCTTTTCTTGTGTCTAAAACTTTGATAGTTTGAGGTTGCTCTGTGCTGTGTATAAAGCGTGGAGTTTGGGTTTTTTGTTTGATATCCCAGACTTGGCTTAGTATCTGTTTAGGGTAGGCTGGGCTTGATTTATTGTTTCTTGTTTCAGGGGTATGCCCCATTGAGGTTGTTCCCTTTTTGGTGCTAATGAATTTATTTACCGAATCCAAAAAAAAAACCCTACCCGAGAGCTAACTAATCTTCCAAACAGCAAATTGCATTTAAAACATGAAATTGTGCTTTCATCTTTGTTAACTACTCAACAATCATTTCACATATGTTCTAAAGAGTATTGTTCACTACACAACAAAGTAACACAAAGAAGATATCCAAAATGCCCACAATACAACTTTGTAACACAAACTAGGAATAGACCACCCACCAAAATAAAATTGCAACAAAGTAAAAACAAGATTGGCCAGCTCGTCATGATGTTCACCCTCGTGCAACTAAAACTAAGTGTTAACCTCTCAGTGCAGGTTTATCAAACAAGTTTCCCATTTAACCAATCTAACCATTACTTTCCTGACCAACTTGAACCCGATTACACTAGAAAACCTCATTGATGATCAAAATTTGACCTAATGTTGAAACACTTGCTTCCAAACTAAGTTGTGCATATTCTAGATATGAAGCTAACATTTACATGTGGTAAAGTGAAGAATGAAGATGTAACAAGACATGGAATTACGATCCCAGTGGCTGATTTAAAAAGATACTCCCTCCGTCCCAATTTGTTTGTCCACTTTTAGACTTTTACATGTCCATTTAACTTATGAATGAATCAAATTCACTTTTTGCCCTAGCTTTTTTAAAATAAATTAACTTTTCAAAAAAGTTGAAGGGTATATGGTGGAAAGTTGAATATTTCTAGGTGCAATTACTGTGTTCCCTTAAAAAGTTGGATTCTCAAAATTAACAAATTGATATGGAGGGAATATATTAGGAGATCAGAGTGACTAAATGATTTGTAGTTTTTTCAAAGCCTAGAAGAAATTCATGGAGCATGGAAGCATAAAAACAATGAAAGTAAGGGATACGATGCAGAGAATGGAAAGATCATCTATAATCTGAAAAAACATTTGAGTTACCTTCTCTTCTGAAGCCATGCTTGCTGCTGCGCTTGTTGTCGTGACAGATTCCGATAGTAGAATTGGAACTGAAAATTACAAGCTAGTCTTTTATGCAAACAGCCAACATAAAAACAGAGCACCCAAAAGAAAGGGAAAAAAAAAAGAGCCCAACCTTTTGCTGTTCCATTGACAAGTCATCCATGCATTCGATTAAAAATTCAACATTCCTTTCCATAAATGGATTAGTTGATAACTGTAGCCTATCAAAATCACACTATAGAACAAAGAAAGATGGAGTTAACAATTACTAACAAACAGAAATCAAGGTTAAGAGCAGAATTTGAAACCTGATAAGAGCAAAGAAAGTTGAAATTACCTGGGTCACAGGTGTATCAGCTTCCAACTCTGTCATAAAGGCACTGATAAGAGCAGAATTTGAAACCTTGATCTGCAACATACAAAAGGTACCATAAGAATATAAAATGGCATGAAAAAACGCGTGTTACTATAAATCTCTTCAACCGTCAAGAAATGCCACAGACAATCAACTATTTTGATATTCAAAACAGTGATTGAAGATGGCACAGTTTCATAACTCAAGGGCACAGATCTAATAGGATCACAAAACCAGTGTGGCGTCTGGGAGGCCTCTACATAAAAGAACTCAAGAACCTAATGGAAATGTGGTAGATTTCTTCCATATCATGAATTGTTTTTAATCAGTAAATGGCGACATTTAGAACTGTCCATTTACAAGTCTGCTAACAACTCCAAAAGAGGTTAATCTCAAAGACGATAAGCAACATGCTTCATGATAAAGAAGATCCAACAATTGAACAATCATGTCCGATGCAATAACCAAACGAACCATGGAATCTGGATATAAGAACGGAGAGGGCAGTCATGACAAGGCAAGATGCTAGTATTCTAGTATGATTACATTTGAAATAGTATAATACGAGAAGAAAACCAAAGCATTAGAAGCATACAGGTATCTCCTCGAAGATATCCATCCATGACAAATTTTTCTCTCTTAACCTACAGAGAAAAATGCAAATTGAATAAGAATATATATAAGGTCTCTTCCAATATTTATCACCACAACAAAAGTAACCGTACTTCTCTCCAGTAAAATTGTTATTTCGATAAAGATCCATGAAAGAATCTGACAGCTTCAACGCCTTGAGAGCTAAGACACCTTGGTTGGACTTCGAAGGGTCATAAATTATGCAAACACATCGTCTTATGTTCTCCTGAAACCACAAACCGTACGACATGGGAAAAACAATCAAGTGCATCAGTGCATGAAGAAAATAACATGTCCACAAGGTTCTAAAAGACGTTAGTCGGTCCCAGGACGGTCGGCTGCCGACTAGCGATTTTGGGCCGACTTGGCCGACTAATCGCCGACTTTTTCCCGACTAGTCGGGTTTCAATCAAGTCGGGAGACCTCCGACTAGCGACTTTAGGCCGACTAGTCGGCCGACTTGACCGATTTTTAGAACATTGCATGTAAAACAACAAAAAGGAGAACGTGCATGATAAAGTCAATCCAAAATATGCAGATTAGATTTCTTCCTTTGGCGAATGGAGAGGGGGCAATTACAGGGAAAGCCTACACTCATCAACTATCTAGTCATACACCTGTGCATGCTTGTATGAAAATAATGTACGTTTAACTATCTAGATGAGTTATACAGGAAAGCAAAACAACTTGAGCGATGCTCAGATTTGCACAAACAAGCATTGAAGAATTATTAACATATTATTGAACCACCAAGCTTGTTTGCTTCACTTTTGCAAAACATTTTTGCCCCGAATCATGAAAAAAATAAGAGGATGAGCAATTAATGAAGGGCCTTGTAAAAGTATTAAACGTGACCATAGAAATTTAGCCATGGCTCAAACCGGAAAGAACCAAGCTTCAAGCCTTCATATGAGACCTGTGTAGAAACTCTTGGGACCCAATTTTTTCTTTTTCTTTCTTTCTTCTTTTCCTTTTGATGTTGGAAACTTGTTGGGACATCATGTTATTTCTCAAACTTGAGTAATACGAATATGAATGAAAATTCCAAAATCTTTGGGAAGAATTGTTTTCCCCTTCACTGATGTTTACTTACAACTCATGGCACCCCAAGTCAGAGGTTTCCAAAAGTGGGACATGCACAGATAACTTAGGTATTTGAGATTCTCTATATATTCTGATTCCTTCTCCTCGACCAAAGAAAAACCTCTAGATTTCTATGTTTGTGAGAGTTCTTTGGGTTCTCAAAGAATTATACTTTGGTTTTCGTGGGTTTTATCTAGAATCTTGATAGCCAAAAGGATATTTATGATCATGGCGCCTATAGCCTTTGCTTTAATCTTAAGTTTATACTTTATACTTATTTAGCTCTGCAATGAACCAGACATCTTAATTAGATTATTTACAAACACTTTACATCTGATATTAGTCAGAGTAAGCATGTATACCAAAGAGCCATAAAGGGCGCAACCTATTCAAAAAGAGCCTATCGTCTAACTTTCAAACTGGAACTTCAATAACTCATCTGATTAACAATGAAACATTTAAGGACAACTGAAGTGTTAAAGCAAATAAGAAAATATTACCTGGTAATTCATAAAGGTCTCAATGAGTTCAACAGTCTGAAAAGAGCCTAACAGCGTTGACTGATACCTGAAAATTTCCCAATCAATCAACATGAACTTACCAACCATTTACAGATCACAGAGACACAGATTTATGTAATCTTCCAAGCATGTACGGAAATTTGATGCAGTATCTAATCCGCTACAAGAATTTATTTCGGGCACAATTCTCGTCAAACAGCCATAGATTCATTAAAATAATAAAGAGCCAACATTGAAGCTGAAAACCACTAAGTTTTTCCTTATTACGTGGCCAAAGGCCGACCAAACAACAATAAACAAAATCTCATCAAGCCAAAAACAGTAAATCTGGATGCATCAAAACAGGTAATCTTTTTTCATTAAGAGAACACAAACAAAAAAACAATAATCACAAAGGAAAGACAACTACAATAAACAAATATTAAAGCTTTATAAATCTCTTTGCACACTTCTTAACTGTTTATACAGATGCAAAATATGCAACAAAACTCACCATCCAACAGTATTATTATCCACATTAACTTCTCTCAAACATCTCATCATTTCAAGCTGATAATTGGCACCATCTGCTTCAATCTCCTCCTCTTCATCCCGAGTCTGTCATTTTTGTTACAAGCATAATATTAAATATAACAAAATATAACAGGACTTCGATGAAAAATAATGCAGATTTTTATTGTCCTCAAATATAAATCACCGTTTCTAATTAGAAGAAAGAAAAAAAGGACTGAAGAAAGGCATGACACCCACGTACTGGAAATGGGAAACAGTTGGTAACTTCAAGGACACTGCCAACGTCAAGGCCAAGGAGTTGCCCTGTGACGAGAGCAGGGGAAAACTCCTTGCAATGTTTGATAATCTTTAGTATAACCTGTATTTAACAATATCAACAGCAATATGAGAAAACTGAAGGCATCTTCATTCTATCCAACAATACAAAGTCAAAAACCGGGAAACTTCAACTTATTAATTTAATCAAGACTAGAATTGCAAGATAAGTATTGAATCTAAGGCCTTGATGTACATGTACTTAAAATCTGCCCAATTGAACTAACACATTAGGACATATTGATCCAGGTTTTGCAAACGTTTCGTTGGGGGGGAAATTACTGTTTACACCTTGCGATAATGCAATGATTTGTTTCTATTTAGATTAACTTCACTTTTTGTTTTGGGATCCCTTAGTGGTGTATGTACCAAAGTAATGCCCCTTGTAGTTGTACTTATGTATTTTTGTTTCTTTCTTCTAGATAATGCTTACCCCCTGTCAAACATATGCATCAAAGTCACATTATTGGGTTCCATAAATAGATTATCAACATCCTGTTTTTTCCAAGATCAGCATCTCAAGTATTCTTTGTTCACATACCAACTCTACCATTAAGCATACCTCCATGAACAAGGACTGTGTGATTTTCTTTCACAGAGAAAAAGAAAATAAAGAACAAAAAAAGTGCAAACAGCAAAGGAAGTCAAGCCCTTTTTCTCAACAAAAAACATGAAAACACTTGAGTGGACCTTATATACCGCAGGAACTCAGAGAAATGCAAAGGGAGTTTTTTTCCGAAATTAAATTATGAAAACAGGGTGAGAGCTGAAAAGTGTATCCTTTGCTTACACTGCAGTAGGGAACGAAGAGGAACTAAACATATGATCACCAAAACCAATCCCAATGCAATTTTTTTATGCGAAGTTAATCTATGTTTGACACCAAAACAAGAGAAAACATAAAGATTTGCAAGTATATCTAGTAGTATAATAAGGGGTGGGCTGCGAGAGCCTTACTAACATCGTATCAAGGTTAGGGGAATATTGTTATATCCCCGTTGTAGGCAAGGGATGGAACTTGACTTCTACGTGCCAGGAGAATGCTAGATAGGAACTTCAGGTGCCCTCTGTTGTGACATGAAGGGGCAGTGAAAGCTAGGCTAGATATGTGCACTTCTCAAATTACGCTAAGCCTCTCCAACTGAACCTCGGCGTATTTAGGATGCTTGAAGGCCCCTTCTATATCACTAAAAATAGGGTTTCCTAACCATCAACCAGTCAAAGAGCCATCTGTCAGATACCTCATAGGGTACTTCGTACAGACATACTCTATCAGATACGAAGCTCGCTCCATACGGGGGAAAGTTCATAGGCGAGACTTGATTGTTTCTCAAGTCATCTATTTACACCATAGTCAAGGGTACAAAGTTCAGACTTAAAAAAAAAAAAAAAAAAACACGTTCAGTTGAGGCTTCATTAATAGCACGATTGTACTGCAACCAAATCTAAGCTCAAATTTGATCAAAAGCTTCATTAAGATTGCAAATTTGAGAGGGGGGAAATAGCCTTGCAAAATTTGAGTAAAAAGTTGAGCCTACCTTGATTTGTGTTAAATTTTGAGTTAACTCACTTGATACAGGTTTGAGTCAAGGGTAATTCTAGGGGCTTACACTCATATTTTGAGTTTGCAAAACAAAAAGGGTAAGGGCTGTAGATGCTCTTACAAATCAAGAACAGAATGGAAGAACATAAAATTGCATGAGAAAAAAAGGAAAAAAAAAAGTTACCAGAGCCCGCAGAAAAGGAGAACCATCTACAACCGAAGGCAATAAAAGCAACAGATTCAAATAAAGGGGTTGGTCTGTGATCAGGGGTGGAACTACATTGAGTGGGGGAGTGGCACCGGTTTCGTGAATAGTGCTAATTTATACTTATGGATTAGGCACTTATTAGTAGTACCCAAACAACTTGATTTTTCACTCAAATGATAAGAAAACAACAATTTAAAAGATGAATGGTTCAGATCGGGAAAAAACTCTCTCAATGGCTTTCATTTAAAGACCCCAAGAGATGATAAGAAAACAACAATTTAAAGGATGAATGGTTCTGATCGGAAAAAACTATCTCAATAGCTTTCATTTAAAGACCCAAGGAGAGTTGAATCAAGCCTTTATTCGTTTTCAACATAAACGAACATCAATATTGCACTCACTTCATACTTAACTTTTCTCTCCATAGTTTTGCCCAAAAAAATTCCAAATCAAAATCTTGGTTCCGCCACTGTCTGTGACCAAGGCTATCCTAAGGTCTCAGTTCAAAACTCAGGTGCTAACAACTCCTTCGCGGCCAGTCCGTACGGAGCTCTATCTTTAATTGGGGCCACTAACTTAAGGGGAATTGGTAACAATGATCAACTTGGCATCTTGTTTTCTTCTGTTGATCAAAAAACTTAAGGGGAATTGGTCGCATGACTATCAATCGAGGTGCGCATAAGCTAGCCGGACAGCTGAGTTATTCAAAAACGCAACAGAGTAAGGGGCAGAGAGAGAGAGTACCAGTCCTTCGATCTGAACCACTCTAAGCTGGGGAGCAACCTCCTCCGTGGATGCCACTTGCAGAAACGACCGAGCCATTGCTGCAACACCAAAAAACACAAACAAATAGACATTGAAACATAATCAGCCGAAAAATTACATACGCGCACAGATACATGTGCGGAGAAAGAGAGAGCAAAGGAGGAGGAGGAGGACAAGGACGAACAGGTCGCCATGATTCTGGTATATCCGACGAAGAAGAGAGAACCAGCAACGGCTGCTGTATCAAAGCTTTGTCCGCCTGATGGAACAGAACTTGTCGCTCGATAGATAGATAGATAAACCCTAGTACGAACGCCGCCCGGAAAACAAGTTTCTTTCGCCTTTGCCCTTTGGAATTGAATTTCATGAAGGCAAAAATTGCATATTACATCCTCACCCTAAACTATCACCATTTTTCAAATTACCCCTCAAAACAACGAAATCCTACACTTGACTTTCTTAACTATCTAAACTTTGAATTGGGGGATGGTGATATCCCTTAAGGGACAGCATCATATTGTCCCCATCCGAGCCATCCATACTCGGAAATGGACGGCCCAGATGTGATTGGTAGCGGATGGTTCGATTTTGTTTGGAGAATATGTGATTCGAGTCATCCATTGTCGAGCATGGACGGCTGTGATTCGACAACATGGATCAGCAACCATGTTGTCCCCATCTGAGCCGTCCATGCTTGGCAATGGACGGCCCAGATGTGATCGGTATCGGATGGTTCGGATTTGTTTAGAGAAGATATGATATGAGCCATCCATTGCCGAGCATGGACGGTTGTGATCGGACAACAACAACATGGATCAGCATCCATGTTGTCCCCATCCGAGCCGTCCATGCTCGTCAATGGACGGCCCAGATGTGATCGGTAACGAATGGTTCGGATTTGTTTGGAGAAGCTGTGATCCGAGCCATCCATTGTCAAGCATGGACGCCTGTGATCGGACAACATGGATAAAGGGACAACACCCACCCCGATCCCTAAACTTTTCATTTGACCTCTTATTAATCTTCGGTCGCTTAGAATAGTTTTTTAAATATTATTTTCGTTCAAACATGAAGAGAATGTTGGGAATAATAGCATATAAACCTGCATATCGTAATGGGGCCTTTCGTCTATCTTTTTTTTTTTACATAAAAAGTTAATTGGCATCTTAATGGTTTTGATAGTGCAAGGGTAAGACGGGTGCTAGTGGGGATAAATTGAGGAAGACCAATGAATGGGATGAGTGGATATTCACAATCTAGACATAAATTTGGTCTTTCATTTCTTTCGATATGCATATCATAATGGACATTCTATTCATATTTTGAGAAAAATAATATCTGAAAAAAAAAAACCAATATATTGACTCAGGACATGCAAAGATTGATGATTTCGTAAAACAATCACGTTCACCCATAAAAAAAACAAATAACTCATCAAAATTTGCACATATTCACAAACACAAAACTATCCTAATAGATAGTAAAAAGGAACACCGTCTTGAGTTTAGACTATTCATTTCATTTCTTACGTCACATAAGATTTTAGACTCTTCTACTTTTTTCTCACGACGTATGACATAGAACGGTGCGACAATGAGGAAAGTGCAGAATAAAAAGAAAAAAAAAAAAAGGGAAAAAAAAGGAAGTATAAAAAGAAAAAGAAAAAGGAAAGATAAATAGAAAAAAAGAACAATTTTAGGGATAAATGAGGATTTCAGCACTCCCCTTTTGGAGTGCCAAAAGCAATTTCCTTAATCATTTTTTGACATAGTTTTTCTTTTCTACAATTTACCATATTCTTTTCTCCCTCCACCCTTGCATGTGACTTCAAAAAATTATGTTAAAAAGTGAAGGTAAAAGATAACATAATTTTTTTTGGGGAGTGATTTCCACACCCCCCAAATTGTTATCCACACCCCCTTTTTTGTCTTCTAGTGAAATTTTTATGTGTAAAAATGTCACTAAAAGACAAAAAGGGGGTGTAGATAACAATTTGGGGGGTGTGAATATCAATTACCTTTTTTTTTCTTCTGTATATAGTCAAGGGTACCGTTTTTGTAACTTGCAATAATAAACTTGATTTTTTATTTTTTCCTCAAGAGTACACTTAAATCATACATCAATAATTACGTAATTCGTAGAGTGAAGCCACTTGTATACAGAGTTCTCAAACTATCTTTTAAATGTAGGCGTAGGCGCACCGTTACAGAGCTGCTTCTTGTAAATGAGGCAAGCAGTGATCCTGTTTGTATTCCAGGCAACATCGGGATAACTATTTGCAAAGTTGTCCCTCTGAATGCTTTTGAGTATACCGTTGTTGAATGATGGTCATTCGTAGACCATAGTCTTCAGAAATTAGTCACGCCGTATCAGGTCTATTTGCAAAGTTGTCCCTCTGAATGCTTTTGAGTATACCGTTGTTGAATGATGGTCATTCGTAGACCATAGTCTTCAGAAATTAGTCACGCCGTATCAGGTCTAAATAATCAGCATGTAAAAATTGGCTAATGTTGCTGGAAGAATTATGTAAGGCAGTCTTTCTTTGGAGGTGATCTCAACATTTTGAATTCATACAATGTGAAATCCATCATCTATCTTTTGGGCCTTTCTGGCTTTCAATACTTTCTGCATGGCATGAACACATCTGTAGGACAAGAACTCAAACAATGTGGCATGAGAGTCGAATTATATCAATAACTTACGAAGAAACTCAGCAGCTATAACAAGAACAAATGGTGGGCTCAGTTACCTCCAAGGTAGATGGTCAAGAAACATGGATGGTGAAACAATGATATCCTTGAATGATTCTCTGTCTGCTACATACGCTTTATATTTAGAAGACTCTTCTTTGGTGGTTCTCCACCATTTTGGTAGAGGCATTTGAAAGCTTTTTTCCTGTGGTATTATATGTATAACAAGGCCGGGTACAAACATCTCAGGAACATCCCGCGCTGGTCCACTCACAGATGATGGCACCGCATCCAAAAACTCAGACACTGGATCATCAGGTGGTAAGTTTACGTTGACAGGAGATGCAGCATAAAATGGATTGGTGAAATCATCTAGTGGATCAATATGGTTAGTTTCATCATCAGAAGTATCTATCCCGTCCACGCCTGGCCATATGGACAAATTTTGATCCTGTCCCCTGCTCACTGCAGTCACAGTGAATAATATTTTAGCAGAAACACCTTCCTCAAGCATTAAAATAGTGTTTGGCTTGCTGGAAATGAATTTGGGATGGAATGGAACTGCCATTCTCCTAAATTGGTGAACGAGGATTCCATTGGTAGTGCACATTCCCTATTTTTTAAAGAACCAAACATGGGACTGTGTATTGCAAGAGAATGACTGTTCCATTCCAGCATCAACGCATTCCAAAATTTATGGGCAGAGTCTGATTCCCGCCATTCACAACAAAAGAGAAAATAAAGACTTATAAACAAATTGCACACAAAGGGAATAGAACCAGATGTGAAGCTTGGAGGTTACTATTTTCTGTTGTCATGGCACTTGAAGTCAGATGTGAAGCTTCAATCTTTCCCGCAACCTTATTTTTTTCGTACTTGCTCAAAAAGAGAAATCTACGAGCAAGTTTTGAAGTTATTCTTGAATCTGTTGTTTCGTGTGACAGTGCCGTAAGTGCACTTGCACGAAGCCTCATGATTGATGCAACTGAAAGGCGCGCTGAAAATTCCTTGTTGTAAACTATGCTGCATAAGTTCACCAGACAAACAGTTCCATACACATGGATTGGACAAATTATAACACTTAAGGTCAATTGATGACATTAATATGAGGGCCAAAAAATCTTGGATCTGCAAACAATTACCTGGTAATAAATTCTGAACATGCATCTGCCAGAATTGGATCCATGCATGGAAGGGGACCATAGGCATAGACATGCAAGTTCGGGTATCGACCATATAACTGCCCACAAAAAACCCAAAAATAAAAAGTTAAAAACCATTCTGATACTTATTTGATTTGGGCAGCTCTGTTTTCGTGAAGCTAGACAGTCAAGGCTCCAGGAAAGACCAAATGTTGTGCACAGCTATGGTATGTTTGCCTGAATTTTCATTTATGAGAACGGGGAACCAAGTGCCTCACTGGAGTAAAAAAACAAGGAATACGGTCCCTAGCTTACGCACACAAGATTTGTGATTTTGTGCTTCACACAATACAAGTTTAGGACCATATAACAAGCAATACAATAAACTGCAAAAGGTACGCAGTCTAACTTATAAAGCTGACACACGGTCAGGCAATCCAAGTCCCCTAACTAGCGCCAACTAAGTCGGTGTTCCAAAAGACTAAAAAGAACGAAGACTAGATTGGCGTTAGGGTTAACCATGCTTTGATACCATGAAGTTTAGAGAGGAAAAAGTGTATTAGGGTGTCAATTAACGCTAAAAATATATTGAGAGAGAGCAAAATGATGACAAAGACTAAACTACCCGTACTCACTAACACTTAACATATGACCCCCTACCAAAGTCCACAGCCAAAGTCGCATTCATCTAATGCAAAGTCACCTTTCTGCTTTAATGTTATTAAATTCTTGTTTCAATTGACATCTACCTCTATGAATGACATGACAAGCATAAAAGGACACGTAAAAAGTTTCGACAAGTTAATCTCACATAATTAAAAGGTTTTATTCTGACCATATCTACTAGGACATCCAATAACGCAGCCATAAGTAAAACAAATTTTAAAATTTTTGAAAGAAGCAAGAGGGTGAATAAAATAGCGTTATTGGACATAATAGAAGTGTTAGAACCCTTACCCTAAGCCCCAACATAGAGGCAATAGCTCCTCCAAGAGAATGCCCCACTATGCGAATGGCATACCCATTACACTCACATCCAGCTCCGAGCAACGAAGAAAGGAATCCTCTTGACTCAGAGGAAATATCTGCATATCCTTTCACATTACGAATCTTTTCGTCATTAACGAGTCAAAATTAAAGTAGGAACCAAACACTTGTTTAAGTGAGTCCGAGTAGGTTTAGATAATCCTAAGTAAGGAGTTTAAGCCAAGGAAGGAAAGAACAAAAACCATAAAGAGATGAATGAGAAATGTCTCAAAAAGTGGACATGCTTGAGAAGGTGAAGAACCACCTCCATCCCATCTCACTTAAGAAAGTTTACATTGGCTGATAGAAAAGTTCCAAGTTTGCTTAAGGGCTTGGGCCCTTGGGGGCTGCAAAGTTTTTGCCATAGAGAAAAATGTTGGATGGTTTTAGGGCACTTTGAGTATTGCTACCTACAATAGGAATCATGGTGGTTTCGTGCAGGGAAAAAAGAATGGTACTTATGGTAAGCGACCAAGGAAAAGAAAGAACGAGAAGAAAAGAGAGACTTCACTCTCGCAGGGGTTAGGCAATTTTTGCAAGGACCGCAACCCCAATCAAGATGATTACAGCCTCGTTAACTCAAGTTCACTATGGAAACTTTTTGTCCAACTCAAAACCTTGGCAATGAGTGGAGAGGTCTCAACATTATATTAAGTGATCACTCATTGATCCCCAAGCAATGTGGGACTACATTACTTAACATCCCCCACAGGAGCAATCGCATTTGAGGTCTATCATGTGAAGCCTCTTTTTGGGTCTATCATCATGCAGCTTTTTGTTGGTCTGTCATCGTGGGTTGTTTGGAGTGGATTGGACCCTGCTCTGATACCATGGGGATGTTTAGTGATATAAATAATAAAGTTGCCTCTCTCTCTAACAATAAGAGAGAGGGGCAACTTTATTATTTATATTATCAACACGGCCGCTCACGTGTAGCTAGGCTCTAATCTATAAACGGGCCAAACACTTGTAAATTTTAATCATTAGGTAGGCGGTGAGGTTCGAGCACAGAACACACGATCTATCGCCTGCTTTGATACCATGTGGAAACTTTATGTCCAACTCAAAACCAATTAGCAATAAGTGGGGACTATATTACTTAACATTCACTAATCAGTTCTTCTCAGAATGTAAGATCACATCCAAATTTCTAGGCCATGCACAAATCTTTTCTAGTATTCTAGATAGAACGAACCTAATGTGTTTTGATGAATGTAATATTTAATAAATATTGAAACCAACTAGTCGATGAACCTAATGTCTACATTGAATCTAACAATGAGTATATGCACACTGATCAACCTACAATAATGCTTGCAGTAGGACTAGAATTGTGATGCAGAATGATAAATAATAAATAGTAAATAAAAAGGGACTCTAGGCATCCCAGTGCCTGTAATGAGGACCCTTAGACATTGCAGTGCCTAGGGAAGTAATGTTACTACTTACTACCAGAATCAAAATTGAATATACTTTATCAACTAACTGAGTGTAGTGTTTAGAGTCCCTTAAATAGGCTCTAGAAAAGATAAGAAAAGGATAACCATAAGTTAGATTCAAATATAGGGTAACTTAGAAAATAACAACTAATAAAACTACTAAGTAAACCCTAGGCTTAAATCTAGGTAGATAATGACAAAATAAAGCAACATTCTGCCGGATCATATAAAATTATTCAAATAGCTCACAGTAATGAAGGGTACTCCACCCCATTCCCTATCAATTGTCCTGTGTTATATACAAGCTTTATACAATAAAGTGACTAACCCAGGCCATAGTATGCTCCTGCTCCTGAGACTCTCAGAAAAGATTCCCAAGTTGTAAAGGAAGATACTAAAGCACAAGACGTAAAAACACATGCAAGTTACAAATTCTTAGTTTAACTAGGATCCAATATGAACTTGGACGGGAAAGAGGATTTCATAGCCAAAAACACATGCAACCTGCATGTTTTGTAGTTTTTGGAAGGCGATGAATTTGGATGTGTGCTGGCATCTCAAGTGTTTCAAAACATCTACGAAAGAAGGCTGAGTCACATGATTTAGAACAAACTAGAAAACTTCCATTCTTGCTGCAAAATTGGGCAAAACTGGTGGATGCATTCTCTTGGTGGTAAAGAGACTCTTGGGAACACTAGAGCTGCAATGAATGAAGCAAAAGTTTCCTTATCTTTGTTGAATAGCTAGATATATATTATTAGGACCATTTCCTAGCAGCTTAAGCTTTCGGGACAATGTTGGGCCACATTTCCAAACAACTTAAGCTTTATCACATTACCCATTGATTTTGTTACTCTTGACAAATTCAATGCAATGGAGTTGAACCACCATGGGGGTTATTCAGATATCCAAAGAAAAAGGCAACATCAACTTAAAGGTTTTCATGCCCGACATGGTTGCAAATTCAAAAACTCACAGATTCATGTACTTCTACACTTCCAAGACATGAGGTCGGATTTTCTCCAATCGACTAGGGGAGAATGATGCGGTCCAAAAGATGTACAAGGAAAAGTAAATTCCAAGATGCGAGGAATGATGAAATTGTGCTCGCATTAAAGACAAAACCCATACGGGCCCCGCATAATCTGCTTTGGAGTATGCTAATGTCTTGCCTTAGCTTTTGTTGAAGTCTTTAATTTTTCAGCAGCTGGGCATTTTTAACTTTAGCAATTGCTGAAACGGTAAGTAGGAATATTATAGGAATGTTGTTATTTGTCTAATTGTCTATGAAGTTATTCTGAATTAGGAAGGTTTTAAGAAGTCTATGTTCATAAGGTACTATTTATAGCCCCCAAATCATAGAAGTGTCCTTGAACATTGCCTCATCATAGATCCAAAAACCTACTTCTTTGTTTCCCTTACAAATTCAGAATTTCTCTTGTGGTCAAAGATCAATGTTGTTAGAACTCGTCCCACGTTGGTTAATTATAACCTCCAAAGCTAGTATATGAGCCTGGGCGGCCTCTCCACTCATTGCCAATTGGTTTTGAGTTGGGTGCTTTAACATGGTATCAGAGCTAGGCTTTCGAAGGCTTTTGGACAAGACTCTATGTCGTTGATAGTTGGTTTCCCCTTTGTTGTCGTTAATAATTGATAGTTGTTGTATGTGTTGAATTGTTTGTTTACCTCTCCACGTGCTGGTCAGGGGTCGCACGTGCGGGGGAGTGATAGAACTTGTTCCACGTTGGTTAATTATAACTTCCAAAGCAAGTATATGAGCCTGGGCGGCCTCTCCACTCATTGCCAATTGGTTTTGAGTTGGATGCTTTAACAAGTGTTCTGCAAAAGTTTCAACATCTTACCGTCATCTCCAGTATTTCCTTCAATCTGCATAAAGAGATTCCGTGCAGCCTCAACTACACCTGAATGTCCATAGTGTGGCATGGATGAAATTACTCTTTGCCTTACATCAGGATGAATATGATTGCTACTGAGAAGGAAAAATAAAACTCATCAACTTGGAAAATATTATGGAGGAACAAAACGCATCTAAGTAACGTGATAAACAACAGAAGCTATCAATGCGACGTTGCCAATTACTTATGTAGCAGTAGCAGCCTCATATGCATGATTAATTTTCATACCAGCTATGAAAGCGGAACTGCTTCTAGCCTTCTATTATTTATCAAACCATTTAGCCTACGCAAAATTATAAATGCTTCAATCTGTTAAGTGATCCGCGTAGCTTGAGGAACATATAAGCTGCCACAAACAGCTACGATATTTTGATACCACTATCAAACAACTTGATTGATATCGTCTGACATTCTGAAGTATAAATACTACTCCCTCCGTCCGGAAAAGTTAGGTCCTTATTCCTTTTTTGGTAGTTCCAGAACTTAAGTCCCTTAACAAATTTCAATGCCCAAAATTTGATAATCTTCCCATTTTGCCCTTCTCTTCTTTTCTTTTAGGGTACTAACAACTGTTCTAGGAAAACGTGCAAAATCAGCTTTCGGTAGGAAAAGGAAACGTGCAAAATCAGCTTTTGGTAGGAAAACAACAGCTTGTTTTTTAATTTGGCAAATTTTTAAACAATTTTAATTACCGCCAAAATTTGCGGAGAGGATTTTGTTTTGACTTGTAGGGGGAAAGTGCACAATTTAGTAGCCAGATTAGGAAAGTAAAGCTGTACAAAAAAAAAAAAAAAAAAAAAAAAAAAAAAAAAAACATTAGGAAAGTACAGGCGGAAAAAAGTTTGACTTCAATTTTGAAAAAATCTCATGACCAAGTGTTATGAATGCCAAGGGTAATTTTGGAAAGAAAACGTAAGGACAATGTAATAATTGCTTCTCAATAAAAAGTTGGAATCCCGAAAAGGGTCCAACTTTTCGGGACGGAGGGAGTAATTCAAACTAAAACACTTTGAAGGCAATAATCGTAATTCACAAGAACCCTCACATGGATATGCAGAGACAAGTTGAAAGAATGCAGAAACACCATACGTAAAGAAAAACATGTGCAAAAACAATCGTCACACTTGCTGCAAGCTCCCCACACGTTGAGAGAGAGAGAGAGAGAGAGAGAGAGAGAGAGAGAGAGAGAGAGAGAGACTTGCTTTAGCAACCCATCCAAGTCTTCAACAGAGAGGGTGCACTCTCTACATAACCCGTCAGTTATGAGGTCTTCAGGAGTCTCAGTCCCACGTACAGCAATTACAACAGATTTTAGTTCATGAAGAACTAGGAGAAAGTATGCAGCTTCACACTTTCCCTGAAATAGAAAGACAATAAACAAACAAAAGCTTGAGAACATAACGAGATCAAAGAAAAAAAAACGCATAAAATCAAGCGAAAACAAGGAAGGGGCATGGAAAGTAGAAAATGTGAGGCGGAACGTAGATGTTCAATATTCATGCACATGTGCAGCAACTTTAACATCTAGACTTAATTTGAAACTTTATTCCACCAATGTTTCAAAACCTCAAATCGTTCTTTAAGAGAAATGTTACAAAAAAATCGAGTCATTTTCAGATTTAGAACAAGGAAACCTTCATGCATAAAATTTTCAATTTCTTTCTGCACCAACGTTAAAATCTCAACTTATTCTCTAAGTACAAATAAATTGAAAAATCACACACGAATGTAATTTATTTTTTTACCAGAAAAGTGATATTGACTTTTCATAATGGACTAAAATATGGGACGTAGAGGGTATTAATTAATGCCCATTAGCTACGTATATACGAGGAATGTGTCAGACCTGGCCTGAATGCCAGAGGCAGCCCTGCTATGTACTTGCCAACCTGGTTTGGCTCTAGCTTAGAACCAACAAGTACTACGTCATAGGGTAGGAGAAAGTCATCTTAAGGGCCAAAACCCAATCCCTGCATGGGAGATCCGCTCTCGACCCGGATCCCCCATTTAGCAAGGAACCTTCCTAAACTACAAAAGCTTTCATAAAACGGTCTCCTAGAATCTCGGTTGGATAAGGGACACGCCGCAAGCATAGAAAAGTGACCACAGTGTTGGATAGCTTGATATACATTGTTGGGCCCGGCCCATTTCCTAACAGCTTAAACTTTTGGGACAACTATTAACTTAACATGGTATCGGAGCTAGGTATCAGATATGGGTAGGGTATGTGTCTCTAGCCTATACGCAGCAGGTGCCCCCGAGTGAGCATGTTGCATGTGGGAGAGGGTTGAAGCGATGTCCACATTGCCTGGGTACCAAAGTAGTATGAAGTATATGTTAGAATAGCTTATTAGTGCTTATTAGTATTTGTCCCACATTGGCTAGCTAAGTAATGTATCTAGTCGTCCCATAATATAAATAAAGGTTTCATGTGTTAGGGTTCATTAACACCCTACACTTCTCTCTCTCTCTCTCTCTCTCTCTCTCTCTCTCTCTCTCTCTCTCTCTCAAACAACATGGTATCAAAGCATTCTGATCCTAATCCTTCTCTACCGTCTTAACCAAATTTCCAGAAACCCTAACCCAAAAAAAAAAAAAAAAGTCATCATCCTCGTCTGCCATCTCCAGAAATTCTAACCCTACCAGAAACCCTAGCCACCCATCATCTCTAACCCTAGCCATCCATCATCTCTAGCCACAACCCACCAACTAAACCCTAAATCGACCTCTCTACAGTACTATACATCTCAAATCAATACCTTTATCACCTTTAAAACCCTAAACCGACACCCCATACCCAGTCCAGTACTCGAATCCTAAACGGCATCGCATATCCTTCCCTGAAACTCTAAACCGACCTTTGAAATCCCATAAATATGCCCCAAACGACCTCTGAAACCTACTGAAAACTGTAACCCAGTTCACGTATGATTTAGAAACTCCATATGTTGCACTCGTCTGGCCTGGATTGCTCTTATCCTGCACTCGCATTTGCTACTCAGTGGATTTCGAGCATACCCAACTGGTCCTTCAACATCGTTAGTTGATTTCATATCTCGTTGGCTTCTTTCAACACTGTTTGACTCTGTTTCTTCCTCGTGATTGGTATATCGCTGGTTGATGTTTGTCGTTTGAAGTGGGTTTCTCATCTCTGGTATTTATTGGGTTGCTCCTGTGGCATTTCCCTCATCTCGGATATGATTAGCTTCGATCACCTCTCTGTGGTTGCGTTGTGGTATAGAAATCTGATGAGGTACCTGAGTTCTAACTTGTGATTATAGTTCCGTTACTGCTATTTGGGTTATGTTTTCTATCATATTGATGGCTGGTCTAGTCGATTTGGTGATTTTTGGTTCACATGTTGTGATTTGTGGTTCCCGGTGTTAGTCGTGGTTAATCAGGGCAGTAATAGAGACTTGGTTGATTCGTGGTTCGATACACATCTTGGTAGATACAGTTGTTTCCGGTTTATTTGACAGGGTTGGTGGTTGATCAGGTGATTGATTTTGGCAACATGTCTGAAGACAAGTTTACTAGTTCTGGTTCCAGTTTTGACTCTATTATTATTTGATGTTGATTTCATACGGTGGCTAGTAACAAAGTTTGTCAGTCTGCTGGTTGTTTGGTTTGGTTGCTAGTGGATTCCGAGTTGGTGTTTGAGTTTGTTTATGATGAAGTCTGCTTCAGTTGTTTCTGGCCCTGGATTTGGTGGTAGTGGTTCTAATTTTCGTGGTTGTGGTGGTTTTGGCCATGGTCGCATGTCAGGGGGAGGTAGTTCTCGTAGTTCTCGTCGTGGTAGCTCTAGTTGTGGAAGTTCGATTATGGTACTCGCGGTGTACCCATTGTGGGGGTACCAATCATACAAAGTGGAGTATTGTTATGATCTTTATGGTTTTCCCGGTCTCATCAAAGTTGCTATTTCGAGGATGTTAGACGCTTTACTCATTCTTCTCGCCAACAAAAGAGGGGGTGACTATCTCAAAGAAAGGAGTATCGGCACTACAAAGCCTCACCGTCACTTGCACAAGTTCCTCCATTGCTACGTTATCTCGCATGTGTTCCTCCGCCGCTTGCATTGCATCTTCTCATTCTTCTAATCATTGGGTTATTGATTCTGGTGCATCTGATCATATGACTGGTACTCCTTCTATTCTTTTCGGTCGTAAGTCTCTCGGTAAACCATCTCGTGTCACCTTAGCTGATGGTTCTACCACCAATGTTACTGGTTTGGGTTTTGTTCATGTTACTTCCTCTCTTACTTTGGATTCCGTCTTTTTGCAAGTTCCTCGTTTTCCATTAAATCTTATGTCAGTTAGTAAACTTACCAAGTCTTTGAATTGCTCAATCACATTCTTCCCTAATGGTTGTGTGTTTCAGGATCTCAAGACGGGGAAAAAGATTGGTGGCGGTGTGGAACGTGGTGGCTTGTATTACTTTACCGATGATTTTCACCCTAGCTCTGTTGCTCTTCAGTCATCAGTGTCACCGTATCAACATCATTGTCGTCTTGGTCATCCATCACTTCAGAACCTTAAAAGGCTAGTGCCTTCATGTAGCCGTGTGGATGCTTTGCCATGTGAAGTCTGTGAGTTTAGCAAACATCATAGAGTATCTTTTTCTCCTAGAGTTGAGAGTCGTGCGTCGCGTCCTTTTGAGTTAGTTCATTCTGATATTTGGGGTCCAATGCATGTTCCTAATATTTTTGGCTTTCAATATTATGTTATTTTTGTCGATGATTTCTCTCGTGTTACCTACATTTATCTCATGAAAGCAAGGTCCGAGTTATCTTCTATTTTTAAGTCATTTTATATGGAAATTAAAACCCGAGTTTGATACTTGCATTCGCATATTTCGTTCTGATAATGCCCGTGAATATTTTAAAAATAGTCTTTCTCAGTTCTTTGATGATCACGGTATTATTCACCAGTCCTCTTGTGCTCGGACTCCACAACAAAATGGAGTTGCCGAACGCAAGATTCGACATTTATCAGAAGTTATGCGTGCAATGTTATTTCAAATGCAAGTTCCTAAGTCTTATTGGAGTGACGCAGTTCTTACCTCCTGCTATTTAATTAATCGTATGCCATCTACTCGTTTCTTAGAGGTCGATACCCCATCAGGTATTGTTTCCTGGTCGCCCTCTTCACTCATTACCCCTTCGGATTTTTGGGTGCACGTGTTATGTTCATGCTCTGGATTCTGACCGGAGCAAACTTGACCCCCGCTCCATTAGGTGTATTTTTCTTGGTTACTCTCGGACTCAGAAAGGGTATAAGTGTTATTCTCCATCTTTACGTCGTCATTTTGTGTGTGCTGATGTCACATTTAATGAGTCGCTCCCGTTTTATTCGGAGCCTGTCGACAAATGATCGGTTTGCATCCGAGTTTGTGTTTCCTATAGTTGTCCCATCAGTCTTGGTCTTCCTCCACCAAAACCTTTGCGGTATATGTTCGTCGTCCTAAACTTCCACCGTGCCATCTCGGCCAAAGACAATCTCGGCTGAGCCATCCAAGAACCCGCTCCACCTTCGCCCACCGCTCCGTCTTCTCCTCCGTTGCGGGATCTCACCGACCTTGATCGTCCTATTGCCCATCGTAAAGGTATTCGGTCATGCACTATACATCCTATTGCTCAGTTTGTTTCCTATAATCATTTGTCACCGTCCCTTCGTGCTTTTACTACTTCGGTCTCTTCCGTTTTTGTTCCTAACACTGTTCAGGAGGCTTTATCTATGTCTGAGTGGCGGAAAGCTATGGAGGATGAGATGTCTGCTCTTCATCATAATGGCACTTGGGAGTTGGTTTCTCTTCCTGCTGGTAAAACTACTGTTGGTTGTCGTTGGGTATTCACAGTCAAGTATCATCCGGATGGCACTATTGAGAGGTATAAGGCCCGCCTTGTGGCCAAAGGCTATACACAGACATATGGGGTTGATTATGCAGAGACCTTTTCCCCAGTTGCCAAGATAAACTCTGTTCGGATTCTTATTTCTCTTGCTGCTAATCTAGGTTGGCCCTTATTTCAATTGGATGTCAAGAATGACTTCTTACATGGTGATCTGCTCGAGGAGGTCTATATGGAGCAACCTCCTGGGTTTGTTGCTCAGGGGGAGCGTTCTCGGGTTTGTCGTCTTCGCAAAGCCTTATATGGTCTAAAGCAGTCCCCTCGAGCTTGGTTTGGTCGGTTTAGTGATGCTGTGCTGCAGTTTGGTATGCGTCGTTCCCATTCGGATCACTCTGTTTTCTCTCTTCAGTCAGAGCGTGGAAAAATAGTGTTGATTGTATATGTAGATGATATCATTATTACTGGAGATGATCAGAAGGGTATTGAGGAGTTGAAGCAGTTCTTACAGCGACAGTTTCATACTAAAGATTTGGGTACACTACGGTATTTTTTGGGTATTGAGGTAGCAAGATCCAAGGATGGAATTAGTTTGTCCCAACGGAAGTATGCATTGGATATTCTTGAGGAGACAGGTTTATTGGGAGCAAAACCTGTGGAGACCCCAATGGATCCTAATGTGAAACTTTGTGTTGATCAGGGGGAGATATTTCCTCATCCAGACCGGTATCGTCGCTTAGTCGGTAAATTGAATTACCTTACCAATACACGTCCTGATATCTCTTTTGCTGTCAGTATGGTGAGTCAGTTTATGTCAGCACCTCGACTTCCACACTAGGAAGCTTGTCTTCGTATTGTGAAATATCTTAAGGCTCATCCGGGACGTGGTCTGTTTTATCGGTCTAATGGACATTTACGGATTGAAGCCTTTACCGACGCTGATTGGGCAGGATCACCATCTGATAGACGATCCACTACCGGGGTATTGTACTTTTGTTGGAGGCAATTTGGTCACATGGAAAAGCAAGAAACAAACAAAGGTGGTCGCAAGGTCTAGCGAGGCGAGTATCGGGCCATGGCACACACATCTTGTGAGATTGTGTGGTTGAGAGTTTTACTCAAGGAGTTAGGTTTTGATGTGGAGTTACCTATTCCTATGTATTGTGATAATCAAGCGGCAATACATATTGCTTCAAATCCAAAGTATTCCATGAGAGAACGAAACATATTGAAGTTGATTGTCACATTGTTCGTGAGAAGATAGATGGTGGTGTGTTATCTACTCCATTCGTTTCTACAGGAGCACAGTTGGCCGACATCTTCACAAAACCATTGTTTAAACCGCGTTTAGAGTTTTTATGTAACAAGCTGGGATTTTGTGATATTTATTCTCCAGCTTGAGGGGGAGTGTTAGAATAGCTTATTAGTGCTTATTAGTATTTGTCCCACATTGGCTAGCTAAGTAATGTATCTAGTCGTCCCATAATATAAATAAAGGTTTCATGTGTTAGGGTTCATTAACACCCTACACTTCTCTCTCTCTCTCTCTCTCTCAAAAACAACAGTATATCAGTGTGAGGGCACCCTCACTTCCATAGCTAGATTTTGGGGTTGAGTGTTACCCAAGACCGTTAACACACCGGTCACGTGACTATAGGAATAAAGGATAATGAGGATTGCTGGATAGGTTTCTTCTTCTTTTTGGAACGAAAATTCTAAGTGCTTTCCGTTATTTTTTAATAATCTTCTTAGGGTCCTTGAAGACACTACCACAGGTGTCTCCAAGGCTTTCTAACTCTCTCTTTCGGGACCTCGACCTCGGATCTATTCATTTAGCCTTATATTCCAAAAAGATAGTGATATTGTAATTAGTTATTAACAAAGTGGTGCATTAAAAATGGATGTGAATGCTTTTTTGTTTATTTCGACATATTGATGTTTTCAAAAATGAATGCCTTTTCAAATATTATTTTGCTATTATGATGGCGCTGCTACAAAGAGTTCACTTTGGATTTTGAAGGCTGGATTGGGAGGCAGAGGAACTTGATTGGATGCCCAAAAAATTCCTCAACGAGGATCAAGACAGGTTCAAAGGTACAAAAGATCTTCTGGTTTGGGGATGGAGGAAGAGAAATTCTGCCCCATTGCTGCTCCCAAGGTAACCGGGGCATAGTAGATCCCTATGTGGGATAAGCTCCGATGTCAAATATGTCAAAGCATAACCATGCAAAGAAGATACCCAGTGATCAGGCATCATCCTAAAGAAGACCATCGAAATATAGAATCATCAGCATATCAACAGTTCTGACCCGCCAAGGCAAACTCATGAACCCCAACCCTTGAGCTTGCTAGACTGTCCCTGACTCTCTAATGACCAAGCTAAGAAAATGGCAGGGCCCTAGTCAATGGAGTATTATTACCCATAAAGATAAAGCCTTCGAAGAGCTCGCCACACCCACCAATTGGCCAGGCCACTATCTGCAATCCACATTCTTTTTCCTTTCCATGAAAATTTCTATGATTCAAATCTGTTCAAGCCCATCTAAATACTACGTGAGATGACCGAGCTCATCAGGAACGTGTGACAGGGCCCTTTCCACTCCAGCCCTTCCAGCCTCGCAACAACTGTCCTCTGTTCATAATTGGCAATTCGATGGTGATGCAAGTTGTTTCCACGTGTCAAGTTGGATCGAATCCACATGATCCCAAGCCTTCAAGAACTCAAACCCCCAGAATCTCCATGCACAGTAAGTTGTTTTCCATATAAACCTTCTTACTCTCAGTAAGCATAATTCAGATGTAGTAATGAGCAAGCCTGACAAATGTCTTATTACATGTTACCTTTTCTCTAGTACAATAATTGGATGCTTTGATCATTTACGAGTAATACAGTAGCACCTTTTCCAGCATTAGATAATCTTAAACCACAAATTTTCAAGGGAAACAACTCTCCAATAGACGAGTAAAGCATAGGCTTGAATCTTGAACATTTCAAAAACATTCATGCAATAACAATTGAAACGGCAGTCAAATAGATAAGATGTATTAACTGCCACCACTTTGGGACTTAAGGTTGACACGCAACATTTTCTGAAATCAACTTAACCTGAGCCAGAGATTGCATAATGAAAGCACAAGACCATGCCTCTACTAACCTGATTAACGCGCCCTTGTCGAAGTGCTTCTGCAGATATATTGACATTATTAAGAAAGGCTGTTGCATGACCTCTCCACCAGTTATCACCTTGAAGCATCGGGCACCTAGAAAAGGGTAATTTTAAGTACAAGATCTTCCCAAAAAACTACATGCAAATTTTCAAAGACACTGAGGCCTCAAAACATTTACACAGGCACGCCAGCGAACAACTTTCTCCATTAGTTACATGCAACGAATATGCACAAAACAATAAGTGGGAGAGAGAAAGAGAGGAAGAAAGAAAGAAGCTTACTATTACGCGTAAAACACTTAAGAACTTCTATTTTTACGTGCTTGGCTACAATCTTAAAAGTATCTCTTTTTCTGAACTCAACAGGAAAAAGTCACATACCATGCTTTGTCCATTGCTAGGTAAGAGCCTAAGACCCAGTTACACTATTGCCGTGAAATTGATCAAGAAGACAACCGAGCTGATGTTAGAAACATCTTCCTCTCTTTCTGTCATTTTCTACCCCGAGAGAGAGAGAGAGAGAGAGAGAGAGAGAAAAGTAAAGCCGATATCTTCTGTAATATGTGAGACAGAGAAAGAAGAGATTGAACAAACAAAACTAAGACAAATGAATGAGTGAGAGAAGAGGAATAGACTGGGTAATCTGTAAGTAGAAACGATTGCACAATGGGAGAGTGACGGGAATAATACAAAATTGTTGAGAAACAATGAGAGAGATAATTTGCATAATCAGTAGTGGCATGGAGATGTCGATACAGCACATGCATCGAGACTCTGGAGGGTGTAAATGATTGACGGAACCAGAAGACCACCAGTCGAGGAGATAGTAAAGACTTGTGGGATAAGTCAATTATGTTGTTTTGCTTTTACCTGCAAATGATCTCCCCATTTTATGTGCCAATAAATGAGGGAAAATTGGGAAAACATTTTTGGGGAAAACATTCAGTCCAAACAAACAGAGCCTGTGTAGAGTATATGAACGCTACTGTTACACATCTGACTATTCAAGAATGTTGATAGATGGCCAACCTGTTACGAGTCCACGGAGTCAAAATCCCTTGCCTATAGAGCCAAACACACGGAAATAGTACAGGATTTCTTCCAATATCAAGTAGCAGACCCTGAATCATGCGCAGCGTCATGTAAGATTGGAATGATCAACTATACACTGAAATACTTAAGGAGATGTTCCATAACAAGACCGTATATGCAGCTTCAGCAAATGGATAATAATCAGTAGCCTCTTGAATCCGGTCTTCAGGTGCCTCTAAACACTCTTCATATGACTTAGGGGATTCACCACGCCTCTGAAATAAAGCTAGTCCTGAATAGAGATGATGTTTCATGTCATACAAACTAGAATCTGGAAAATGAAACAAAAAGGAAGATGTTTGAGGTGTGATAATTTCAGCAATGAAAGTAGACATCTGACTTCGTCATTGTTTTACATATTACTTTCGGAAGCAGTTGAGCATAACATAGAAAAGAAGATACATACCTGGGAAGGACAATATATTCTGTTCAAAAAGTTACGAATTAGTGGGTTGTAATTGACACTCTTGTTTAAGACCCAGTACACTAAGACTTTGTTCACTTTGGTTTTCCAGAATTACCCCCTCTATCTTAGCATGGTCCCAATAAGTTCTCTCTCCAATTATTAGTCTCATTTCTCTATCTCTCTCCAACCATTACCCAAAAAACCTCCCTCAAACCTTAACCAAAAAAACCCTTAGTTTCGTGATAAACAAATATGGACGATTGAGAAAGATCTTTAGTCAATCATTCTTGGATTCATCGTATTCAAAGATCATTAAAATAAGATTTGAGATATTTTGGACATTAGTAGTAAGTAATTCCTACTTTTCAAAATCAATCATTTTCAAGTTTGTGGGCTCATGATCTGTTGATGAAGCCAGCTTATAGCTTACTTGACTGAACAAGAAATATTACAAGAAAAAAAGCAACCTAAACTCAATCAGTGGAGCGAGCACAAAGCTCACTGCACTGCACAAAAAGTTTCAGGAATGTTTAGAGTCAACTCCACAATGCCCTGCAAAGACTGCGGTCATGAATATTAAAAGATGTTGATCTTAAACGGAAAGAGTATCAAAGAAGGATTGATGGCAGTGTTACACATTGAAAGAGTATCAAATGAAGTATTGACCAAAAGATTCTGTTTCTTGAAGGAAGATAAAAAGATTTGCTCAACGAAGATTCGTAGAGTTATTTCTACTTCAAAGGAACCTGTCCAGATTCTGTGAAACCCAATCAAGAAACTGAGAATGTGCAGAAGTTTAAGAAAGGAAGGTGAATCGATGTCATCTAATCAGACTCTGAATAAAATACTGCACATTATTCATGGACACGTTAGGGATGTGTTGTGTAGATTTATAATTATAAATTCATGGAATAAACAAAGGCATTTAATATTCAACAAGGGATCAAAGAAAATAACTTAGTAAACTGATTATCTAAATAAGCATCACTAAACATTTTTCATGATTTTAAATAAAGAAACCAAGGTAACGATCACAAAAATTGAATCTGGTCTCTAGGCATGCCCTCTCTAATGCCTTTCGTTTTTTATTTGAGGGCATGGTTCCATGGCATAAGGTCCCTTGAGTTCCACGATTTTTAGAGAGGTATAGGAGGGCAACTATTTCAAAGGTAAACCTTTCTAAGATCAGCCACTTTGAGCATACAAAGCCAAAGGTTAAGTTTATCACGAATCCTTCCCCGCCCATATCCCCATCAATGGGGATTACATGGGTATTTTGGGAGTCCACTTCTTTTCTTCAAAATTTTGATGTTTTACATTATGAATTATGAATTTGTGGGATCGAATAGAGGTCACTGAGGTTGAATGGAGGCCTGGAGAGGTGAAACGGAGGCTCGGCGAAGTCAAATAGAGATCCTACGAATTCAAACAACATTTAGTATTGCAGATTGGTATCCAAAACATGCCACATGGTGTAAATCAGATCTTTCCGAGTGCAACATAGCGTCTCCTGTGGTCGAAAAGTGTTTGCCAGTGGTCGGCGAGCGTTGGGGTGAGTTTGACCGTGTTCGGCGAATGTTGGGTGAGTGCGCTGGTCGTCTGAGATGCTCTAGTGGAGGTCGATCGGGGTTCAAAATGAGATGAAATAGAGTCGAGAATTGATCAAGACCAGAGTTTCTGAACAAGAGATTCAAACAAGAGTTGGGGAGAGAGATCAACAAGATGCATAGAGGAGTTGAAAAGGAACGCAAATACTTCATCAACAGCAGCGGTGTACAGGGGTTATGCTGGTGGTGGCTCAGAATGCAAAGAGAGAAAGGAGAAAAAAAAACACAATGCCTAATGCTAAGCAAAACACAAATTTACAACTAGGTGAAAAAGATAACCCCTAATAAGCCTAGTTAATAGAACAACTAAACTACCCTTTTGGAAAAGCATAAATATGCCTTGCCGATCAGAAAACACTGTCTTTTATTTTCCAAATTTTTGGATGAATAAAAGCAACCAATTAAATTGCTTTGAAACATTTTTTAAGAAATGCTAAACACTACAAAAAGTTAGCCTCACCTTGGGAAATGGAATATGTGAACCCTAAGGAAACAAGCACAGTAGACAGCAAAGCTGAAAAAAGTACAAATTCCTCATATCTAATGCAGCTCATTTTTTTACAATTTCAATTATGATTTGTACTGCAACTCATAACATGCACACTTTTGGTAGACTGAACAGGGACTTAAAGAAACAAAACAAAATTGAAGTTGCAATATAATAGCTAAGACTAAGTAACTGCAGTTCCAGCAATAATCCAACATACAAGCCTTTGTTAAGAAAACTAAAGTTCCAAACTTTGTCAACGAATATGCTTAATTAGGATCAATGTGGTTCGTCATGTTGGAATTTGACCCGACACGAAATTCCTAAAGGACAAGATACTGTATCACATAACAAATACAACCAAAATAGCCTTGTTCAATGGTGTAAGTCATCCATCAATGGTTACGTGGAAGAGAGCAGTACATTAAAATTAGGGAAAAGTACGGATTACCTCCCTATGGTTTGGCCCTTCGGCAGATGACCTCCATGGGTTTTACTAATGACCAATTTGCCTCATGATTTTGCACTTTTTTGCAACTCTAACTCCGTTGACAGAAAATCTAAAATTACTTCAATGCCCTTTCTATTGATAACATGACACGTGGAGACTATCATCCAATGGCCAAGAATAAAAGAATCCTCTTTACTCGGAAAAAAAAAACGCCTGATAACTTTCCTTTCCCTAAATCCAGTGTTCTAAAAGAAGGTCTAGAAGGCCGAGTACTCGCCGCCTAGTCGCTAGAAGGACCCTCACCGACTAGTCCGACTAGACTGATTATCCCGACTATCCCGACTAATTGCCCGACTAGGCGCCGAGTACTCGGCCCTGGAAGCTAGAAGGTGCCCGGCCGCCCTGGGAGAGCCTAGCGAGTTTTAGAACCTTGCCTAAATCCCTTCTTCCACTTCACACCACCATCACCAACCACTGCCAATGTCTCCCCTTCCCTCCCTAAGCCATTGCCATTGACGGCCACCACCTCTAGCCCATCTAATCGATAGCCACGTCTGTCCCCCTTCCCGTAGCCCATCTAATTGTTACCCATCCACAAACCTATACAAGTTCAAAATCCAAACACACCACTAGACCCATCAAACTTGCGGTGAACATAACCTACCCCTAATCCAATAACAATCCAACTTGAATTTCTAGGATCCGAAGTCATTTCATCAAATGTGATCAAAGAACTAGCTAAATGATCGAGTTTGCCGGCAGCGAGAGAATATCCGGCAACCAATCCTAGTTTGAATGGCTGATCTCTCTCTCTCTCTCTCTCTCTCTCTCTCTAACCCACCCACCGACCCACGCACATTTTGCAATTATTTTGTTTTGTTTTGCAGTTGTTTGCCACTGTAATATTTGGAAAAGTAGAAGTGCAACCGAATGATATGCCACTCTCTGCTATGTGAGCGTAGGATTTTATAAGTCTTTCGGATTTCAGACCGGCCTCTATGATTTCTCCCTGAGCTATGACCTCAGAGAATTTCCGCCCCACGTAAGTGCACAGTTTGTCAAATATATTCCCTGGCCGCAAATGACCACAAAATTGGGTCCTGAATGACCAAAATCTCTCCATTTTCCCTCAATTTCTCCATGGCAGTAGAAAAACTGCCATTTATAAGCCAAAAGTGGTGCTTAATATGTGGGTATCACATATTTGGGCCTTACACTTTGCTGCCCCAAGTTTCCAAGTAACACTTTGCCGCCCCTACCTCCCTATTGGGTATTTTCCGGTACTTTCTAAGATCGCAGACCTTCGTTTGCTATCTACCGTCCAGGTAGAGTCACAAAACCCCAAAATAAAAATATCAAGATTAATTCAATGAGTTAATCAAATTCATTATTTTTTCCATAACCGGGCTGAGGTCCGAACTACGGTATGACCTGATTCCTCTTATGAGCAGGGGATACGTAGGCGGCCCATTGAGGGTTCGGTCAAACTTTTTCAAAAAACATTTTATTCCAACATCCTATTATCATATTATCATGAAATCTTCCTACGTTTAAAGATCGCCTTCGGGCACCATTTTACGCTGCCCGAGTTCCCGTGCAGGATCCGGACAGCAAATTCTATTTACAATATAGTTTATGCAACATTTTGTATTCATTTTCAGACAATATCATACATACCAGGAGTCGTAGGGCCCGTCCGTTTTCCTCGTGGTTAGGGTCGACACTCAGCCACACTTCCCCCTCGAGTTTTCAAAAAAATTCGCTCAGGGTCAAGATCGCCGAGTAACATCTCCCCCTGAGGTTCGGAGATGTACATTTTCCTCATGGAAAGGGTCGACGCTGAGCAACGCTTACCCCTCGAGTTTTCAAACAAATTTCCTCTCTCTCTCTCTCTCTCTCTCTCTCTCTCTCTCTCTCTCTCTCTCTCTCTCTCTCTCTCTCTCTCTCATGTGCTCTATCGGATAACCCACCCATGCACCTTTTGCAATTGTTTGCAGTTGTAATATTTGGGAAAGTAGAAGTAGGAACAAATAGTGGAGGGTTTGTGGGCATCGTTAGAGGAATGTAGGAGTACTAATACAAGTGGAACACACAAACCGAGAGAGGGATGGGTTTGGGTTTTGGTGGGTTTTAAGAGTGGAATGCTAGGACTGAGTCATGGAAAAGAGAGGGGATTGGTAGGTCGTCATTGTTGATTTATAAGTCTTCTTCTTGGCGGCCGTGGATGAGAGAGAGAGAGAGAGAGAGAGAGAGGCTGCTCGATATCTGAAAAAGGAAAGAAGGTGGTATCAAAATTGATGTGGTGTGCAGAGAGGGCCAAAGGGTGAGGGAGAGGGCTGTTCTTTTTCTTTTCTTTTTCTTTTCTTTTCTTTTATGTAATAAGGTGTCATCTAGGGATTTGGGCATTTTGGGGAAGAAGATGAACAATGAGGGCATTGTTGTCTTTTACCACACATTTTTTTAATATAGATTCGTTTTCCCTTGCATAGCTGTAACACAAAACCTGTCAATTTGGATGGAAAAAGAAACATAAGCACTTTAGTCCAAAACCAGAAGAGGTGAATCGGTCATTAGTAAAACTCAGGGAGGTCATCTGCCAAAGGCCAAACCGTAGGGAGTTAATCTGTACTTATCCCTTAAATTAATGGCTGGATATCATGTACCAACTTTTGTAACAATATCAACAAATGATTGAGAAACCTGCCAATAGTTCAAAATGCCCAGTGCCGGCTGCACGATAGGTTACCAGATCACCCAATAATTGTGCAACTGAGTAAACTTCGTCTTCCTCCAACACACTCCTGAATGATTCAGAAAGAAAAGTGAACAAAGATGATTAACACAAGTATAAATTTGCAAGGACAACTAAAATTCATAGAAAACCTACAAGTATTTTGAACGTCCGAGACAGCACAAAGCTTCTCGAATTCCATGGTCGAATACCTCCATGTAATGAGTTTTCCATGCATTGTCTTCCGTCATATAAAAGGACCTCCATCTTAGGACATCAGATCCTGTAAAACATTGTGCTGTCGCCACATAAAACACCATGATAATGAAAAGGACAAGTATACTTTGCTGCCACTTAGTACCCTTGGAAACATGCCCTGCAAAAAAAAAAAGGATATAAAATCCAAATATCCATATTAGCAACAGCAAAAACATCTTTCTAAGCAATTATTTAGCATATCCTCACAGCTGTATCTCAATTTGGATCTATATCTGCAGATCCATCTTTTCTAGGTTTGACATGTCTGACCCTTGCATATAAACTCGCACCCAATACCCACACCTGAGTCCGTGATATACAGATAGCTTATACAATTGTGAAGCGAAGGAACGTAATCCTTCCCTCAACAAACTTCATGATACCATAGATACTTCAGATACATATGACAGCGTACACGGCCATTTTGCTTCAGGACAATTTTCTTATAGGGGTGTCCCTTTATCACCACTAAACAAGAGACATTCTCAGATCATGTCCAACTCATTCTCTGACAACAGAGTCCCACAGGGCAAACACTGCAGGAAGTGTTCAAGGAGTTCTCACGATATGGACATGCAAAATGAATCTCAACAATACCAACAAAAGACTCTCAATAAACAAAAGTAATGAAAATAAATATTACCCGTACTTCAAGTCAATGAAAAAACGAAGGACCATCCAATTACCTAATACACAGTTAGTTGATGCTTTGCCTTGATGCACATGTTTAGCCACGACGAAGATCAGGTACGTTGATGCAACAAACTGCTGCACCGTAATCAGCGTTAAGAAGCGGGTCCATAAGAGCCACCTTTTATACCTGATCTGTTTCATCAAGAAAGACAATCAAATTTGGTTTCATCAAGAAAGACAATCAAATTTGCATTCTATAATCTACTTGAATTATGGCAACAGTGATCATGGGGAATATAGTTATAAGTTCACAAATACAACATGATATATAATGTCACATAATTAAGAATAGCCTATATGTTTAGAGTTTAGACTATCAACCAAAAGTTGGTTCAACAGCCACCTCCATGGCAAATGAAAAAAATGAAGGTGTGTTCTGTTTCCAGCGTTAGAGCCTCTACCAACCTGATAATTTATTCCAGCCAATGGACAGTTAGAAGATTTTAATTGTATAGAGTAACAGAGACTGAATCCATTTTGTTAACTATCAAGTGGTAGCAAATTAAATTTCTTGATCTATTCAGTATGTTAAGATACAAGAGACAACAAAGACCTTAGTAAAATGACCTTAGAGAAGAAAAAGGCAGGAAAAACAACATTCCATGCACAACAGGAACCCGTCTTTGTAGCCATATACCCTTCCTTGACTGTCCAGGTAATCCATCTGTATTTAAACTATGCATCATACGGATAAGAATGATAGGTGCGTCTACCACCACCACATGGCACATACTTTTTTTAATTTTTTTTAAGCTGAAGATAAAATTCTTTCAATTCTTCTTCTACATAGGCCTTCCTGCTTTTCTGTTTTCAATTCTAATCTGCTCCTCTTTTTTGCCAATTGTGTTGTCTGCTACATAGGCTGTTAGTCTGGTTCATGATCGATGTCTGCCATTCCACATGCCATTAATAACACCATCTTGGGGTAAACTTAATTACATGACAATTGCTGACACCGGAACATCACTTTAGACAAAGTGTTCGTGCTTCATAGACTGCATTTGACTTAATTATAACGCATAAGCTTCCTCAATGGGTTATCATGAATCCCTATACCGAGACGTGAATTCCTTCGATACTTATTAGCACTACATACATAATGTTGTTACCCAATTTACCGAGCTTATTGACCAAAATAGAAGATCATTGAATGACAGTGACAAACACTAAATATGTGTCTATTTATTATTTCGGAATTAAAAACATAAGCACTCATAATAACCAAGTTGTGTAAGTATATTATAGTCAGCAAAAAGATTTAGTCAATACACACAAAGTGTACCAGCACCATGAGTTGAAACTACACCATTTTCGTAGTCAAGATAAACCTACTAACACACTGTGCTATAGCGAAAACGATGGTATGTCCAGCTCCATCAAAAGCTGTGAAGTAAGTCAAACATTCTTTATGGACCGATGAAGCAACCTTCCTCGTGGAAACCAAGCTCTCTATACCAGACCATTTCTAAACAGAATAAAAAACATGTGTGCATAATAATATATAAACAATACAATGCAAACTTTGCTCATAAAAGATTCTTGTAAACTTAATACTCCCTCCATCACAAATTTTGTTCCCTTTTTATAAATCTAACTTTTTAAGGGAACACAATCATTACTCTTCAAAACGATATAAATTTAGAAAATTACCCTCCTTTTTGAAATGCAGTGACTACTTTTTAGACTCTTAATATATTTTTCCCTCGACTTTTGTTTTTAAATCCGAATATTTAGATGAAAGGTAAAAAAGACAATGATTCATTTTTTTACTAGTCAAAATGGACAATAGTTATAGGACATCCAAAAAAGAGAAGATGGACCCAAAAAAGAAACCTATTTGAACTGGTAAAAATTCTGATAGGAGAAACCTTAACCTTCAAAACTAATCTTTGCAAATAAGTGGCTACAAACATGAATAATACATCTAGAAATGCAATAGTACTATCATGAGGACAAATGCGTGGTGGGAGGCGGGATTATCCCCCACATAAACAAGAATGAAAGCATGAGTCAGCAAAGATTATATAGTTCCGAAACTAGGCTGCAAACCAATCGAGCCCGCCAAGTCGATGGTATAATTTCAAGAAAACTTACCCAACTTCAAAATATGTTTAAACTTTATTATGTAGGGAAAGGCTACAATATGTGTGGTAGCCGGTATGCACCCCAGAATCCATTTGAATTCATAGCATTTTCCATAAACAGTTATAACGTTTTCTATATAAGTTCGTAACATTTGTATAAAGGTTCATATCATTTGCATTAAAATTCACATATTAGGAGCAAATAAGTAGAAAACAGGTACCTACCCGTCTCTCATGTCGTATAACAGCGTCGAGGACGGCGCTCTGCGCCAGAGAGTTGATAATCATCGTGGCCGTAGCTTGCTGCGCAATGCCCGTACGGATCATGATGAAAATCCTAATACAAGAACCCACCAAAATGGCAACAAAAAGGAGAACATCTTTATCCCACCCACAATCTGGATACACAAGATCTATCAAAATCGCGCCCAGAATTATAACGAAGACGTTTGAGATCCCCATGATCAGACTGCACCACCGCATCTTCTTCAACATTGAGACCCACATTGCCATAATTTGGTGGATCCTCTCTCTTGAATTAGGAAGGTTCGATTGAGAGGTTTAATTTAGTTGGGAGAAAAAGAAGAAGAAGAAGAAGAAGAAGAAGAAGAAGATATTTAGCGGGGAAATGGAGGCTTCCAGCTCCAGAATTGGCTGCAGCCTGCAAGAGATCCTGTTGCCTCCCTCTGGCCTAATCGTTTGGGTTAATTTCTCATTACATCCTTCAACTATCACTCTTTTTCACTTTACTCCATTAATCTAGAAAACCCTACAACTTGATCCCTTAATTTATCGTTACCTTTTGGTACTCGTCCGTCCAGATATTAGTACATACGGGCTTGTTTGAAAACTGCATTCAGCACTTAAATCGAATAGGTCAAGTAAAAATGAAATAAGTTGGTTTGATAACAAAAATAAAGGCTTGCTGAAAATTTTAAGAGCAAGGAAGAGTAAAGAACAAAAAAAAACAAGTAGCTCCCCCCTTACTTATTAGGTGTTTACATATTAATTACTAACATATTCAGTAATTAATTGACACGTAATCAAGAATGTCAAACGTTGGCGGCTTAACGTTAATGAAAAGCACTGGATTAATGGGTTATGAATAGGTCAATACGATATCGTATTAGTATCCAATTTGAAAGGCAGTTATTGGCCGTTATAAGTCAAAGGATAAGTAAGAAAATTGGTTTCGAAGCCACACTTGTAACTGCTAAATGCATGATTTACACGTGTAAACATATAAAACAAGACAGTTGACAGTTGATACACGTGGAATAAGTCGTGCAAGGTAGTTATTCCTTAAAACCAATCATATGATTTGTTTAAGTAACCGTGCAGATTTAAATTTAAATCTTCTGGATGAAAATTAAGGCAATTTGAAGTCAGATGATTGTGGAGGGAAGGAACTGCTCGTTTGAAATACAATGATGAAGTTCGAAGTCAAGTGATCAAGCGGGAAATTCAAATTACAAGCAGTGCCTATAAATAGAAGAAGTTAAAGAGTGAAAAAATCCCGAACAAATCTTCAACAAACAGCACACAAAAATAATGTTTGGTTTGTTCTTTGGCAGTTAGAATTGTAGTTTTAGGAATTCGACTCAGTTCGAAGTAATTTAGGCAGTAGTTTAGGAAGTAGATGTTAGTTGTTCTTGTAAAAATCAAGTGTTTGAAATGATTGTTGTCTTTCTATTTGAAGTTGGAGATGATTTCGAAGTAAGTTTATCTTTGATTCATTAATCAAAATGTCTTGTTTCTTTATTGTTCTTTAATTTCCTAAGTAAATTGGTCTGTATTTCTTCACTTTGAAGGAAAAATCCTCTTAATTGAGGTAATTGAACAATTAAAACACAATTGCCTGATTAGATTTGGTTTTTCCAAAGTTAATCTAAGGGGGGAGACTTAAAGACTCTCTGGCACGCTCATACACAATAATTTTCCATATTAAAGAAGTAAAAGAACCAAACATTAGGGCATCTACAGTGGGCTCTTAGAAGGTCTCGTAGGTGAGGCTCCTAAAATTTAGCATGTCATTTGATCAATTATGATCTTCAATGGGCTTCCAATACAAGCTCCTACGAGTGGCTCCTAAACCATTTTAGCTAGTTCTAAGTGGGACCCAAGCTCTTTCAATCTTTTTTTAATATGAAATTTTTATAAGATAAATGATTTTATTTGAAAACAAAGAATGTTCTTGCTAGCCCATTGAGTGCACATATGCTCTCTAAATTTAGCAAGATCTAGGAGTGAAAAATGGACCCCAATTAGGCTTACGTGTACACCTTAGAAGCTCTTTTTAGGGAGCTCATTATGGATGCCCTTACTACTATTTAACACGGAAAACACTTAGCGGAAAAAGAGTTCTTTGTTTGTTTGGAGACATTACTGCCCTCATTCTATTTCCCTCAGTCCTCGACTGCTCTACAGTCTACAAGGAAGAGTAAAGAACAAAAAAAAACAAGTAGCTCCCCCCTTACTTATTACTACTTAACAAGGGAAACGCTCAATAGAAAGAGTTATTTGTTTGTTTGGAGACATTTATGCCCTCATTCTATTTCCCTCAAGTCCTCGACTGCTCTACAGTCTACAAGGAAGAGTAAAGAACAAAAAAAAAAACAAGCAGCTCCCCCCTTACTTATTACTACTTAACAAGGAAAACGCTCAATAGGAAAAGAGTTATTTGTTTGTTTGGAGACATTTCTGCCCTCATTCTATTTCCCTCAAGTCCTCGACTGCTCTACAGTCTGCACGTCCCCTCTCAACCAAAAGCCAAGTTTGCTTTCTTTCTCTCTCCCCCCCATGGTCGCTGACTTTCTGAATTCCCTCATGGCCGATCTATGATTTTTTGTTTATAAGATGGGATTCTCAATTTTTATTTTATTTTGTGAGACGTGGGTCTCTCAATTTTGCTAAGAACGCTCAATAATTTACATGGGCTTTCTCAAATTTTTTGTTTGTAATGCGGGTCTCTTGATTTTGTTAATAATGCCCAATAATTTACATGTGGTTGCCTAATTTTTTTTTTTTGGGAAGCCGGTGTCTTGATTTTTTTTAGAATGCTCAATAATCTATGGGCTCAAGTTTTGTAAAGCCTCTAGCAAATGGTCTTAGGATCCAGATTTGATCTAATCGAGTAATTTTTTTCCTAATTGTTACGTATTTGTAACCACGATAGCTCATGTGGACTATGGTAGCGCTCTTAGATACCCCACAGGCCCACACTGCATCCTAGGATCGAGTCTTATTCCCCCCTCCCCCATGTAATAGATTAGGAATGACGAATGACCAAAAAGGAAAAAAAAATCAATGGGCTCAAGTTTTGTAAAGCCTCTAGGAGAAGGTCTTAGGATCCAGATTTGATCTAATCGAGTAATTTTTTTCCTAATTGTTACGTATTTGTATTCACGATTTGATATAACTTCGGTGCCCTTTTTTTTTTTTGGTTTAGCTTAGGTTGCATAATTTCAATGCGCAATTACAGAGGGTTTCTTCCTTTGTGAGAAAAAAAATTGTTGTTCATGTTGAGGAAAAGAAATAAGGATCGTAGGGAATGCTACGTCAATAACAATGTTTTTGTTTGATTAAGTATTCACACAATATTTTTAATTGGACGCAAAATCCTTTAGCAAGTGAAATTCAGATGGATTGAACCTAGAGATATTTACTTGTAGGGATGGCTTCTGATGATGGTGGCAGAGCAAATTGGAAAGATTCGAATCTAATTACTGTTTTAGCATTTCAGAATAAATATATGAAGGCAAACCAGGAAAATTAGTGAATTTAAGATTTCAGCTTTCTGTGCAAATCAAACACCTTATTTCATTTAGTGATTAAAATTCAGTACATGTCAAACAGCTTCTTAACTTAAGAAATTCAGCATTCAATTTTGAGTACTTATTTTTCAATTTTCAGTCTTCAGTTTTATCAAACAAGGCCTTAGTTTATGACTCAGTTTTTAGTGTATTTTTACAATTGCCGTAAAATGACGGTAGGGGCAAATATTTACCGTTTAATGGACCACTCTTTAAGAATTGCTCCCAACATGACATACACAATTTTAATTGCACATTCATGGTACCCATAATAATGTTGACCGAAATACCCCTTCTTGAATTTGGACCAAGATGGGTGTAATGAATTTGTTGAGGAGTGCAAACGTTGTCCATGTAGAGTCAACAAAAGTGGACAAATGGTGCAATGGTCAAAAAATCTTCCCAGAAAGTGCGACTTGAACACACACCCTTCTTGAATTTGGACCAACGTGGGTGCAATGAATTTATTGAGGAGTGCAACCGTTGTTCATGTAGGGTGCAACAAAAATGGACGAATGGGGCAATGGTCAGAAAATCTTCCCAAAAAGTGTGACTTTACCACACACTGCAATCATATTTTGACCAATGTGGGTGCAATGAATTTGTTGAGAAGTGCAATCGTTTTCCATGTAGAGTGCAGCAAAAGTGGACGAAGGGTGCAATGGTCAAAAAAAAATTCAGAAAGTGTGACTTGACCACACTACAACAACATTTGTTGAGTGCAAAAAAGTGGGTGAAAAATTTGTTGAAAGTGTGGTGCAATGTCAAAAAAATTCAGAAAGTGTTTTGACCACACTAAACAACATTTGTTGAATAGTGGACAATGAATTTATTGCAAGTGTAATACCTTTTTCGAGGGTAAATTGGAATAACGTCATGAATACCTTTAGAGGGTATTTGGAATGAACGTCATGAATATTTAATTCCAGGAACATTATAATGGCTAGTTGGAATGAACGTCGTGAATATTATCTTAGAGGAGTAGATAGAACATTATTTTAGAGTAGTAGATTGGGAATGAACTTTAGGCTAAATTGTCTTAGAAAATTTTATCTCCAACCTAAGCTAATGATACCTACCATTAAGAAGAATTTGGATGCAAGAAGGGTATCACGTGCTATCTGACGTGGTGTCCATAACACCCTATCACAGTCGTTTATCTCAGTAATTAATGGTGTAAATTTTAGGGGAAATTGCTCAAAAATGGAAGTAAGGGCAACTAATTGCATAAACATGGTGTACTTTTCTGGAATTAGAAAAACGTGGTAAGGAGGAAAACATTTACAAATACATGGAAAGACAATTAGCATTTGACACAAATACCCTTCACTATATGATTTCCCCCAAAACACCCAAACCTTCTGAAACCCCAAATTACGTTAGAAAGCAACGAAAAGTTTCAAACCCAGAAATCTGCGCTCATCTCTCCCTCTTGACATCTCTCTCTCTCTCTCTCTCTCTCTCTCTCTCTCTCTCTCTCTCTCTCTCTCTCTCTCTCTCGCGAGAAAAGCAAAAGCTACCGGAGTAGAAGAAGAAGAAGAAGACAATTTCTGACCGAGAAAGATGAAGAGTGGAAGGATGGCTCAGAAGTCGCTGACCCAAAAGGACGATGATTCAGATGTCTTCGTGAATTCCCATGGAAAACATATACAGTAGTATTAGTATTTATTATCCCTATTTTGGAGACTTTGGAAGTTTTTACAGGTGGAGTGCTCAAATGGGTTCTTTCTAGACTTGTGAGAGCATTCTTACGACAACATAATCCTTTGATTTTCGTTTTTTTTGGGTCGTATTCATTCTTGACCGGAACTGGGAGAGCCGGTTCAGATTCAGATCGATCGACTGACGATGGATCCCTCAAAATTTGGAATTGTTGCATACAACTATGAAACTTATCACGCACACAAGGTGTTTGGTTAAATGTCTTAAAGAAGATGCATTTTCTTTTCATTCTCAGGGACCAACTCGAGTGCAATTAATTTTTTGAAGAGTGCAACCACATTCCATGAATAGTGCAACATAGACGTAGGAACGGTGCAATGAATTCCAGAATATATTTCCGACATAAAGTGTAAAGAATGAGAAGAATATATTTCCAGAAAGTGTGACTTAACACACTGCAACCCCGTTTGGACCAACTCGGGTGCAATTAATTTTTTGAAGAGTGCAACCACATTCCATGAATGGTGCAACACAGATGTAGGAACGGTGCAAGAAAAAGAATATATTTTCAAAAAGTGTGACCTGACAACACACTGCAACCCCGTTTGCACCAACTCGGGGGCAATTAATTTTTTGAAGAGTGCAACCACATTTCATGAATGGTGCAACACAGACGTAGGAACGGTGCAACACAGACGTAGGAACGGTGCAATGAGAAGAATATATTTCCAGAAAGTGTGGCCTGACAACACACTACAACCTCGTTTGGACCAACTCAGGTATAATTAATTTTTTGAAGAGTGCAATTAAAATTTTCCTTTTCATGTTGGGAGCAATTTCCGAAAAAGTACACCATGTCAGTGCAAATAGTTGCCCCTACTTCCATTTTTGAGCAATTTCCCCTAGATTTTAAATAATTAACTCTTCCTGGAAGAGTTTATTTAAAATCCTAACCATCCAAAATATTTTTGAACGGTCGGAAGCCACTTGGTACCCTACACACACCCAAATTCTTCTCATCCAACAGAAGTACTGGAAACGGAACAAAGCCAAGCACGAGACGTAGAATCGCAATAATCCACATGAATATAAAGAATGAACAACCGTTTTTACAGCAAGCACCGCGCCGCGACCAAAACCTCCGAACCCCGAAAGAAACCAATGACGTATTCATAATAGACTACTGACCGAAGACATATGTTCAAGGGAAAAAAATTTAAGTTCTCAGATTTAACATTGAAAAAAAAAAAAAAACGAACACAAAATGCAACCGCCATCAACTAGAGCAGGACATCATCGCCCCCCCGTAACCCTCCATCTCTTTTAAAGCAGAGATTCAAGGGTTTCTAAACCAATCTTAAACCTGAACAGAATCAAAATTTTGATTTCACTACAACTACATGGACGTCTGTGATCCATCACGAACAGCCAAGTCACGCAAGGTAAAGGCATCTGTTGCCATACAAGAATAACCGCCAACTCCCCAGATGACGACATAACCTACTCAGGAGCATCAGAGTTCCCTTTACTTGATCGCTACACAACTTCTCTTCGGAACCTCATAGACACTTCGGGACTCACTCGACCGCCGGTGAACCCAACCAAAGAATCAAATCCCAAATTTGGGCACAAAACAACTGGGAGGAAGAGAGCGCGAGCAAAACAAAACTCAAGAGCCAACAATAATATGTCCTTCAGCAGCTGAAATCATGAAGAAGTCGCAGCAGCCAATGAAGCAGCAGATGCCTTTTCCAATTTTTCCTTCTCAATCTCTGCTCTTCTTTGCTCAGCGTGCTGAGCAACACCATTAGCCAGCGCCTGATAATGGAAGTCCAGCGTCTGCGTCAGGTTCTGAAACCTCAACGGATCTGATGCTTGCAATGCTTGATTTGGAATTTCGGGAAGAAGGAAAATGTTTCATATTAGCCAAACACCATCCAATAAGAAATGCCAATTTTTTATTTAATACGAAACAAGAATCAAGCATGAGCCATTTGCCTTTTACCTTTAACAGTATCCACAAAGAAAACAAAAGGGTCAATCTCATCGATTGGCGATTGCAAATCTTCGTCATCACTGTAGTCATCATCCGAATCCTCATCCGAGTCATCCGGCCGGAAAGCCTTTGCCTGAGACCCAAAATGTAAAAACTAATCAATCAGGCGAAAAACTCGATGCATGACACATGTATGTGAATGAAAAAATAAATGTTTAATCATGAATGTTGCATTGAACGTAGGAGACAAAAATTCTACAAAATAAGATAAAAACGCGCATCTAATTTACCATTAAACAGCCACATTCAAGAGATTGGATGTTTCCAATGCTCAAAGGTAAGATTAGATGTTCCTAAAACTTAAAGTTAAACCCCACTAGCCCACTTCTTGTTTTCTGTGTGCTGTATTCTCAGTTGCCAACGAGTCCTTTTATTTTTAGTTTTACATTATATAATTACATCACGGTTACCAGTCTGTTTCCTGTTTTCTATTAACTGTTGTGGGAGGTCATACCTCATCGTAGTGAGATAACCGAACCCCACAAAGACACCATCCTTGTCAATGCCTCTGTAAAGAATTCTACCGACTTCATTGGCTATCACTTGTTTACTTTCTCATACAACGCACAGCCATGCACAAGAGGAGAGGGACGCACAGCCATGCACAAGAGGAGAGGGACTTCTATAGGATAAGATAATATAGATAATAGATTCCTCCATCATTATTCCCCTTAATTTATGTATGCTGAAAATGATTGCTATTGACAGAAAAAGTGAAAAATGATTTCTTTTTCAAGCATCTGCTGGATTAAAAGAGACCGAGCAAAAAAAAAAATGCAGGATTAGAAAGAGTGATGATGATGAAGAACCGGATGTAATTTCAAAAGAGAGAAGACACTGTTACGCACTTGTGCAGCGAATTTTTTAAGCCTTATACTGTCAGCTTCATCCCCATCCTCAGCATCAACTCCCATTTCTTTGTCAGACCCATTGCCGCCATCATCCTCCTCGTCATCACTTTGCAGACCATCCATGTCATCATCATCTTCATCCTCTTCGGCCTCTTCTTCCTTGGCAGCTTCTGTCCACATTGAAGAAAGCAAAATAAGATTTCCCAAAAAAGAAAAAGTAGACTACAATAAACAACTCCTAGAAAGTGCTCGACATTAACATGTGAAACAGAATTATGCAATCAGAGCTCATCAGGAAAAATTAGAAGAAAAAAAAAAGGAAGAGAGGAAAGAAGTGGTGAGGGAGAAAAAAATGGACCACCTGCTACTTGCTCCTTGTAGGCAACAAGTAGATCAAGGGTAGCCCTGAAAACACGTCCCAAAGCCTCCCCTGGCAATTGATCCGCAGGAAGTGGGAGCAGCGATGTCAAGCCCAAGCAGCAGACTTTCTTATCGTGCTCTCTGCAAACACCACCAACACAACATGACATGCATTACATACCAAACGGAAAAGATTTTGGAAGAAAGAATACTGGGGTTGACAATAGAACCAGAAATACAAGAATGAAACATCACCTCTTAAAATTAGCCCGCATTCCACTCTTTTTAGTTTGTTGCAACATCTGGAACCAAAGGTTAAAGATTTCCGTAGCAACTCCAAGCTTTTGCAATATGTTTAGAGCCAAAGGTGCATTATAGTAAAGAATATCAGCAATCTGCAAAACAAATTAGATCCTCCTCATAACATAATATTCAGCGGGAATTCTACAATAACAGGGTTCAAAAGCACATTCCCAGTAAACTTTATGCATGCCATGTTTAACTAGGACCTCCGAGTCATTCTGAAAAGCCAGTAACGTAATATAATTGGCTGAGAAAAGGAAAGGAAAAGAGAGAAAGTAACTTATATCATGAACTTCAATTGATTTGCTTTACACTCGGCCCTTTACGTAGGACCAGTCTGATGGTTGTTTCAAACTCTTTTTCTTGAACCCCGATGTGCACAACATAAGAAAGACATTGAGAAGACCGAAAATTTGAAAGCTCAACCATAACAGACATTTGAGTAATGCTAGCTATTTATGTTAGGCCTTTGTTTTGAGAAGAGAGGAGCTCAATGTTGCTTACCACTTGCATCAAAAGACATTTCAAGTATGGTTTCTCGGTTCGACGCAACCGTTCAACTGTGATCCTGAGATAAGGCTCAACCCAGTGATCAACTTGTCCTCTGCAGTTATGAAACACCACTTCAATGAGCTTAGGAGCAGGCTCAATATCTCCATCGTCCAAATTTTTATCACCCATGATCTGGATGTTAAAGATAAAAACAATAAAAAGACACGAAAAAAACAAAAAGAAATGCATCCATCCTTGTCAAAGAAAGGAAACACAGAAAATTCAAAATAAGCAGAGTATAGAAGCACAACAACAAAGTATCCGACAAGCCTTTTACGTAGATACATACTATATCTACATAATCACTGTAATTTAGCAGCTGCCAGTGGAGGCTTAGTTTTATAAAGATCGAGCAACTCACAGATGAAATCATATTCCAAAGGCTTTGCTGGTAGTCTGGTTCCTTGCAGGCCAGAAAATGCGCCGTACTCCTGGAGATATAGTTGTCCAACGGAACCAAGATATCTACACAAACATATAAAAATCCACAACCAATGTAAATGAGAGAGAATTGCTTCCAGGACGAAATACATAATTTAGACTTCAAATATGCAAGAAACAACAGCAACAAACTCCAAAAAAAGTATCTATAGTAACAAATTTAATCTACATTGTATCGTGAATGTCAATTGATTGAGCAGAGAATGCCAAAACGGACACTTGCCCATCTTAGAGCAATTATCCAACAAAATTTACATATAACAACACCGTAACGCTTTTGGTCTTTTAGACAAATCAAAATTCTGTTACATGTGGGCCAGTTTCTCCAACAATGCCTACTATGCACACTCATTTCAACTGCAACAGCAACTTAAAAAAGGGAACAGAATGTTACCAAATTAACTGAACGAACAGGGAAAGCAATTGTAATATTTGTAATACAATATCACTTTTCCTCTAATAATAATATGAATAATCTTCTTTAGATAATGAAAGCTGGTCAGAAGACTCCATATGACAAAAGTCAGAAAATACAAAGCAAAAATAGCCGATAGTCACGTGACAACAAAGACCAAGGTTAAAACCATCTAATCCCACCCAGCTCAGGGAAATCTTTCTTTTAAGAACCAGCAAGTTAAAATTCCAAGAGGAATACCACAATTCTCCCTTTTATTTGGAAGTTGAATCAATGACCTCTCTTTTGTTCACTTTATGACTCTATAGAAGTTTCAGTAACCGTAAGTTGCCAATTCATCAATCAATGAGTCATTTTCTTCAACAAAAAAAAAAAAATGAAATCAACTTGATTTCATGTCTGGTGCATTTTGTCATAATCCCCAAGTTCCAACTAAACTGCATCAGAACTTAATCAAACAAATGGAAGGTAAACCCAAAAGTTTAAGTGAACCAACATATTCCAAATGCCAAGACAAATATATGCAGAACCACCACAAAGATTTTCCTTAGTCCCAGAAACATCTTTGAGAAGCTCTATTGATGTTTCTGGTCTGGGTAAGATTTTTAAGAGATCAACCACTTCTTTTGACTGTAAATAACACATCCTGACATCATACCCTCGGCAGAGGACAGTAAACATTCAGCCTTGAATGATTTCCATATAAGAAACACAAAAACAGAGAAAACTTAGCAGATAAAACCCACATATCTAGACATAAGAAAGAAACAAAATTAATTTACAGAAACTGGAACGATGATATTAGACTCCAAACTGAGGCATGACGATGTACTGTACGTACTTGGAAAGAAATCGATAGCCCAATCAGCCAAAGCTTCCATCATCAATGGCCAAAGACTCCACATATCCAGGGAAATTGTAGGTGAAAAAAAGGTCATATATGACACAATTTCTAAGACTTCCTCAAAGACCTCTGCACAAAAATACAGAAGAAATATTAGCCGGATACACACACTAATCTAGAAAAAAAAAAGGATATGAACGCAAGGACTCTTCCATGGAATCAGCGCCTCTAATATCTAAAAAATGGAACAAGAAGAAAGCCTTCCCCGTGGATATCAAGAAATCCCCTTTCATGCCACCTGCTTAAGACTATAGAACAAGATATATTGAAAGTAAAAGTGTTTATAAACTTCTGTCTCCCATCAAATAAAAACCAATTTAATTTCTTATAGCCAATCAAAAAAATGACACATAATTAGCGTGTAAGTTTTTTCATTGCACCATGGGACCACTGCAAATTGTGCGTGTACGACACTATAAGGTTCTTTTCTTTCTTCACATCCAAATATTGTCTTACACATACGCTCAAAAATGCTAGTTTGTCACATTTTCCACTTTAGCTACAATGTTTGGAGTGAAATCCCACAGCATCATCGTCTAAGACATTGTTTGTTACGGTCTTGATGGCCATCAACACAAGCATGCTAGAACAAAACGGGCATTATAATATTAAGTCATCAAACAACATCCAGAAAATGATTACTTGGAATGCTGAGCTTTCAATTGTTACGGTGGATATTAAGAGTAGCACTGATACATCCTGACTACCGTTTGAAGGTACATTAGAAATAACTTTTTTTTGATCGGCAACATTTGTAATAACTTGAGAAACAGTTGTACGATATATTACAGCTCTGGCTCTGTATGGTACAATCTTACAGCAATAAAATAAAATAAAGATGCTTAAACTGGCATAAATACCTTGTCCATCAGTAGTCAACATCCTGCGCATAATCGGGAGCATTGTTGGCTCAATATGGACAAAAAGGTGTGGAAGCCTGCTCACTGACTCAAGAATTGTGCTTATGGCACGTAAACAACCAACTGCTGCCAAAGCCCCAGGGTCGTCAGAGTCATCTTCAGCTTCTGCAGTGTTCATACACTTCCAAAATGCTGCAGCCTAAAATGCAAATAAAAGTTCTAAAGAAGGAAAATGCAACATGAGTAAATCTAAAAGAGAATTGGAGAAATCATTACCAGATTCTGGCATAATCCAAGAGCATATGGTGCCATCTCCTCCCCAAATTTGTCCACAATAGTCTCAAGTGTAAACACAAGATCCTCATTTTCAACTTCATTCATAAGTTTAAAGAACTCTGAAATAAGAATGAAACATGCATCAAAGGAGTTGCATAAATATAGTTAATATCCTCGAATAAGTTCCATAAACACCTACCATCAAGTAGTTGAGGAAGTATTGGTCTGATTTCACTCAAATCTGTTCAACAAAGATGATATCCAATTATTCAAACCACAGGCATTTGAATCAACAAGACATGAAACCACAATATCATATATTTTGCGCATGTGTTGAAGAAACAAGTATATCTTTTTTGCTAAGAAGTAAGGATCGTAAGAAGATATAAACCTTTGCAAGCTTCAACAAAAGAACGCAAAGCAAAGACTGAATCCACACGAACTGGAAGCTCTGGGTCACGCATCCCCGCAACAACACTATGCAATGCTTTACGAAAATTGTTTGTATCCGAAAAATTGATGTGGGCATATTGTCCTGCAACCCACGCCGCCTAATATTCCATGACAATAAACATTTAGCAGAGGATAAGGTAACTTCAAGACAAATAGGATCCCACGTACAAAAGGCGGAACAGATCAAGCAAAAATAAAAAGAAAGGGTTGATACAAAAATGCCTGCTATAAATACAGATGTGATGAATACAATCCAAAAAATCAACACAAAATATTATGACTAGATATAGAAGGTCGAGCAGCCCAGCCTTCGTCCCCCAGCCACATTTCCACAAAACACCCCCTACAAGATGCCTGCCACATTTCCACGAAGCACCTGTACCAAACAAGGAAAAAACTCCAACATAACCCCCCGACACTGGAATGAACAAGAATTCCGCTTTCGGATAAGGTTGTTAACCATCCTGTGAGCCAACATCAACCAAACAGCGCAACCTTCATACACACCTATTGGTAACCAAATGCTTCTTCAAAAAGGAATATCTTCCGAGATAAGCCAAATTTGGTAGAAGAAAAGGACTAGGTGCCCATGCACAGTGATGTATTCTTGATATGTTTACAACCAAGCTATAGGCAAAACACAATCTGGAATAGTCCTACACATTGCTGTTGATCAGCCATACTTTTAGCCTCTAACTAGTTTGATTAGACAACTTAAAAATTATTTTAGCTTTATGATTAATAGTGTCCCTGTTTCAACAATAGACTGCATAGGAATGTGAACAAATCAATGAGGAGATATACCACTCAATGAAACTTAATCCAGACTACATGCAAAGCGGAAAACATTCAGTTGAATTCATGCCCTTCCTAGAGAAAATGGAATGCAGGTGTAGGAAAAGGACAATGCCAGATAATAGCTAACAACTTTGGTTCAATTAGGAAGAACCCTTATTTAAGGAAACAACTGGTAAGAATAATTCAATACCAACTTCACATTCATGATACAACATGGTATCTAAACTAAGAAGGCACAAGATTTCATTTTGAAAGGAAGAAGAGAAGAAGTACAAAGAGAAACACACCTTCGCTCTAAGATGGCCCGCTGGACTGCTGAACTCAGGAAAAACATGTTGAACTAACATACGCTCAAGTTCAGACTTGTAAGGTTCAGTTTGCTTCAGTTTATCACACAGTGCCCCAATAGCAAGGAGAGCGCCATCTTTCTGTCGATAAGGTTTATATTCCACTATTGCTTCATCATATCTGGATTGGACAGAAAATAAAAATGAGCTTAAACACAAAATATTACCAATTTGCCAGAAATAGTTCACAAAAAAGACCTAATTACCTCTTAAAGATCTCCACAATGAATAGTATAAACTTCTGAAGGTTTTCTTTCCCGCGCTTTCTGACCAACTCACTAACGAAATCCATTGCAGCTGTCCTAGGGCTGTACAAATCTTCAATTATATCTGCATCGAATAACAAATACGATTATCGCCAAAAAGCAGCAAACGACGACATTTTAGGTAACGAAATTAGATTATCGTGACTCACCATACCCCTTCCGCACATATTCATGTGGGTCTTCATCCCAAAGCTTTTGATCATTGTCATTAAAGCACATTAGAGGGAAAATTATCTCAAAAAGCACAACATCAAGTCTTGGTTGCAGCAGATTGTACATACTGGTCTTCGAAACACTGCATATTTGACAATCCACCATGATTTACATCATAAAATAACCAGAATGGTAGTAATGGTGTAAAAGCATGATATGGAAGCAATGTAATTCCTTGGGAACGCGAAGAATAATTGGCAGAATGGAAGAAAGCATTTCACTTACAGCACCAAGAATGTAGTGGGCACGTCCAGAACAGGCTCGTCCAAGCTTACAACAGGAAATGGCTATTCCAAAAACGGGAAAAGCTAGTACAACTGGCACATTCTATCAAGCAAAGGATGATGGTAGCAGGTCTACTTTAATACTCTTATAACTATCTAACAAAGAAAAAGCAAGATAGGGGCATCAATATTCCAATATGTTAAGGAAGGCCCTTTAACTCCGACTTGTTTTTCTTAGTTATCTTTTACACAGACGGTCCCAAGCCATAAGGAAGGAGAAGGACTCTGCGTTAGGTAACTGATAGCCGTAACCTCAAATCCATGTAAGATCCTTATGACAGTACGCCAATCCTTAAGCACTGCATTGCACTTGCCTTCGGGTGCAGTGAAAATCTGTAGGGTTCCAATTCCCACAACAGACTAAATGGCCCTTCACCGAGCAAAACAGGAAAAGGATTGATGGAAGAGGATTCATGGCCAACCTCAATCGATTAGGAGACAATGCTTAAGAGACATAAATCAAACAAAAGATACATTGCTAGATAACTCCCACAGAATCCATGGAAGATTTAAGGTGAGGGATTTATTTGCTACAATGGCGCAAATTTACATGGCTACTTTGATAGGAGCTTGGAGCTGAACCGTTGTATAAACAAAAGGTATAGAGGCTGTAGCAACATAACATCATACGGTATATCTTCCGCTCAACCAATATAGCCTACTAAAATAGCACTCACTTGTCCGACATTAAAATGTTATACTACTTGACTTGAAAATGCCAGCAGTCGGCCTCAATACTCACAGCCCAGGTAATCTCGTTGCCAGGAACTGTAATTAAAGTTCCTGGATCCGCTACAGAATCATTTTTCAGGCTACTGGCTTTGTGCAGTACATTGAATTTGAGCATCTCCATAATATCTTCCAACTACTATTTTTTAGCCGTTGCCTTTGGAACATCAACATATAAGACCGCAGAGTGATACTTCAAGAGAATAGAAGCTATAAGAAGTAAAATCCTTGATGGACCCGTCTTGCTTTGAAGCTAGTTGTTGTTAACTTCATCTTTTTCCACTTATTCTGAAATAAGTATCTACTTGGTTATCATTGTTCACATGCACAATGAATTCTTTGAGATGGTAAATTAATTACTTGTCAACCCAAAGATTCGGGTGAGAGGCTTTTTGAGGATCTACAATACAAGAAGGCCTAAGTTATCATGGAATGCATTCTCTATAAATAAATAAAAAAATATGATTCAGTAGATCTCATAGAGATTATGGTCCATGACAGCAAAATGGCGAAACAGGATTCATTTAGCGAATCAGAAAATGATGCAAAGGGATTGTGTAATAAAAGTAAATGGAAGTAACACAAACCTGTTGCTTAGGTACTGCAAAATGAGATTTGTAACTCTATCGGGCAAATAGCCACCAACACGGATAACATTCAACAAATTCAAATGGCACTCCAAAATTTTGCCAGCATAATTCTTCTGAAACATCTGTGCAAAAGCTCTGTTTTCTGGATTTTGGAGTTTCAAATCTCCAAATCTACAATAAAAGGGAAAGCGCTGAATAGAGATTGAACTTTTTAAAGCCACGTACAGTCAATAAGTTCAATAGCTAATAACTCACCTGGTGTATAAGCGGTTCAAAATGTGAACAGTCCACTTCTTCACCTTCCACCATCCCCATGATTTCCTGAGCTCCGGATCAACGGGCTGACCTTCTTGCGGGACAGGCCTCTCCAATACATTTAAGAAAAGAACCATCCACGCATTGAAGACACTTGGATCAAATAACTGCTTTGGGATCTCCAACTGAAAAGAATATAGATCACAAGATATCAAATGACTGATCAAAAGATATTCTCACACTGAATAAGAAAGAATTGCACTCTAATTGAAAGACGAGATCAAGGTAAAGATATGTCAATTTTTTTTCCAATTCTCTGCTGAGAATGTTAATACTATCAATTTCAAGCCAACATTGTAGTGGTTTTTCCATATGATGGTTCAATTAAGAATTGTCAAGTCACTAACAAAAAGAAGATGGAACATAGCCACATATTGACTAAGAGTAAGGTAAGAGAACAAATTCCAAGAACGAACATATATTTAACATGCTTTGCTGTAAAAGTTTTGAATACAACCAGTATTTTATCTCTGTTAACAAAAATAATGCACCATCGAACAAAGAATGGGAACATTTGTACCAAGGAGTTCTATGGAACTATCGTGTAAGAACATACATAAATCGATGACCAGAATATTTTACAGATCAGCTTCATCAAATCTCCAACTTCCAATGAAGGTTGGACAATCTGAACGAGCCTGTTAAATATACTGAGCAAATGAGGAAACGTCTCCTCAACAATCAGATAAACGGGCGTCCTCTCATCGTCCGACTTGAACCTGTAAAAAATCGCAAATTTTCTAAATGACACAGTAAGAGCAAGAGTCTAGCATAAGTGTACATCAATAGAGAAATCAAATAACAGAGGAGATATAAACCATATGAAACAGTTTCATAAAATAGATCATAAAGAGCTGGGAAAGAATAAAAAGGATAGGAAAATAAACAACTTATAGGGGAATTGTTTTCAAACGTGGGTAGAAGATGCAGAAAAAGATAAAACAAAGTAGAGAAGCCATCACGACTTTCATCATCTGTATATGCCAGGTGAAGATATCTACATCTTATTTTCTCCAAATACACTTCATTCTTCAAGTATAGATAATGCATAGACTACAAGCATACGTTAACAAACATGCACATATTTTAAAATAAAAACTACAGGTGGTCGCCCAAGAAGTTTTCTTTCAGGGCTTGAAGATGGATAATTAGGCCCATAGGACTGGCATAGGCTAGGCTGCAGATTTAGGCTCGTTAAACAAACGGGATAGAGGGGAATAGTCCATGAGAACTAATCTTGCTCAGCCAACCATATAAAATGTTTTAATTTACTTTTATAATATCTACGTCGTTTACAAGTAAATATGAAGGGAAAAGTGTAAGATCCTATGGGCTTTCTAGCAGCAGCAGTGGAGGCATACTTTATGCTCATGATAGTTGACAACATACAAAAATGCCTCGCCGATCTTTTGTAATTATTTGACATAAATACATTTGTGTGTGTAAATGTCTTCCATTTATAATTTTGCATACCAACAATTTCTGGATCTTGAGGACATAATCAACTCAAAATATGGGTGTGTACAAAAGTTCATCCCACCCATTATCAAAATATGGCTCGTTAAACAAACGGGATGGAAGGGGGAATAGTCCATGAGAACTAATCTTGCTCAGCCAACCATATAAAATGTTTTAATTTACTTTTATAATATCTACGTCGTTTACAAGTAAATATGAAGGGAAAAGTGTAAGATCCTATGGGCTTTCTAGCAGCAGCAGTGGAGGCATACTTTATGCTCATGATAGTTGACAACATACAAAAATGCCTCGCCGATCATTTGTAATTATTTGACATAAATACATTTGTGTGTGTAAATGTCTTCCATTTATAATTTTGCATACCAACAATTTCTGGATCTTGAGGACATAATCAACTCAAAATATGGGTGTGTACAAAAGTTCATCCCACCCATTATCAAAACCTTTTGCAGTTCTCATCCTCTCAACCAACACATTCTTGTTGCACACCTACCCATGATCAACCTCACTAACACCATTTAAAAGTTCATTATGCACCCAAGGAATCGGTAGAGACTAGGGAATCAGAAAACTAAGACAAAATGGGGGAAATTGATTGGATCAATTGTGCAATAAGCTACTACAACTCTCTTTAATCCGGGAGAGAGGGATTGACATGGAAGAATTGTTAGCATGGTCAGCGAAGCCACCATTAACGACATGGTTGTAGACTTGTAGTTGTAAGGTACATATACATATACATATACATACATATATACAGACACACACACACAGGGATGGTACGGGGAGAATTGAAAAAACCCGACCGGATTAGGATAGGGTTAGGGTAGACATCACCCCTCCCCGATACTTGCCCCGAACCCGCCTCGAGAATTTTATATGCATATAATTTATATTTGTTATTTTGTGAACTTTTATTATTTGAGCTCACTAATTTTGGAATCAAAAAAATATTTTTTTAATATGTAAAAAAATTGGAGCGGGGCGGTTAAACGCGCTACCCGATGAGGGCGGGGCAGGGGGTACCCATCCATTACCCGGTCGGGTTAGGGGTGGGGATAGAGTTTGGGGGGCGGGGCAGGGCATGTCATTCCCACACAGATACATATAAATATATGTATATATACACATGTATATATCTATGTATGTTCATATACGTATATATCTAGAGGCCGGTTCCAGGGCACAAGTTTTGACACTCCATCTCAGCCCCTAATTTCAATGGCTGAAATTAGAATCTTAAAGTGTACACTCTCCCCCCCCCCCCTACATCTCCCTTCAGAAACATTGATAGACAAACACAATTTGGTCATGGAGCACTCCTAAAACTGTATCTGAATCTAAAAGCCACAATCGTCGTTAACATCTTCCATAAAATCCAATTTCCTCTGTTCAAAAAATAAAAGCCAATTTCTATAAAGCAGCCCACATCAGAACAATCAATGTTGAGCAAAACCCATTTCATGCTCCAAATACAATCCCCTAATTAGATATAGACAATCACCAAAACCCACTACAAATTTCTCATAGATAAAGAACTCCATCAGAAATATCGATTTCAAGACAACACAATACAGCAGAATTCAGACTGAAAACTTTTTCTTGAAAATTTCAATGTTATCTAATCTGCGACAGGTGAATGAAAAAGGCAGGGAGAAATCCAAAATCAGCGACTCGTGTGTAGAATATAAAAGGGTGTAGATATATATCAATGAGAGAGAGAGTATGAATATTTTCTTGAAAATTTCAATGTCATCTAATCTGCGACAGGTGAATGAAAAGGCAGGGAGAAATCCAAAATCAGCAACTCGTGTGCGTAGAATATAAAAGGGTGTAGATATATATATCGAAGAGAGAGAGAGAGAGAGAGAGAGAGAGACGTTACGGGGAGATGAGAGGGGGTGAGATTAGGTGAGGAGATAGAGAATGTGGGAGAAGGGTACACTTTTAAGATTCTAATCTCAGCCATTGAAATTAAGGGCTGAGATGGAGAGTAAAAATTTGTGTCCCTGGAACCGGCCCCATATATGTATGTATATTAATGTACACATACATATACGAGTGTGTGCATGTATCTATGTATGTATTCATTTAGTGAGAAAGGGCCTATAGTCATTGTAAGAATTTATTACCTACATATAAATAACTAATGAATACCCAGTAGAATATAACACCAATTGGGAGCAATCGTGCCATCTCATTCCTCTACCCAAGTGCATAAAATATTTTACTGCCCATGCTATAGTGAATTGTCGTGCCCTAAGGGCACAACCATCATGCCTCAATGCATTACCCGGTGATGTTTTCCCCCAATTTTAATATCTTCCCTTTTCTTAATATCTTCCCGTTTGGAGTAACAACACTACACACCACTAACTGAAGTGCCAACAAGGGCAAAAAAAGCAACACTAATGCACTCTTAACTACGGGGAAGGAACCCAAAGGGGCTGAAATTATGAGTTGACAAACACACACAAATTAAACTTTTAACCAATCACACGTCAGAGTTTCTATCTCTTTTCCTAGTGGATCTCAAGGTTTCTTGCAGATTCAAGCGTTCTATCTAGCCCCATACCATGCATATTTCACTATGTCAACTTCCTACAACTCCAGCTTCACACCAAGGACTTTGAAAAGTTGAGATATTTCTTGGGCATTCAGGTAACCATATCCAAAGATGGAGCTAGTTTATCTCAAAGAAAGTAGGTGTTAGATACTTTGGAGACAAGGATATAAACTTGTGGATGCACCTAGGATCCCAATAAAAAACTGTGTTGCTTGGGGGAAATTGCTTTCTAATCCCAGTCAGTAACGTCGCTTTGTTAGTAAGTTAAATTATATTACCATTACACATCGTAATGTATCATTTGTTGTAAGTATGCCCAATCGTTTATGTCAACACCTCGTCTTCCATATTGAGAGGCTATTCTAAGAATGGTCAAGTACCATAAGGCTCATTCAGGGTGTGGCTCGTTGACTTGTTCTACTAAACTAATGGCCATTTGCAAGTTGAGGCTTTTACTAATTCCGATTGGGGAGGACCACCTGATAGTTAGTTCACTACATGATATATGCCTTCCTTGATGGAAATCCTCTTCCGCTTTTTGCTGCTGCCGGTTCAGTGAGCCGATGGATCTGACGATGGAAATCTTGTTACTAGCGAACAATTGAACGATCTAGTGCAAAAGCTATAAGCTCAAAGCCATGGCCCACACTACATGTCAATTTGGATGGGTGTGCTCCTTCCTTGAGAAGATAGGATTTGGTGTGCAGCGCAGTTGCCCATGAATCTACATTGCGATAATCAGGCAACAACCCATATTGCACCTAATCCAGTTTTCCATGGTAGCAAGTGACTTCATCACAATTGAGGACAACAAACATAAATCAGTGAAAGGGAATAGGTCTAGTGAATTTACCACTCCAAACTCCAAAGCCCTAATGAACTTACTAGCCCAAGCCTTCGGAAGCAAGGTAATTACTTCCGGCAAAGCTCCATCAATCTCTACCATGACTTAAGCTTAGATATTTAAGTGTGAGCGGTAACAGCCACCCAATTTTATTTGCTACCTCTAAATACAGCCTGAGGTAGAAATGGACTGTCAATCCCTCAAGCCAACACAATGCAAGTTCATCATCTTTTTCCCCAATATATAAGAGGATCCCACCAATCCGTTCGAAAGTTCTCTTTTGTACTTATCCAACAAATTCTAGCCCTTTTTTTTTACATAATTTAAAATTAAAGCTCTATTTACTATATCTTATGTGAAGACATAACTTACATGTATAGCAAAATTCAACTTCCTTTAACAAAGGTAAGAAATCATAATTAATGATGATATTATTTAGCCAATTTTAAAAACCACAAACCCAACGATACTACTAGGGATCTTAGATGATGCAACTTACTCCCACACAATCCAACATCCTAACTAACATTTAACATCCTACCTATCCTAATTATATTATGATATAGGTTCTGTTGTAACGTATATTCTCACCAATTTGAAACATTCGAGACAAATGGTCCACATAGATGAAAATATACAGGCCAAACATCAAAAACACGTCCCATGCATATTTTGCAAGGTCATTTTTCCTTTCCAACGCATCGGAAAAAACTCAAAAGGCTCCATCTTCTAACATGCAGTTGCTGCCATAAAAAGGGCAATTGGGAAGAGATACAGAGCTATTTTCCCTTTCCAACACATCAGAAAAAACTCGAAAGGCTCCATCTTCTAACATGGGGTTGTTGCCACAAAAACTCCAATTCGGCAAAGATAGAGACCTTCTCACCATAGACCTTTAGAAACTAGACCAAAAAAACTTCATAGAACTCATCCTACATCCCCAATAAAGTTTTCAAACACTTCATTCTATCAAACATGATTGGGTTGTGGTTGACTAGAAATTAAAGAAATTTTCCTCAAAATATTCTCTCTTTTGCATCGGTATAAAATTCACGTAAGACGAAATCATTTTGCAAGTTCAAATGAACTTCTGCTGGTGTGCTCTAATAAGCCTCCCCTCAAACATTAATCAACATGCAAGACTGAAAGAGGGAGAGGGAGAGGGAGAGGGAGAGGGAGAGTAAGTTATGGAGCATTTTGAACTAAATAAGGATGCATGCCTGGGGTATTCAACAAGTGTTCATTACAGTCATGGTTGATTACTATAGCCTCAAGCTACTATGCAGATTGTGATCTCGTGAGAAACAATTAGGGGAAGTTGTCCCATAAGGACACAAATACAATAGTAATTGCAACTTCTAAAAAATACAAATGCATTTTTTACCCCTAATGAAGACAGCTAACACAGGCTCATTCAAAAAGACATTTCTATCACAACCACACAAAACAAAAGACAATCAATATTTAAGATTCGAGGTACACTTACTCATATTTTCTTGAAAGAATCCTCAGAACAAACAAAACTCCATAAACTTGCTGATCTTGTAAACTATGCTTCACCCATTGTAAAAGACTAGGCCATTGCTCTGGGTAATCTGCATGGATAATAGTCTTGAGGCACTCACCTAGCTGTGCTCTGCACAAAATAAGGAAGGAACAAAAAAGAAAAACAAAAAAATTGTTAAGGTTTGATGTAATATCCACAATTCCATATCTATCTATATGTAACAAGAAAAAGCATTCGCCTCGTGCGATGAGCACATGATTTTGTTACTCACTTTGTAACAATATCCCACATATTGTATTCAAATCTGAACAATTTTATTTGAAACTTGCCTTTCGTATTTTCTGTTCTTAAATGACAACAAAATATACATATGGGAGGCAACGGTTAACTAGGATTTTTCATTTGCTTCCTCTTCAAGTTTTGATTTGAGTTGTGTTGTACTATATGGTAGGAGACATGTACTTAGTCTAGACTCTAGAGCGAGTGGAAGATTTAGCAGTGTTCTAAAAGGAGGTCCGGAAGGCCGAGTACTCGCTGCCTAGGCGCTAGAAGGCCCCTCGCCGAATAGCTCGACTAGTTGCCTGATTAGACCAACTAGCCCGACTAGGCGCGAAGTACTTAGCCCTGGAAGCTAAAAGGTGCCCGGCCGCCCTGGGGTAGCCTAGTGAGTTTTAGAACCTTGAGATTCATAGTCAAAAGTTAATTGAGTAAATGACATAGGTGAGATAAATGATGCGGAGACTTCTAGTTAGACTAGTTTCAAAAGGAACTACATTGTTACATAATATAAGATACATAACTAGAGGGAATCACGGAGCCAATGGAGAAGTGAAAAGAAGAGTGGGCCGAGAGGCTGTAACTTTGTACCTCAACAAAGGAGGGACTTGCGCTATAAAGACGAGAATGTTCTGCCTGACCATGTCTTTATCATTGGGCAAGATCTTGGATTGCTCATCTGTGTTCGTACGTAAATGCATACAGTAGTTAGCAGTTGTAACACAAAAACAAACGCAAACGCTTGCACTGATCCATAAAATAAAATTTAAAAAAACAAAGGATTGGAGCATACGAGGATCATGAGGTGACCAGTTTTTGGCTATGAAGTTCTTGAAATGGATACTGGCAACCTGTCGTACAGCCATGTCGCAATTCCCATCGACAATGATCTGCAGTAGCCTCACCAAATGCTGCGGTGTGTACTGATACTGGCAAAATAATATACCCCAAAAATAACAAATCAAAATGCAAAGCTATTATAGTATCCAAATTTTACACATGAAACATTAGAGGTATAAATTGGAACTTTTCTTTTCTACCCATCAATACAAACGGAAGAACTTGACTATGGCCCAGTTTTTCAAAAGATTTTAGCACCCAGTTGCTAAAATCATCATATTTCAAATCAAAAAATGAAGTGGTTTCATGTATCGTTTTTCGATTTTTTTCGCACCAAATTAAAGTACTTGAGGAGTTCTTTAATTTGGTGCGAAAAAAATTGAAAAACGATACACGGAACCACTTCATTTTTTGATTTGAAATATGGTGATTTTAGCAACTGGGTGCTAAAATCTTTTGAAAAACTGGGCCTATAGGTACCGAGGCCCATAGTTACCAATAGTGTACCGATGAGTTTGGGCCCCACACAAATGATTCGATTGAACTGAATTTTGCAAGGCAACTCGAACAAATATATTAAAATTGATGAACGGCTCTCTATTCATTCGTGTGGGACCCCGGAGTGGCCCCAGACCCGTTGGCACACCATAGGCGTTGGTACCCATAGTATTTGGCTAAACGGAATCAAACATCAAATAGAATGACGAAAACAATCAATCACAGCTACCGATCATAACTCTGATCAACAATCAATCACCCATTTAACAATTAATCGTAATTTAGTTTAAACTGGGGAATCAAATCAATTGGGAAAAGAATACTGACCAACTGAAATCAATAGTAGTACCTGATTGAGGCTCTCTTCAGCTGCTTTGCGTTCATCTGGATTGGGGCTAAGTGCAGCTTGGAGTACGACGGCAAGACTATGAAGATCCATTCCTTTTCAACTTCTTTTTCCGCTTGTATCAATCAATACATGTATATATATATTTAAGTAATATATAGACGAATAAAACACAACAGAAATAGTACAAGAGAAGTAATGGGACGTAAAATTCGATATCCCTGTAACCCAATTGAATTGGAAGGATTGGTATAAACTTTTCGCTTCGGGTTTACTAGGAAAACTATGAGGAAGACAGGCAGGTGGAGAGAGAAGACAGCATGAAGGGAAGGGAGAGAGAAGGATGGAGGTTGCGGAGAGACTAGAGAGACAGCGAAGCGATGAATGTTCGTGTGTGTGTATTTAAATGATTAGGGTTTTAGAGAGACGAACTGGGGTGAGTTACGTACAAGTGGTCGAGTCCACGCGCTCTCTAATAACCCGTATGTGCCTGTATCCGTATGTATCAATGTATGTATCCAGTAGTATAATGTTACATCACGTGGTGCTCCGAAGCCCTTTTGTCCGTATGTATCAATGTATGTAACTATGTATCCAGTAGTAAAATGTTGCAACCGAGACCCTTCCCTCTTCACACGCTGTGCTCCGGGGCTCGTCCCTCTGTAAGCGTTGGCGTGGGCTCCACCACAATCAAGTGATATTTCGAGGCCCTTCTGGCTCGTGGTAGTGCTCCGAATTATTGTGGACCTCACCACTGTTTAATATGAGCAGTACTGTAATTGTTAGACTCTTACGTCACGTAGCGGTACTTCGGGAGCTGCTATTAATATTTTTTCCATTTAAATACTCTCTCTGTCAGCATTTGTTGGTTTGTTTCCTAAAAATTCATACTATTTTTATTTCTTATATCTCTTAATTTATAATGATTTTCATGATTCTACGAACTTTGTACTACAAAACTAATTGAGATCTATCAAATAATATTCATATTGCATTTTTTTTTATTCACATTTAAAGATGTAAGAAATAAAAATGACATAAATTTTTTAAATAGACCAATAAATGTGAACGGATGAATTATGAATAGGTGTTTATAGGATTACTAGAGGTTGGGGCACACGCGATGCGTGTGCAAGTCGAACTTTGACAAAAAGGAAAAGACACAAAAGTATCCGGCTTATCATGATCATGTGTGCATTGCATTATTTTTTCCCCTAAAAATAAGCTATATTTTATATATTTAAGCAAATTAATGTGACAAATTGCACATAATAATCAAATAGTAATACATTACCATTCTAACGCCGCCGCCACCGCCGCTTTGTCCGCGATCTAATCCCCAAGTATTCTTCTATCAAATTTTGTAAATCAATTGTGTTAGCTATAACGGAGAAAGGCCATTTTGTACAATAAAGACCTATCTTTATGACCTGCATAGATATTGAAGTCGATGTTGTTAGTTCGACAAAGAATGCAGTGTTGGAGAAATGATATTATATTTATGTAAATTTATTTAAATAGTTAATTTTCAATGTATTAATAAATAACAATATGATTAATAAATAACTAATAAGAAGCATTTTCCGTTTGTGTTTCATCAACTAGTTTTCTATTTTTTTTTCGCATTATCCCAAAGTGATTATACAAATATTTGATTTATCCCAAAGTTGTATATTTATTTAAATTCATATATATTATACAAATATGATTTGAATTCATATGATTTTGTGATCCAAAAATGAATACACTGTGGTCTCCACATATATGCCCCACACCCCATGTGAGAGGTGTGGTCTCCACAGTGGGCCCCACACCTTTGTTGTTGGAGTACTGGGTGTGAAGCAATATGATTAATAAATAACTAATTACATTTTGTTGTGTGTTTCATCAACCGTAGTTTTCAATATGATTATCCCAAATAATTTCGATGATTATTATTTTAACAGGTAGTTTTCTATTTTCCATTCTTGTATTTATACAACATATGATTTGAATTCATATGATTTTGTGATCCAAAAATGATATATACTATTTTTCTATTTCGCATTCTTGTATATTATACAACCCCATGTGATTTGAATGTGGCATATGATTTTGTGATATGTTTGTGATCTTTGTTGTTGGAGCTCATTGATCAAAGCCCCACACCCCAAGAAATCGGATAACCTAAACCTAAACTAATAGTGGAAAATAATCTTCTAATAAAATAATTTTAAAACTTTTAATAATCTGGAAAAAATAATCTAAAGTTCTGTTTTTTTTTTAATGTTTAGAAAAAAGTACATGTTTTTTTTTTTTTAATGTTTTTCTTTATCACGTTTGCTTCCTTTCAAAATGTTAAAAATTGATAAATAAAATAAAATCTCTTAATAGTGATAAAATAATCTTTAGGAATTTTTTTAGTTTCACAATCTAAAGTACATATACGGAGATTTTTAAAGTACTATCGTACTATTGTAAAATATTTCACGCCGATAAAAAGGAACAGCTTCCTAATAACCCAAGATGCATCATGTGGAACTGAATTGTTCCATTAACTTATACTTTCCAGTCTCTAATGCAATTTTTAAATTGTTAAAAATATATGAGGCAGAAAAGTTTAGTAGACATGAACAGAGCACTACATTAAAATGTTAATATTCTATGCCCTACATAAGTAATCAATTCCCATATGTAGAACGATACAAATTAGTTGATCATCCAAGTAAAGAGAGTCTGGGGCATACAGATGTTGAAATGAAGCTTCAAGACTTCAAAATTTTAACATCTCAAACACAATCAGGCAGCAAATGAACTTCTCCAACATGGCCAATTTCAGACCTTTTCGGCATTTTTCCCAGATAAAAAAAAAACAAAAAACATGGCCAATTCCTTTTCTGCCGTATACAGATTTCAAGAGCTCTAATACATTAGAATTGGTCAATGGAGTTCTTTAATTTTTTCTTTTCGTTTTTTGCAATAATGGCCAGGGTAGAAAAGTGAAATGAGGAATCGTGAGACAACACATACAACACATGTACGTGGACAAAGCATAGCCATGCATGGAGAAAAATGAAGCAGGAACCAAAAGTAGAGAAAAGTCAGAGGTACCTTCGGTGGTCTCTTGGATTTTTGTGCAAATTACTCCTCTCCCACCTTTTAAAGTTGATCATTGGCAGACAGCCATGGTTGTTTTGGCCTTTTTCGAGTTCTGAGAGAATTTGCAGATGGTGTTAACTGCTCAGTGGTAACCGTACAACTTTGTACGTGGGTGTTGTGTATGTGGCTTCTTCCTGTTTTGCCCTTACGGTTTTTTATTCGAAAGTCAGGTAAAATGTAATTTTTTGTACTTTGTGTGGCAGTTTGGGAAGGAGAAAATGTGAGCCAGCCTCAATAACTGATCCACACCAAAAGGCTTCTCCCCCTTTATATATTAGAATAGATAGGAAAATGCTAATAGGCACACGTTAAGGTTGAAAAGTGTATTGAAATGTGTGAAAAGTGTATAGGGATATGTGAAAGTGTATTGAAAAGTGTAAAAGGTGTATTGAAGTGTGTGTTATTTTTGTTTGTTTGTGTGTTTAAGGTGTACCCATTAGGCACACGTTAGCAAGACCCTTATTAATAAGTGTCTTATGGGGGATTATGAAGCTTCATTAACTAGACACGCGCTTGTTGTGGGCCCATGTCCAAATTCATAAAAATTTATTCCATGATATAGCATATGTACCATGTAAAAGGAAGATCACCTAAAAAAAAAAAGGCTCGATTTACTTCGCCTCTGTGGCCCGTTTAACAGGGGTAACAAGATACTAGCAACCTGTCATACAGCAATGTCACAATTCCCATCCACAACGATTTGCAGCAGCCTCACTCATGGTCGGCCATGGGCTAAGGCGAGTAAGGTTGACTTAAATACCTGAATTATGGCTCAAAATTAGGGTCCAGGATATTTACATTCAAGTACATAATATATATTAATCTATCACTTATACAATTAATGAGCTAGATAGGCTAGTGGAAACGCTTAGTTACTCTATCTAATATGTATTAGGCCTCTATTTTCCTTCTCCATAACAATATTTTTTCCCCTCTTACAAACTCAAAGTTCCAAAGGGATATATTTTTTATTGGTGCAAAAAAAATATTATGACCAAAAATTAGTTTTATTAGAAACAATGAAACGAATACTGGAAAAACAAAAGAAAACAAAATATGGGACCAAGTAACTATACTTTGATGTGAGTTTTCTCTTTTAACTTTTTTAAAATAAAACATAGGCCCAGATTTACAAGTTTGTCTTAGGCCCTGAGACTCTCCGGCCTCACCAAATGTTGCGGTGTGTGCTGATACTGGCGAAATAGCACCGGCCTTGGCCTGCCTCGGCTTTAGGCCTACAAAAAATACGTAATTTTTAGGAACCCCCAATATGTAATAGTGTTATGTATACCTAGACCCAAAATTAGCCCAACAGCCCACCTCAATTTAAATGCGAAGGCCCAATAAATATTATCCAATGAAAGTAGGCCCAAAACTCTCGATGGCATAATTACAGTTTCTGAATCGTTGAGGCCCCTTCTATTATTTTCAAAGAGTAACTTTTGTCTTTTGGGCATCCCAACCCATTATGTAAACATTGAGCACAAAAAAAAAAAACATTACATATTCCTCTTGAAATTGGAATTCTGGAGAAGACGATTCGACGAAGTTCGGAAGTCACAACAGAGTGGGATTTTAGAATTAGTTGGGGCTCGATTAGTGCTCAATGCTATTTCTTGTCACAAATCTCAATCTCATTTCAGTTATTGATTTTATCTTCTAGGGTTTTGAAATTAATTGTATTGCTCATGAGGTTTAGAAGATTTGTTTGATTTAATTTGGAATGGGCTTGATGACTAGCTTTCTTTAATATGAGTAGATTTGTTTATGATATTGTGTTTTCCATCTTTACCTTTTAACATGATTTTTTCCCCCTCCTACATAGGTTCCTCCATATGGGATATCAGAGAATTAGGGAAAGTTTGGGAAATTTTATCTCTTGGGTTTTTTTATTGCTTGGGAACTCTTTGAAAATTAATTCTTAGTGTTAATAATGAGATTATGTTTGGAATTTGCAGATTTTTAATTCACCATGGCTCCTAAAAAGTATATGTCTGGATCTGGAAAAAAAAAACGGAAGAATTAGTTATCATATTTGGTATTGTTTCTTATTGATGCTCTTTTGTCTAGGAAAAGTTATATATATATATATATATATATATATATATATCTTATTGATTCTCTTTAATTCGTAAAGGGCCCATTTTTTGTTGTTGTCGCTTTAAGTCCTTCAAAAGTCAGGCCCAATCCTGTGACAAAATAACATAACCTCAAAATAACAAATCAAAATGCAAAGCTATTAGCATTCAAAATTTACACATGAAACATTGAATGTATGTACTTGGAACTTTCCTTTTCTAAAGTTTGCAAGAAATCTATATCCTTATACTAGTACCCATTAGTACAAACAGAAGAACTTGACTATAGGCACCAATGCCCCTATCGATACAGTACCAATGGGTGTGGTCCCCCCAAAAATGATTTGATTGTTCTGAATTTTGCAATCCAACTCGATACATAGTGTAGTGAGATGTGTTTAGGCACCCATTGCGGCATGTGATTTTGTCGATAGTGCCCATTGCGACGCACTTTTGTGTGTTTGAGAGTCGCCACTTGATTCTAAGGAAACAAAAAAACCATAAAATAAAAAAAATAAAAATAGAGATTCCCAAAGTTTGGGAGCTAAGGTATGGAGAGGGAATGTATTAGGCACCCTTCTCCACCTACAAAAATAATTGGCCTCTACTCATGGCGGTCCTAGTTTTTTGATGCCCTAGGCATGTTCGAAAAATAATACCCTTCACATTTGACAGTTTAGAAAAAAAAAAATCACAATACGATAAAGGCAAAACTATATAAAGGCATACTAATTATTACATAAGAACACAAAATACAAAGTCTCCATAATACATATCATCTTAAGAACACGTGAATATCAATACACAAAATACAAAGTCCCCAAAATATATTTTTTTATACGCAAACAATATTCAATACACACAAACACACATTGAAACATGAGTCCAACGATGAGATTAAATAAACTAACAAATCATTGTTTGGAGGCTCAAGATATTCTTTGCAATTTAGAGATCACAGAGTAATCTTCTCCTTGAAACTTCAATCGTAGTGCTCGCAATGCTCGTGAGTTGCGCCGATTTGTGGTCCCGTGGGTGGCAGTCATCGATGAGATTAAATAAACCAACAAATCACTGTTTGGAGACTTTAGATACTCTTTGCAATTTAGAGATCACAGAGTAATATTCTTCTTGAAACTTCAATCATAGTGCTCACAATGCTCGTGAGTCGTGCTGATTTGTGGTCCCGTGGGATGGGAGTCATTGACGTCGTCTGCAATTATTTGTGGGGCAAGGCCGCAAGGGTAAATGATAAAGGGTTTTCGATTTGGGGATTTAAGGGAAGTGTACTCATGGTCTGATATTTTTTAGGGTACCTTTTATTTACCTTCTTCTTCGGCTTATTCCACCCACTCAATGGGCCATTGCTTTGTGTGTATTATTGGGCTTCAAGAATAACATATTTTAAGGGTCTTTAAAACCAAATTGGACCACTTATTTGGGTTTCAAAAGACCCCTACCTCGCTTAATACTAAAAAATATTGGGGTGCCTATTTTTGGGCTATTTTTGGGGCCTAAAGGCCTGGGCCTTGCCCAATGGCCAACCCTTCCTCTACTATTTTGATTAACGGGCTGTTGGATAGGTTTTTGATATGCATAAAAATACAACACGTATATTGTCACTAAACCTCTTTTAATGGTGAAAATAGTAAACACATAGAGAGAAAATATATTGAAACTCTATTTCGTACCTGAAATAGAATCCACACCCGCCAAAAATAACAAATGGTCGTGTGAGCTACTAAATATGATGTCGAAGCCCTTAAAAAGTAGGTCGTGCATCCAGAGATAAACAAACTCGCGGTTGTACCTGTGGAGCGGTGGCTGCGATTTTGCATTGTACCAGAAATCCCATAAATGTTAAAAATCAATGGAAATGCAAGGAAGAGGGTTCAGAGATAATGAAAGTGCAATCTAGGGGATTCCGAGACCATTCTCACCTTTTTTTTTTCCTTAGCTATTAGATGTGATTGTGAGCTTGTTTTGACTTTTGGCAGAGCTTTGGTATGAGTTTGGACTAAGTGTTTAGAATGGAAATAAGAGGTTTTTTTTGGAGAATATCGGATATGGTTGATATTAGAGAGCTTGTGATGCTTTCTGATAGGGAAAGTCGTCACTATTTGAGGGGAAATATGTGTCCTTTTGGTAGGATAGGGTGGAGTACCAACAAAAAATGGAAAGGAGCTCCAGATTGCTCAGGGAAGGAAATGTTCCCTTTTTTGGAGTGGAAAATACCCTAAAAGAAAGCGATATGGAATTTGGGACGCATGCATATGATCACGAGGTCGTGGGAACAATGAAGGAACCTGTGGTATCATTATGCAATTGCGTCTTTGTAAAGCTCTTGAAGACCTTTTCCGTGGCCGTGATGCAACTGTAGAAATGGATAAACGATAGTGCAAATGAAGCAAACACCAGTTTAAATGAAGTAAGGACAGTCGTGGGAATGATTGAGCGGCCGTGTTTTTTCTAGGCCTTTCAAATATTTCAACAAATAATCCTAGACAATGTGTCTTTTTAGCTTCACAAATAAATCAAAAGCCAATGTGTTCGACTTCCCAAAAAGCCAAGTTGTTCCACTCCTTATAAAAACAGTTCATTGTGTTTAATAAGTCAGTGAAGTTAAAAAAACAGTGGAACAAGCTATATTCTTGTTGTTGACTTAACAAGTGAAAACCAATTTAGCTTAAGTCAGCTTTTGTGGAACAAGTTTGAAAGAAGTTTCTTCATGAATAGGTTTATTCCTTGTCATGCTTTGGCTCTGCCATAGCCGTACTCTAGGGGTAGTAACTGTAAGCTCCAGAGACCGAGCTCCCTTTTTGGTTGGCACTTTCATGTCAATAACACCTATTGTGTATCATCATTTTATTAAATTGTAATTTCTTTTATTATCTTTTTAGAGCGTCTGTATAGGATGTGGAAGGAATTTAATGTGTCTTAGAATGAGTGACCGTGAGTGTGTAGCTATACAAAGTGCACGGCATTATTTTTTATTTCATGTTGAAAGAAATTGGTCCAACTCTCGAACCATATGCAAAGAGGTGCACACATGAGGTGAGAGCCAGTCTGCTAAGAATTAAAGTTTGTAAAGAAGTGCAAGGGCATTAGTTGGGCACTAGGTTTTTGTGGAAGGATTTTCAATGCGGCCTAATCAAGTGGAAGGTTTTATCACTATTAGAGAATTTTTGTCAATAAGGAAAGATTCTTCTCATCAAGGAAAGATTTCCAGCAACCTTATTTTTTGCTGTAACAAATAAAGAGGGGCTGGCGCCTCTCTTGTATTCACTTTTACTGTGTCTTGTAGTTCTCATTTTGAAAAAAACTTTTCAGTAACTCAATTATTTACTCCAAAAATTGTTCTTCAATCTTTGATTCAACGTTGTGAATCACTCTTCCAGTAGATTTCTGGAAGTGTCTCAGAGGGCTTGAGGATTCAAGGCGTGCGGCAATCAAACACTTGGTGCGATAAACGAGGAGTAAGCAATCTATTCTTGGGTCAATTGAGAGGAGTTTCAATTGTAAGTATAGGTCGATTGTAATCACGCAATGTTATTTTTAGTGTTTTGATTCCTTCCCGTTGTTTTTACCCTATTCGGGGTTTTCCACGTATATCGCGTGTTCATCGTTTATTTTTTGTTCCTATTATTGCTTGATTATTCGGTTGCTAGCAAAATAGGGTTTTTTAGTAACTAGCTTCATCATCGGAAGCTTAGTTTATTCACTTTGGCCAATTTGAGTTATCCAAAGGACTCGTTCCCGTCATGTGTTTAGCTCCTTATCTTTCTCAATAATACGAGCTTCTATTATCAAATTAGGTGTTTCTTTGTTATCATACTAACAATGTCAATAAGAGCATCTCCAACAATGGCTTCAAATGTTAGGATGTCAATTTGTTTGAAAGCTTGTGTGTCTATTTGACGGGCATCTGTAAAATTTTCACTCCAACCAACATGCCTAACTTTTTATTTAACGATATTAATTGAGTTTTGGGAGTAAAGTAACAAATGAAAAGATTTGACATCACATGCCAAATTTGACACTAGAAAGGCGATACTCTTGTAGACACCCGATCTTGGTAGTCCGTAATGCTTAGGCCTCTTGCAGTGCCGCCGCCCGATGATGACAATGTTGCTATTGATTACGATTTCTTTGATGGAGCTTACTTGATGCACAGATGTCTCGAGTAAACTTATCCTAGTCCGTTTGTTCTGATTTTTCTCAATATATTTTTGTTTAGTTGCCCAGCCTTTTCAAATGTGTGGTGCCCGCGCTGGATTTTTTTTAATTATCTGCCAAATATTTTTATTCCCCAAATAATCCCATCTCTTAGCCCAAAACATGTTTTTTTTTAAGCTCAAACCGCTTCATTTTTGCCTCTAAAATCGGCCAAAAGCACTTTGATACGGAGCCAAGAGTTGGCTTGGCTCTGGCTTAAGGCCAGTTCAGCCTTCCTCCGAGAATCTTTTAGATTCCCGTGCCATCGCCTTTGTGTATAAAAATCCCATGCTTGGTGCAATCTCACATCAAAAAACCATCGCGTTTTACTCTTGAAATTCGCTTGTATAAGCCCCTTACCCCAACCATGTCAAATCATTCTGAATAGCCGTTCATAAAGTTTGAGCACTGGCAAAAAGGCTATGGTTCACCCTTTGGCTAAGTACTCAAGCTAAGTTCAAGGTTTTCTTTAGTCTAGACTCTGCTGGTTTCTCATGGCGGTCAGCTCAAACTCCGCAAGAGTCAATATATGGCTCTAGTCTTTATTTTCTTTATAGTCTAGTTTAGTTCACATGCATAGGGCTTTTGTTTTTGCTTATGTTTATGCTTGGCTCATGCATATTTTGGGTTTCACAGTTTCAATATAGTTGCCTTGTGTTTAGTTATTGTTCAAGGTAGGTTAGTTCAACTACCTAGGGCTTATTTTTATGCTTGGCTCATGCATATTTTAGGTTTCACAGTTTCAATATAGTTGACTTATGTTTAGTTATTGCTCAAGGTTTGATGATGTAGAATAACAGTTTTGCCCTTGCATGCATAAAGTATTCCCATGCATGATATTCACACATGCACGTAGTCATTACTCAGTCTGCATGCATCTCTGCACTTATACATAAGTCGTTACTCTGTCCATGATAAGCCCCCGATATATTAGATAACCGGGGCTTATCTCGCTCATTTACTCCACACACACGCGCGATTTCGCGCTTTATTTGGTTGATATGCGTGTAGTAGTGTTTTTGTTAAGTTACAGGTTAAACATGGAAAATAAGTGCATTTGGAGCGCATTGAGAACTGTGCCACGTTACCGAGGGCTACGTGCCCCTTGGCACGCCAACACCGGGCCTCGAGAGCCAAGAAAGGATGATTTGGCTAAGGCCCGGGAAGCCAAAAAGTCACAATTCGAGCCAATGCACTGGAAACTGTTCGCACACTCTCAAAGACTCCCGATGGAATTCGGGAGTAACCAAGCATGCACGAGACCAAGGAACACCTCCCCGAGGGCCACACAACTCGTTTTAGTGTTTTGAAGGAAGTCCAGAAACACGAAAGGCCAATGGAGTGACCAAAGGCATCATCAAACCAATAGTGGATCGATCCAGTCAAGGAGTGGATCGATCCAGTCAAGGAGTGGATCGATCCACTCAAGGCAAAAACATCATCAGTCCATTCTGGATCGATCCACTCCCATAGTGGATTGATCCACTAAAGTCAAAAACATGATCAGGCCCTTTTGGATCGATCCAGTGAAGGAGTGGATCGATCCACTCCACTCCAAAAGTTCACCAGAGCATAGTGGGTTGATCCAGTCTCATAGTGGATCGATCCACTCACGTCCAAATGACCACCAGAGCATTCTGGATCGATCCACTCACATCAGTCAAAAGTATTTTTTCAGCTACTTTTTGGACATTTTATTAATGAAAAGTTTTTGGTTGTTGTGAGAGCTTTATGGATATTATGTAGAGAGAGAAATAGGAAGACTATATGGGCTCTCCTTTCTCCTTCTCTCACACTGACTCTTTCATTTTTAGGCTATTTTTTTTGCTCTCCCCTCTCTCCTCCATGGAAGAGGTTTAAAGCTCTCTCTCTAGTTTTTCCCATGTAAGTGATTGTCTTACGTTAATTTCACGTTTATTAATCTTGTAGCTCTTGCTTAGACCTTCCTAGTAATCTAGTTAATTTGCATTTTCATCAAGTTTTTAGTGTTTGTATTGTTCTAGTCATTTCCTTCCTAAACTCAAGTTAGTAAGTGTTGTTTGTGATTTTCTTAAGGTTTAAAGTTGTAGGCTAACTTAGGATCTTCTATAAAAATCAGTTTTTAATGTCATTTGTTATGTTCTTTATTTCCTTTATAAAAATAATCATGTTTTACTTAGTAATGATCGAGTAGTCGTTATAGGCTCGGTCATGGGGTGATTAGCACCCCGTGACTTAGGTTTATTCGTTCTTCTCCCCATAATGCAAACATCGTTTGTTGAACAAAGAGATATGATTCATTTTACGTACCAAAGCTCGGGTTTGTTAATCTCTTTGATCACACGTAGCCAAGGGTTATCTACTTGGCACGTGTGATGCTTAGGGCGATGTCAATTCGGCCGTTTGCCAAATGAACCAAAAATCCTAATCTTTGATAAACACCATTTCTAGTTGAATGAGTTTAAACTCCAAACCTTCTGTTCGGGAATGTTTAACGATATCCCCAAGCCGGTCATTTTAGAGGAGAGTGAATCGACCTAAGTCATGGGTGTTGTGAACCCCTTGACTTAGCCTTGTTTTAATTAGTCTTTCTAATTTCGCGTCATTCACGGAGTTAAGTGAATTCCACCCCCAAATCAAAAGCCAAGTTTGCCGCTTTAAGGCTAAAACCAACATTCGCGAATCAACCATCACGCTCAGCGCATTCGGTCTCTGTGGAATCAACCCGGACTTATCGGTTATCATGCTACCGCCGGCCTAAACCCTACGCTTGGGGAAATCATATTGGAATACAATCCAAGGGTGCAAGCAGTCCACATGGATGTTTACGTTTTTATCCCTGACATCATGTTGTCCGTTTTACCCCTCGCATATGCCATGTTTATAGTCGATGTGCTGTCTGCGTGGACATTTATCATTTTCACCCCTGTCGTTATGCTATCCACATTGTTCCATGCATATCATCTATCCCTAGCAGTTATGTTGCTCGTTTATCTCAAACATGCCAAACTACTGTTTTCCCCTGTATGTCACATATCAACATGATGAACATTTAACTAGTTGTTTTGACCTCATGGCCCACCCATGAGTAGCCTGTATATGCATATGGTTGCCTAATCGATTTACTTTCCCAAAACGTGGTTTGGTTTCCTAAATTGGAAAGTTTCCTAATCCGATCAGGAAACCTGATCAGATTACTTTCGTAATCTGACCCAATTTCCTAATTAGGAAAGTTTCCTAATCCGGTTATTATGTCTAGTTTCCTAATTCATGCGTGTTTTTTGTTCTTGTTTTTTTTGCATGTTTAGCTTTAGAGTAACTCCCCCCTATAAGTTGGTTCTCAAACGGCTTTATTCGCATCGTCAGATTAACTATTTGCATACTGCATGATGCATTTTTTTGATGGGTAGCATTTAACAGATATACTTTCTAAATGGTTTTTTCCTCTTGCAAAAGACTATTTTCAAAATTTCATACAACTCATACCTATCTGTTTCATTGAGTCTCATTCATTTAGGGTAGAGACAATAAAAACCAATGGTGATGAGTAAAGGCTAATCATTTGATTGGACGGAGTGGGTGCCTAACCTCTTCCCACTTGATACCTTAGCCCCTAGACCCATCTGTGGTGATGTAAGGATCGGGCCTTTCCATGTAGAGTCATTATGGTTCTTGGACCTATGACCAAGTGGCGACTCTAATCTTCGTTAAGTACTCATTTTTTAGTGTTTGACAATTTTGCATAGTGTGGTATCATCATTTCAGTAATTGAGACCTATGGCCATGATCGAGCATTATATCCATAACACCAGGGACTACCGCTATAAAGACGCGGAATTTCACGAAAAAAATTTCGAATTTAATTGGGAATTTTATGAAATTACACTTGAGTGTTAGAATGTGGGTCAATGTGAGAGATAGTTTGGCTTTGGGTTAAATTGTATCACATTGGAACTTGGAAGGGTGTGTGTCTAGTTGACGGTATATAAGGAAGAGGTGGAGAGAGAAAATAATTTTCCACTCCCAAATCCCTTGTACCAAATTCACACAAATTCACCTCCCTCACTCAAAATTATTGTAGATCCACTCTTCTATGTTCACTCTCATGCCATTGGAGCTTTTATTACACTTGCATTCACTCTGGAAGATTGATTTGCGGTTGGTATTGGTTTGGAGAGCTATGGTTTGCATTTGGATCTTGATTGGAGCTAAATCCTTGAGGTAGAGTCTCTTTCTCCTATTTCCAAGTGTTAATGGTTGAGTTGTAGCATTTACTTCTAGTTTTCATCATTGATTTTTAGTAATTTGGTTGCTATCAAAACCCATGTTCTTGGTGTTCAAATAAACTAGTCAACACTTAATCCTTGTTTGATCCTGATTAGATTGTATTCTTCTTGCTTTGTTTGCAATCCACCAATAACTTAGTGTTTGGGGTTATTTTTTATGAAAATACCCTGCTTTTTTTTTTTGAAAAGCGAAAATACCCTGCTTTGATCATGTTCCTTTTGAGTTTGGTTGAAAACCCTGTAAATTTCTGCAAACTGTTGTGCGTGTCCTGCACTCTGGTTTTTTCGTCCGGACGGCTTTGACAGTATGTTCCTCTCGGCTTGTTTTGTTGATATGGTTTCTTGTTGGGTTCCCCTTTGGCCTCCGGTTGAGTTGTCTCGTTGTACCCTTGAAGTATCCGCAGTTTGTGCATCTAACTTTTTTGGATTGCCGTGCCTAGTTCTAAACTTGCGTCGTTGATAAATTCCCGATTGTGATTACACTTATGAGTATCCACGTATGCTTGACAGATGATATTCTACCTTGTGAACCTTTTAATGCTTGCCTGATGAATTTATGCATTCGTATCATTGACTGTGAGAAGTGTATGACGCATACAGTTATTTCTAAATTATTCGGTTGACACTTGGTGAGGTTGTGATATGGATACAGACACTTTTTGAGAATGAGAATGAAACGACACGTTATAGATAGACACTCTTTTGAAAGAAATGGGAAAAACTTGATGATTTGAGAAAATGAATAGTATGCTCTCAAAGTTTTTTTTTTTTTTAAAGGTAATACTAGCACCACCATTAGGTGTGTCGTTGCGCATGGGTGACGATGCCCGTGAATCTCGGTAACTAGCACTGCCATTTGGTGTATCCCTGGATATAGGTATCAGACCCGTGAATCTTGGCAGGGGAATACGGGTCCCATAATTCCCGAACAAATATGAGAATATGAAAGGATGTTGTTGGGATGAAAGAACGATGAAAGAATTATTTTGTTTGAGAGTGATGTGAATAAATTTTTTGTTGTCGAATTATAAATGAAATGTTCGTTGACACAATGGACTAGACGGAAAGGGTTTTGTCACGGAAAATATTATATGGACATAGACATGATAAATATAGATCTTTATATGTATATGGACATAGTGGAACATAACCTTTCAGTCGAACGAATATTGGTATCGTCCGTTATTTGTCATTGCATCGTTCACATGTGCTCGTTTCATTCCATATGCATTAGCAATACTATAATATTTTCCTACAGGGCTAGTGTAGCTCATCCTATCATTTTTAGGTACTAATCACATAGCATGAATTGATGTGCTTGGACTGCTCGACTCGGTGAAAATGAGCATACATTGATGAGCTATTTGTTCATCTCATGAAACAATATTTTTTGTAGATTCCTAATTCTTCTTTCTCCTTTTGACTCGGAAAATTGTAATAACTTAACTCTTTTACTTATGATTTCTCATGGGAAATGGGTACACCATAGACTTTGCTTTGTAGATGAATATGGAAGGCATCTATGTATTTATTTTTTTTTTATGATAAATGGTTTATTATTTATGTTGAAAATTGAGGGTATGACAATAGCGACTCCCGCCGCCGGGAGGGGTGCTCAGATCCTCCTTCAAGGGCTACCTCGTACAAACATTTTTCATCTTCCATAGGGAAATAAGCTCTCTCATCATCAGAAGGCAAGTGCAGAATAACACTAAAGGGCATGGCACACTCATCTCTCGTATGGGTTAAACCATCCTCATTAAACGTAGAAGGCCAACTATTTGAGCCAAAAATTATACGAGGATAAAACCCTATTGGAGAACGAGTGTGAGAAGTGATGCTCATATGAGGCCTAAAAGAGGGGTTTGAGAAAAGTTTCCTAGGGATGGATGAAACATTATAACAATGAATTATATGAGACGATTCGTCGGATTTGAAGGATAATCGAGAAATTTGACAACATCAGAAGACTCTATTTTATTCATACCAAAAGTTTCAATAATACGAACAAATGGTTTTACATAAGCAAAGCACTCTAATCGTATTCGAAAAAGGGTAATAGTCGCAAAAATCTTCAAGTTAGGGTTACGATTATTTCTCGCTGAGAAATAAAGCGCCCTGTTGTACCAAAAATCCTCTTGGCAATGTTTTGCAAAATCTAACACGCCACTAGGCGAGATAGTCATCAACAAAAGACAAAAGAAGAATGGAAATCGTATGATAAGCCATAGATATTGTAAATATCAAGGCTTATTTCACTTGTTTTGATCACACACACGCTCTGCTTTATATGATTGACGTGCGCGTAAAGTTGTTTTTTGTAGTTTCAAGTTAAACAAGTGAATAAAGAGCGTTTTGAAGTGTATTAAGAAGCATCCCAAAGAATCTGAGGGCCAAGTGACCCATGGCACCCCACTACTGAGCCTCAAGAGCCAATGAATGAAGATTTGGCTAAGGCTCGGAAAGTATAGAGGTCACAAGATCAAGCCAAAAGGCTAAAGCTCTGTCCAAGGCTACAAAGACTCCCGGTGGAATCCGGGAGTATTCAAGCGTCCACGAGACTAAGTGTCACCCCTCCTAAAGGCCGCACGATGATTTGAAGTGCTTTGGAAGAAGTCCGGAAGCATGCAAGGGCAAAGGGGTTACCAAGACATGAAGAACAAGTCAAGAAAAGCATAGGTATTGATACCCACGACAAGAGGTATCGATACCTCTTTGTTGCCCAGATGAACAAACTGTTGGGTATCGATACCCAAGTACAAAAGATTCCCACGTAGAGCCTAGCTACTATTTCTTCCTCCTTAGCACTACTTTAGCTATAAGTAAAATTTCCTCCATTGTTGTAAGCTCTCTCTCTCTCCAATAACTCATGTAAGCTTTCATTAGTTCATGTCTAGTTAATTTCTCAAGTTTTAATGTTGTAGCTACTACTTGGATCTTTGTATAAATCAAGTTTATTTTCAAGTTTGTCATGTTTTTTTATTTCCTTTAACTTTCTAGTCTCACTTTCTACTGCGACTTGTGAGTAGTTTAAATAGCCTAAGTCATAGGGTGATTGACACTCTATGACTCGGGTTTAATTCGTTCTTCTCGTTAAAAAGCACACATCTCTTGTTGATCAAAGAGTTGGGATTTATTTTATCTACCAAAGGTGGGGTTTGTTCTACTTGGCACGTGTGATGCTTAGGACTATGTCAATTTGAATGTTTGCCAAATAAGTCAAAGAACACTAACTTTTGTTAAACACTTTTTTATAGTAAATTGGTTTTAATCTCCAAATCTTCCGTTCGAGAGCATTTGACGATGTCCCAATGTGGTTATCAAGAGAGGAATGGATTAACCTTAGTTGTGGTTGTTAAAATCCCCTAGACTTTGCCTTAGTTTAATCAGACTTTTAAATTTCAAGTTATTCTCGGAGTTAAGAGAATTCCACCAATCAAATCACAACCTTAGTTGGCCGCTTCAAGGCCAAAAAACTCACTCGCAAGTAAATTCTCATGCAAGGTGCATTTGGTTTTTGTGGATTCGACTTCGGTCTTACCGGGTATTATGCTACGCGACAAGAGGTATTGATACCTCTTTGTTGCCCAGATGAATAGACATTTGGGCATCGATACGTTGGGCATCGATATCTCCTTTGGGTGGTATCGATACCTAGGCTCTACATAAGAATTTTTTGTACTTGGGCATCGATACCCCTCTTTTGGGTATCGATACAAGATCCAGACAGCTTGTTAAAGTAGCTTTATTACTTTTCACTTATGGAAAGTTTTGATTTTAGGTTACTTTTAGGATTTTTGTAAAGAGAAAAGGTGTTTGTGTATGTATACCTCTCTCTCTCTCTCTACTACTACTACTACTACTACTACTTCTTTTTTAGCACCACTTTAGCTTTAAGTAAAATTTCGTCCATTGTTGTAAGCTCTCTCTCTCTCTCTTCAAGAACTCATGTAAGCTTTCATGTCTAGTTAATTTCTCAAGTTTTAATGTTTTGTAGCTACTACTTGGATCTCTGTATAAGTCAAGTTTGTCATGTTCTTTATTTATTTTAACTTTCTAGTCTTAGTTTCTACTATGGTTTGTGAGTAGTTTAAATGGCCTAAGTCACAGGGTGATTAACACTCCATGACTCGGGTTTAAACCGTTCTTCTCATTAAAAAGCACACATCACTTGTTGATCAGAGAGTTAGGGTTTATTTTATGTACCAAAGTTGGGGTTTGTTAATCGCTTTGATCTCGTGTAGCCAAGAGTTTGTTCTACTTGGCACCTGTGATGCTTAGGGCAATGTCAATTTAAATGTTTGCCAAATGAGTCAAAGAACCCTAATTTTTGTTAAACACCTTTTCTAGTAAATTGGTTTTAATATCCAAATATTTCGTTTGGGAGCATTTGATGATGTCCCGAGGCAGTTATCAAGAGAGGAACGGATTAACCTTAGTTGTGGTTGTTAAAATCCCTTAGACTTTGCCTTAGTTTTAATCAGTCTTGTAAACCTTTCAAATTGTTCTTGAAGTTAAGAGAATTCCACCAATCAAATCACAACCTTAGTTGGCCACTTCAAGGCTAAAAACTCACTCGCAGGTCAACTCTCATGCAAGGTGCAGTCGGCCTCTGTGGATTCAGTCTTACCGGGTATTATGCTACGCGAAGCCTAGTCCTACGATTCGGGCATCCTAAATTACAATGCAAATTAAGGTCAGAAGCATCGTACCAAACCTCTTGAAGTAAGACTCTTGATCGCCTCTAATCTCGAGATTTTCTTTGAAGAATTTCACAAAAGGTAGAAGACCAACATTTAACTATTTGGTAAAACCAAATGTTGGCCACAAAAGGAAAACGCGATTGAATGACTAGAAAATAGACACCCGTCCACTAGTGTGATCGCGACGATCCTTACTTGAGTAATAAGTGCGTAAAACGATGCGATAACCGTTGCTTTGAACAACAACTTCATTTTCTCCCACTTGTCTGCTGCTCTGCTCGGGAACAGGGGAGGAGCTGATAGACACAAATCAACCACCCTCTAGAGCCTGATCTGCCCAACTCTGGTTAGCTGATAAACGCAAAAATCGACCATCCACTAGAGCCTAGTCTACCCAGCTCTAGTCTGCTCGGATTGCGTGCTTCGTTTAGCTTAAGTCGCCAAATTAACAGGCTGCAACGAAATATAGAGAGTAGGATTTTCCTTACATTCAAGTTCCATTGATTTGTCTCTTATCTCCAAACGAGAAGAAACCGGATAACCCCACCTCCCTCAGGAGATTCAAACAACAATTGTTGTAGTTTCTCTGAGAATTCAAATGGGGTAATTTCGATTAAGGCAGTTGTGGATCTTCTGAGATCCCCTCTCTATCAAACGAGATCTATACCTCCAATATGGCTATAAATTCATTCTTTTGATTTAAAAAGAAGGTATTTGGGTCTTCACTCAAGTTAAACACACACATCTCAAGTATTATACTGACTTAGGCATCGAAGGAGTATTGGTTAGACACCACACCGGTGTTAAGTTACTTTGTTTTGCAAGCCATCAGTTGAGCACGCAAAACAGTGACTGATCACTCGAATCTAGGGAATCTCTGCCATTTATTTTCTTCATAAAATCAATGGCTACTCTCAAACAAACTAAGTGCATTGCGCCGCAATGGGGCCCAATCGATGAAAAGACATGTCGCAATGGAACGCTCTGCTAAATTGGCCACCCTGTGTGCGTAAACGCTCCTCCGCGGGCGGGTGGGTACCCACATCATCATTCACGGTCAAACACTGAAAATGTCAACAAAAAAATGGCACAATCCAAAATTTAGAAAAAAAGTGCGGGTGTTCGAGCACCCATTGAAGGGTTAACTTAACCCAGGTTGGAATTTGGCAATATCAAATACCGAAAGTCCTTGAAGAAGCAAGTTGTGGAGTGGACGGTTACCACTCCCTTTGTTCCGGTTGCATTTGCTAACGGCGGGAAAAAGGCAAAAACATTTGGCGGAAAACCCTCCCTCCAAAAAACAACCAAAATAAAAAGATCTATCTTTTCGTCCTTCATCCCCTTTCCTTCAAAACCCTAACGTGTCATCCTTCAGAAATCCCCCTTCCAAATCTCCATTTCCCACACAAATTTCAACCCGGAGAGAGAAGAATTAACATTGCGAGAGAGAGAGAGAGAGAGAGAGAGAGAGAGAGAGAAATACAACTCGTACGAAACATCATTCTTTCGTTCTTCAATCCCTTTCCTTCAAAACCCTAATCCGTGTTTTCTCAGATACTACAATCTCTCATCGCACAGAAATTCCCACACCTCTCCGCTGCCAAATCGGTTGTGGAGAGAGAGAGAGAGAGTATCGTTTGGGGTTTCTCTCTCTTACTCAGCAATCCCTAAATTCCCTTAAAACCCTCCATGGCATTGGCTCCACAGACCGTCAAACACGATTATATAAACAAAATAGGGGAAGAAGAAGAAGAAGAAGAAACAACAGAAAAGCGAAGCCTAGCGGAGCAGGAGCGGCAAGGAGAAGAGACTGAGGCGGGAGGCACTCCGAAGAGGTACGTCCCGTTGTGCGAAGTGTACTCCGCCACATCTCCATGTATAAACGGCGGCATCATGTCCAAAAAGGTAAAAGCTCGAAAAATGACGACTACGCTCAAGACGGCTGCCACTACACCTCTCCTCGACCAAACCCTAACCCAACCTCATCACCACCTGAATAATGAAGAAGAAGACTACCGCCACACGTCTTCTGATATTAAACCGCCGCCCACACGTCCGCCTCTGATCAAGTTCTACACCAGACGACGTCATCCCAAGAGGCCTAGGCTTTCACCTGATTCCTTGGTAGGAGTAAAGGAAGAACAAGAAGAAGAAGTTGATACGAGCGTGCAGCAGCAGAAGAAAAAGCAGAAAAACAACAGTGACAAGAAGAACAAGGGGAAAGGCCGTGTAAACACCATGGGTTTGGGTGCTGATTTGAGCGCGCAGCTGCAAGTGTCTCGGTTGAGAAGCCATGGCGAAAAGTTGAAGAATAATTGTATCAGTAGTTCGAGGAGAAGAAAAACTGGTGGTCTTTCGGGGAGTTCGCAAAACCTTGATCGCTCCCAAATGGTTAATTCCGCTGCTAAGAGATGGGTCCGGTATGTACTTTCTCAGACCATCTCTAACCCTTACTCATGTTTTTATTAGAATTCGAGTACAATTTGAAGTAAAAAAAGATTCTTTTGGAGTAAAAAGCATCTTTAATGGCACGATTGTAAATTTGGGAGAGAGAAAATAGCCTTGCAAAATCTGAGTACCCCTTGATTTGAGTAAAAATCTAAGCAAAACTCAATGTGGTATAGGTTTGAGTCAAGGCTTGGAGTGCGTTTAGAGGGTATTGCTAAATTTTTTTTTTTTTGGATAAACAGGTATTACTAAAATTTTGAGTTTGAGTTAAAAGGCAAGGGTTGAAAATCCTATCAGTTCTTTCCGTAATTTTTTTGTAGATACGGGAACTGCTGATAATGTAGTAAATGTGAGGTAATCTCAGTTGTGTGTTGTATACAGGTTGAGTTTTGATGGAGCTGATTCCAAGAATTTCATTGGATTACAATGCAAGGCGAGAACTCGTGCTGTAATTTATAGACAGTTGATTCGACTATACATGTACGTACGTCCACATTGGTCCTAAAGTTCAGTTTGATGCAAACAGGTTTACTGGCCTCTGGATGATGATTGGTATACCGGTCGTGTGGTTGGGTACAATGCGGAGACTGGCCGATATCATGTATGACTACTGTACTCATGCATTGTGCATTTACCTACATATATTTTTGGTTCAAGCTTTGTGACGTAATACCATTATGTACCTAATGGGATGCAGGTCACATATGAGGATGGTGAAGAAGAGGATATCATTATGTCCAACGAAAGTGTCAAATTTTATATTTCTCGTGACGAGATGCTCCGGTTAAACTTGAGCTACAAGATTGGAACTTCAGACTTGGATGGCCTTGAATTCAGCGAGATGGTTGTGTTGGCTGTTAGTTTTGATGAATGCCAAGAGCTTGCACTTGGGGATATCATATGGGCCAAAATTGCTGGTAAGGGACTTTTATACTAGAATAAACATTTGCGGTACATCCAATTGCGTGGCTAAAGTTTATGATGTGTTACGCTCTACCTTTAGGAGTTTTATGTGACTTGATTTGCAATCCCTTAGGTCTTAAAGATCCGTTTTTACACATGTTTCACGTGAACTGGGAAATGGTTATCAGATCTCAATTAGTCCAATCTGAATTAATCAAATCATTAGTGAGGTTTGAGATCCATTGCTGCATTTCTTGCAATAGATGGAAACTTGCTGTGACATGAATGTTTTTTATCACTTGGTGGGTGAAATAAAACAAATATATTATTCTGTGCTTTCCTTCCTCTTTCATCAATGGAAGAGAGAGACAGAGAAAAGAACAGAGCGACAAGAAATGTAATACCAGGTGGAATCCATATCGATTTTGAAGCCTGAAGGTTCTGATTTGTTGGGTGGGCGAGAGAGCGAGAAAGGTTTTCTTGTCATTCTCCTAATTCCTCTTCCTCTAAAGCCCACGGTTTTGTTATTTATTTATTTTATTTTTTTGATGACATAGGAACCCCCCATGGCGGGGCCACATTGAACCTACCCATGCAATGTATACCCAAGGTTTTGTTACTGAGAACCATGAAAGTGTATTAAAATCAGAATTTGCTGTCTTTTTAAGCACTTGCTTACAAAATGCTAATGATGAATATAACATTGTTATTCTTCGAGGGAATTTGGCAAATGAAGGCTTTATAAACATGCGTCTAATGATATACACCGTGCTTCTTTGTGATCCGAGTATCTAGTCTCACACTTTCAAATTGCTAATTGCTGGAAAAATATCTCATCAACCACGTCCTCCCTTACTTTCTTGTTTGCATTTTTCTATTGCTCCCCTCAATTTGTAGGAGAAGACCTTTATCGAACATGCCATGTTATATTAACTTCATCCATTCCTAACCTAAGGGCTTATGTAGGCTACATGGTTCCCACCAACTCACCTAAAAGCTTGAGCTGTTAGAGAGATGGCTAACTTGATTATTTCTATCCTCAACACTCGTGATGTGTGGCCACGACTTCCTCTATAAGCTGGCCGAGCATGCAAATATTGTAGGTACAAGGTCGGCGTTGCATTTTGCGTTCACATGATCTATTGCTGCCTAGAAGCTCAAGCTGTTTGGGAGATAGAATAACTAATAATATCCTGACCACAACTAATAATATCCTCAACACAGATAGTTCTAGGCTTAAGTGCAGAGAATATAGATGTTAATATAGGCATATAGCTGAGTATAAAGACGGAAATTTTGAAAATGATTGCATCGAGATACCTAAAAGTTACTTTTTTGGTTTTTTGTATCTTGTCTACTAAAGAAGATTTATTGACAAAATTTGTACTCGTATGGTGCCCCGTTTGCACGAATACATCAGCATGAATATTCCTTAAAGCGTGCCAAATGTGCACGGTGAATGGTTCCTTACTTCCTTGAAATGTACCACATGGACATATCAAGGATACTCTTATAGAAACCCATGCGGGTGAACACATACGCTTTTCCATATATACCTGACGAGTTCACTATTTATGTGGAGCAATGAATTCACTTGTATAATTTTGCTCTCCGTAAAAGGCAATCATGCCAATTAAGTTTATACCTTCCTAATTTATGCATGCTATTACTCCTCTCTTTAGGATCATTTGTCTTTTATAATTACTTGTTTTACACATTAAACAGTGGCTACTCCACATAATGCGTGAAAGTTATTTTGAATTTCTTTTGACATGCATTTGATGCTTGATATTCCGGGGTTTTTGCAAGGACGGAGACTGACAAGGACAAAATTCCGTTTTAATTTGCAGTGGAGCAGAAAAATAGTATTTCTATTTCAGTCATCTGTAATCAATGAATATGTTTCTGATGAAATAGCTTTACTCTACTGAGATAATGCCATCCACCTTTTGTAGACTGGGGTGTTGATCAATCAATAAACACAGTATCGACAAGAGTCACAGGACATGTATAGTTGAAGTGGACTTGCTGGGAAGGTTGAGTGGTATATGGCAAAGATATATTGCAAGACAATGAATGCATCTCAAAATGTTAATGGAATTGAGCTAATCGTGTGAAGGATGATAAATACCTGTTTAGGATGTCTAGTGGCTGCCATGAAGATCAGGGATTATTCACTGCTACATGGGCATGGGGAGGGGACTTATGTTCTTGATTGAGCATATTTTCCTTTGATAGAGGATAACAGTAAAAGATTTAGGTTCAGTTCTTTACGATGGAGTATCCTTCCTCATAGGTTTACCATCCGTGTTTTGTATCATTCCTTGTTTGCTTGCTTTATTATTTTGGTAAGGACTAAGGAGGATTACAAAAGACAATATCCAGCCTTGTTTTGTTAATGTCTTCTAAATTATTGATATGTCGAACATGGGTCCTTACGATGACATTGTAGGCTTCTATCCAATTAATCCATTGGCCTTCTCTGTCTTGAATCATTTGCTATATGTATGAAGGATCTCTACCCTGGATGTCAATATGTATCTGGATATGTAGCTATATATAATTGATGTTAGATAGCTATATATAATTGATGTTAGATAGCTATATATAATTGATGCTAGCTTTGGTTTGTGTGGTTGTGTCTGTATGAGTTTACAAGCAGTCTACCATATATGTTATTCATGGTTATTGGCAGAGCAACCCTTTTCAAAATCTCAAAGGAGCTGAATCATGAGCTGATTCTAACTTAAGATGTTGTGGTTCCGGTGAATTAAGCTACACAGTTGCAAGCTGAAAACTGGTGCTAATTGCAATCTTCCTATCTCATTGTGTTTGCTTTACCTTTGCAGGCACACTGAAAGATATGTATCTTCTGATATCAGTCTTTCTCTGTCTACTCTGCCGATCTTTGTCTACTTTTTGTAGTGTCCTTCCACTAAGCATTTTGAAAATGTATTTTTGACATTATTGCTATTACAATTCTCTTCACTAGTTTTAAACAAGCCTATGCTCTTTGAATGGGTTGTTTGTTTTAATGTATATTTTATGCTAATTGACGTCAAAATGAAGTAAGGATGTTTATCATACCAAGACAACCCTGCTCATTTGATCCTAGATTATCCGTGCTTGCAAACTTTTATCCCTAGCTGGAGAAGTACTATTTGATTAATCATTATAATGGTAGCCATAGTTGCCCTAGTTGGTTTCAATATCCTGTAAGCCATGCAATGTCAATAACTAATTAATACAGCAGCCCCCCACTAATTGTATTAAAAATCTCTTTTGCCAAAACTTCTTAAGTCACTGTCATGCTCTACAGATTTTATGCTAATGCGCGATTGTAAGCTTTTACTGTTTGTTTACTGATCAACATTTTCCATTTTTGATGCAGGTCACGCTACGTGGCCAGCAGTTGTTGTGAATGAATCTTGTCTTGAAAATCGTAAAGGTTTGAACAAAACTTCAGGAGGGAAATCTGTTCCAGTGCAATTTTTTGGTACCCATGACTTCGCAAGGCATGCTGTTTAGAATTTTGAGAAATTGTTTTCTTCACCTTGTACTCTTGTATTCTTTCTGAAGTGAATAGTTCTCTTTAGTGCACTCTCACCTAGGTTTAAAGCAGTTATGTTTTCTTTCTACAGGGTTAATACAAAGCAAATTATTCCATTTCTTAAAGGACTCCTTTCTTCTTTCCACCTGAAGTGCAAGAAACCAAAATTTGTTCAAAGCTTGGAAGAAGCGAAAATGTGAGCTTATATTTTGATTTCGTTTTGCACTTTTCATGAAATCTTGTTTCTTTATCTTGTGTATCCCTTTTCTTTTTACTTACAACATGTAAGTGCATATATTAATTAATTTGCAAGTCCTTTAGTATGGTTAGCCATCCTCTCATCCCCATCAGTTTTTTTTTATCCAACAAGAAGGCTGTACTTGAATGATGGTTTGTATTCCTTGAGCTGTAATTTAGGGCTCATTTTTAGGTCATTACTCCCTATTCTCATATCTTAAGTGCCCAAATGTTTTGAGTTAGTTGTACAAAAGGAGGCAAACACTTTTAATAAGTACTTTATTCCTTCCAGTCAGCCCATTAATACCTGCATTCTGCGAGCTGTTCTCTAGGTTCCAAACTTTCGAACTTGTAGTTGAGAGCTTTTAGGCTTTAACATGGAAAAACGACACAGTTGTTTGATTCTCGACAAGTTCGTTGTGTCTCATCTTTAGGCTATTTTAGTGCATCATATAATTAGGCTTATTCTTTCTTGTAGATTCCTGCCCATATTTGTCTCCTTAGCCTTCTCCTCATCACGGTGTTCGTTAGTAGGATTTTGTTCTGCAGCACTCGATACCTGTTTCTTGGTTACTGTTGCTTGTTCTTTTGGTATTAGCGAGAGAAAATTAAATTGGATTGCAACCTGATTATTTGCCAGGCCACTGGTTCTACTGCTAGTGCTATGTTACTTTGGTCAACTGAACGTTGCGAAAATAGTTGTTAGTTTATTACTCTTCCAGTAAATATAAAAAAAGAGAACGATGTCATTTTGTGCTATTATTGTCACCAGTTTATAATCAATGTTTTCTTTCTACTTGAGCATTCCCTTGGTAAGGAAGATTAAGTCTTCAGTTTCTTTATTAGGTATCTCAATGAACAGAAGCTTCCAAGGAGAATGATAAGGATGCAAAATGGAATGGAGGCTGATGATTGCGACAGTGCAAGCCAAGAGGATGAACAAAATGCTGATTCAGGTGAAGATTGCAAAATGGTACAGAGGCCCCTTCATCTCATACTTTCTTGTCGTATTTGTTTGTCAGTGTTGATTGAAGCCGTAGGTCAACCAGATGCAACTGCTAGGCTTTACTATTCCTGTCTCTCTATGTCTTGGTTTGACGAATAGAAGCCTGGAACTCAATTCTTCTTGTCTATTAATAATAATTAATAAAGCCTCAAAGTTAATTTTTATTTATTTGCCCCGTCACTCAAAATGTTTCAAAATAACCGTAGTTATCTGCCATATCCAGTTCCCCGCAGTGTGTGTCAATAACGTGTTTTCCCGAGTCTGTCTAAAAAAGAATTTAAAGATGGACAGATGCAGAGACATTGATTTTCTATGCATATCTTTTTCTCTGCTGTCTGTCTCTGACGTGTGTCTGCGACTCAGTGATGCACATGTTCCCTTGGGGAAGATGTCTGTACTTCTTAGCCACTCCTCCTCTACGGTATGCAGCCACATCAGACTTTAAAAGAGTTGTTCGAGTGGTGATAGGATTTTCCTTCTCCATGCTTCTGGAATTTGAAAAAAATTCAGGTATTTGCTGTTTGGGTGATCTTTTTCAAGTTTTGGAGGCTGGCTGAACTTGTCCTGCCCAAGTTGAGTTGGGCGGTTAAGTTTTTCGCATTTTGAACGAGTAGCATGCTTTGTAGTTTACATTATTTGAACAGGAGTGATGATCTTCTCCTATGTTTCATGGACAGTTCTAAATTTTTGAAGCTCTGTGTGAGATACTAGACAAATTGAGAAGGGTACTGGTTATGTACCCCATATATTGAGTTGGAGATCACCCCACCATTTGTAGAAAGTGGAGTGTACTGTATGAATACACATCAGACGTCCATTTGATGCAGCAATATCTTTTTCTATTTGAAGAAAGTGAATAATAATTCATGTATATTACCATGATTTATTCCTATCGGGGTCGACCCTTGTATTTTTTGTTGTTAACTAATGGTGTTCATCCCTTTTAGTGGACATTTCTGCTATCAACTCTATCTGGCATTGCATTTTCAATAATAACAAGAAACATTCATATTATTATTTTGTTTCTTGATAGAAAGAGGGAGTATTCTGTCATGGTATCAAAATAATCCATGGTTATGTTTCACTGATCAGAAATTTAGTTGACCTGGATATGTGTATGTGTAGTGTGCATTTTATTTGTAGATAAAGAGGCTAAGCACAAAAACTGATCTCATGGTTATTTATCTTATATAATCGGGGACCATACTTACTACTGGTCATATTTGGTTTGCTTGATTTCGTTCATTAATCTGGAGCACTAGTCGGAGCTATTCTTGTACTTGTCAATTCAAAAATGTAATTCTGCTCTTTCGTTAATATTTGGTCCTAAAAACATTGTCTATATAATTACAGGAATTATCAAATTCCAAACCGTTATCAAAATCCACCTTGTCTAAGGTGACTTCCCAAAGATTGCAAGACCTGCCGACTGGTTACAGACCTGTTCTTGTTAAATGGAAAGACCTTGATAAGTGCAATGTTTGCCACATGGATGAGGTGAAAAGCCAGATTTATATTCAGTAGACTTTCATTTTACCATGAAGAAATGTGTTCATTCTTACATAGAACTTAGTTTTGGTTCCCGGTTGCATTTTGCTTCCTCTTCTAGTCTACTTTCCCCCTCTTCTTAGTCTATAGTGTTTTTGTCATTTAAAGGACCATATACTGATGGATATTCTTTTGTTTTCTTCAGGAGTACGAGAATAATCTTTTTCTGCAGTGCGATAAATGCAGAATGATGGTTAGGCCTTATTTGCATGACTTTATGGTGTTTTCTTATTGCAAATACATATTTTGGTCATACAGGATCCTACAATTGAAAGGTTATTAAATTCATAATTTGTATTCAGCATCATCAAAATTGTTTATTCTTATAACTTATATCGTACTGATGTGTGTGACTATTTTACCTGCATATTTTTCCTCAACAATCTTGGTATGTTTTCAAACTAATGTTTGGCACAATATATCGCCTACGTTTATTTCCCTATTTCAGAAAATATATATGGTTTTATTTCGAAGTGCCACTCATGGTTTAATCAGTATAATAGTTGCACAAATCTGCTTGGTTCTATGAGATATAGATCCTGTTGATGAGATACTTTGGTGTGCAGCTTTAGTATTATAGGTTTCAGTCATTGTTAATAAGATACCAAACTCAACAAGCCCTAGTCCCAATCACATTAAGTTGGCCATAGATCTGTCTCCTCTAGTGTCTCTATTTCAAGTGTTAAGAGATCGATTATTGCGTACTCCTGATTCTTTGTCCTAAGCCTTGCTCTATTTATTTTAGCACTCACAATGTGGATGAAATTTGCTATCCTTTCTGGCATTTTAGAGGGCCTTACTTTCCCAACTTCCCACATTATTTTAGCACTCATGTTTTGTTACAATGTAAACTATACAGAACATGTTCATTATTGAGTTTTAGGAAATTAAGTGAAGTCCTTATGAGAATATGCAATTCCAAGTTGCTGTGCATCTGTGGTGCTCATATGCCAAATAGTTAGAAATTTGCTGCATCATTGTCTGAGAACCTCAGCTAATTTCAAGATCGTATGAGTTCCTGGTGCTGCTAAAGTGGGAGGAGCATTCTTCAATGCATCTTAGTCTCAGTTTGTCAAAATAGTTCTATTATCTGTTCTTGTTGTTGTTGAAAGAAGTTTGCTTGCTAGCTGTTCTTCTTCTTGATCACCTTATAAATAATGTTCAAATTTTCTCAGGTTCATGCTAAATGCTATGGGGAATTAGAGCCTGTTGATGGGGTGCTTTGGTTATGTAACTTATGCCGTCCAGGGGCCCCCAACTTTCCCCCTCCCTGCTGCCTTTGTCCCCTTATAGGTAGTTTAGTTTCGGACGAAAAGAAACAATATTTGCTTATAACCATATCTTTTTTGCTTCCACTTTTTTGTTACGGCCACTGTTAGTAGGTGTCATTGAATACTGAATCCATTGTTTTTCCAGGGGGAGCTATGAAGCCTACAACAGATGGACGCTGGGCTCACCTTGCTTGTGCAATATGGATACCAGGTAGGATTCTAAGCGTATTTGTACTTTCTTGTTTTTATTCTTTTGCATGTTGTACCATATTTGTTGACTGGCCTACTGTGTTTCAGAAACGTGCTTATCTGATATCAAGAAAATGGAGCCGATTGATGGGCTGAGTAGAATCAATAAGGTAATTTATGTTTTGATCTCCAATGACATTTTCTGACTCTTGTTTTCGGAGAAATATATTTGCAATGGTATCGATGATACAGGGCCGTCTAAGACGATATAAGACTTAGAAAGCGAGAATTTAAACGATGGGTTTTTCAAATTTGCTAGAGTTGTTAAAATTCCTTATTTCAATATTTGTAGTTGTAGCCTTTTGAGATTCAAAATTCTGAATTAAATCTTTGAACCCCAGTTTTGCAAACAAGCATTTTGAAAGGATAGTCTTTTGAATCCACTCAATCTTTTCATCTTTTGTGCCATTGTTGCGCTAAGTAGTGATTTTTTTCAGTGTTCTAAAAGTCGGCGACTAGGTCGGGGTCGTGCCCTCACCGACTCGACTAGGGCCTAGTCGATCTAAAAAGTCGCTGACCGACTTAGTCGGGATCAAATCGGCGACTAGTCGGACTAGTCAGACAAGTCGGAAAAAGTCGACAAATCAGAAGAAATCGCAAATTCGGGGTAAAAAAATTGGGCCGTAGTGTAAATGTATTTAACTTTATAAACCCTAAATCACCTCTTCAAACCCGATTGAACATCAAAAGGCTGCTGCAAAAAATTTGGGCAGAGAGCTCTCGCTGCTGCTGCTTCTTCTCCGGCGAACGATTGCTGCTGCTGCTTCTTCTCCGGCGACGGCGAGAGCTCTCTCTCTTCTCCGGTGACCCTCTTCTCTCTCGCTCCCTCTTCTCTCGGCGACAGCGAGAGCTCTCTCTCCTGTCTTCTCCTGCAAGATCGTCTCTCTCTCTCTCTCTCCGTTAATTATGTATGCTGCCTTGTGTATGCCTTTTAGTTTAAAAAAAGTAAAAAACCCCACTAATGGTTAAAAAAAGGTTAAAAAACAGATTTTAGTGGGGTTTTCAAATATTTTAATTTCATTCAATAATTTGGTGTTTGCTTTTGAAGTCCACTTGTATATGTTGTTGGTAGGCTGTCCACGTGTATATGCTGTACGTAGATCAGTATTCCCAATTGCAAAAAACCAGAGAAAGAAAAAGGCTTTGAGCATGTGTATTTAGAGATTTTAATAAAAATAAAAATAAAAATAGATTGGATTAAAATAATTTTTTTTTGATTATTTGCTACTTATGTTATTCTACTCACTCAAGACTTATGAAGGATGAAGGAGAATATATATTTAAAAATAAATAAAAAAATCTAGCCGACTAGTCCCCTAGTCGCTAGTCGGCAGCCATCCAACCTGGGAGCAACTAGCGACTTTTAGAACACTGATTTTTTTTAACACATTCATTTGCAGAATCAAAGTTACAGTTATTACGAACTCTTTTGAGTATGATGAATATTTTTAGATTTGTTGGGTGGAAAGGATAATTAACTTTGATGTGTTCGAGTTTCAATTTTACTTTGTAGGCCTTTTTTCTTTGAGAGTATGTATGATATCCCTAGCGATGGTGAAGATTAACACAAAGCAAAAAGGAGAGGCAATATGAATAGTATACTGTAAATGAGAGTAGAGTTAGTACATTGCAAATAACAGTGATAAAAGTTCAATACAGGGTAACCATTAGGGTATATATCCAAACGTTAAGTAACCCTTAGAAATCTGAAGAATGAACTACTCATAGAACCAGATAAATGGCAAGTACATAAATACAAATAATTATACCTTCAGCCCACAACCGAACCCAACTCAGGATGCAAGGGAAGAGAGCATGAGAGTTTGCCAAGGGGGGAAACAAAAGCAAGCAGGAGTGTGAGTCTTCGTGAATAAATTAGCTAGTTGTAGTGAATACGAAACAAATAGCAGATTAATATTTCCTGACTGAAGACGCTGACGATCCAAATGACAACCAATCTCAATATGCTTCATGCGCTCGCGGAAAACGGAATTGTGAGCAAATAGCATTCTTGTGATCGCAGTAAACAGGCATGGAAGAAGGATGAGTCACTCATGTTGCAGCCACACTATTTTAGAAGCAGCCTTAGCCATAACGCGATATTCTACTTGAGAGATGGAGCGAGAATAACAGATTGTTCTTGCTTGTCCGGAAAATAAGTGAAATCACTTGGAAAATACAAAATGCAGAGGTGGACTTGTGGTTAGTGAAATCGGCTGCCCAATAAGCATCAACACAAGGCTGAAAAGTCAAGATCGAAGTAACAAAAAGCAGAAAACTGAAAAATAGTATCACATGTACAATTCGTGGTTCATAAAACTGCAGTTGAGTGGATCAAGGAGCAGAAAGGAACAGAAACTCTAAAAAACCACACTCACACTACAAAGACACATGGTGTGTGGACTCCACACACACAAAGACTAAACTGCCGTTATGGAACAAGATATATGACACGAACACAAATACCAAAACCATTACTGGTCCCAAAGATGACCTTAATTGTTACCCCATCTCTAATATGACACGAGGGATTTACCTTTGTCGTCCTTGTCCAAGGAGTCAGGAAAGAACAGAAGACACAATTTATTCTCTGTTCGAGGGTAAGCAAGATTCTTCTCCTCCCTAACACTTCTGTTTCGTCTCTACTCAGGACCGCTGGAAACTTTTGTGCAGCATTTGCGGTGTGTCTTATGGAGCTTGTATCCAGGTATGAATGTAGCTGTACGATTGCTGCAAGATCATTTCCGATTTTTTTTGTTAGTTATCTCCTTTTGTTCATTTGTATTTGTGATTTGCGATTAATGGTACTTTTTTAATTCAACATTTTTGGGTCCCATTTGTTGCTACATAATTATGCGCCAGGGGAGCTTACACTTTTGAACCCAAAACGTTGGAAGGAAAAATAGACACATGGGATAAAAAATGGTGTTATGATTATTTTTCAGTTCATTAATCTATCATTGAACAGTAAAATAGGTGGGGGAATGGTGGTGCATAAGATTATGCGCCATATATTGTACCATCAATTAGTGTTCTCACTATTTCGTCTGTGTGCACGGTGTCACGGAATTTGTTATTGGATTTTGGATAATTGAAACGACAAAGAAAAATGACTAAAGAGGAGAAGGAAATGGCAGCCCATTGCACTATTCTTAATGCATGACATAACCAGATAGGGATACAATCAATGGTCATGGATTTGGGCCATACTCTTGTGGCATCTGTTCGCAAATGGAGTAAATGAGAAGGATGGTCATGTCAGTAAAAGAGATGGACGTGGCAGCCTTAGACGTTGGCATATGAGGCCGAACCATATTAAATTTGGTGTGCTCATGGTTATATTTGTTATGTTTCTTGGCTCAATATCTTTTTTTTGCAATCACACCAAAAAATAGTGGGATAAAAGTACACCCAGGCCCCCAAATTAGTAATTTGTCTACTAGCACCAGCATTGGAGAACTTGAAGGAGTAAAAAACCCTTTTCATTAGATAGTACCTCAGTTAGCTCATGCTTAGCCCAAATTTGAAAATCTATGTTTTTAACGGCCGTGAATCGAAGTTTCTTATCCAGAAAGTATCCAACTTTGAAGTCTGCTTTCTGAAGCCCAAAATTATGAACTTCTGCCGGAGGGGAAACCATTCCTGTCTTGCATCATAGCATCTCAACAGTATTTATAACTAAGCTATGCTTTCATGGAACTAGGTTTATTGGCATCCATAGCTATGACAGCAGGCCACCTCTCAGCCAATACCCTGTGTTTATCTTCTAATTCCTTTCGCATTTTGCAAGACTTCAGCATCCAACAATCTGATTGGATTCGAAGCCGGTCGATTGGAATCATCAATTTCGAAACAGCCCATGCTCACAACAGTTGTCTTTTCCAACAATTGTCCTATCGTCCATGATTCTGCAACTTCTTAGCCAGTCTAGGTCAATATTTCCATCGACTAGCCCTCTCATGTGTTGAGAAGGGGCCCATCGAATGAACCAGAAAAGGGGCCCAATATATAAATTGCAAAATCTCCTATGACATCCGCTGGTTTAGCAGATCAAAACTGCTTGCCAGCGCAAGTTCAGTTTTTTTTTTTTTTTACTCCATTTGCAATAGAAAACGAGTAGAAAAATAAGAAAGCCCTAAATCGAGTCCAGGGTGGGGTGTGGGTCTTAAAACTGCCAGTCTTGGCTCGTTCGGGGTTGTAGATTGAATATCCGCCCTACCCCTGGTTGCTGAAAATTTAGTGTTAACCCGGCCCCAGCTGTACGGAGAAGGGTCAAAATCCATCTCCACTGCTATCATTTTCTTAGAGTCTTGTTTTTGTGATTTTAGATTAATTAATCATTTCTCTATAAAAGTAAGCTCTATAGACAGTTTTTATATGTTGTCATGTGATAATGACTTGCTGCCAACTTGCAATTACAGTGTTCAAATAGTACATGTCGGGTAGCATATCATCCTCTTTGTGCACGTGCTGCCGGATTTTGTGCTGAGGTACCTTCTTCCCTTTCTCTTTGGGGTATTCTTGTATTTCATTTATGGGCGAAAACGCATGATTTGTACATTTTGAAAGACATTTCTTGCTTTGATTTATAATCCGAGTTAATATATTGATAACATGGAACATTTTCAAATGATTTGTTATTTAAATGTCCAGCTTGAAGATGAGGACAGGCTTCATCTCATTTCCATGGATGAGGATGAGGATGAACAGTGCATTCGGCTGCTTTCATTCTGCAAGAAGCACAGGCCACCATCTACTGAACGTTCAGCAAAAGATGATCGAATTACGCAAGCTGCGCCACAGTGTTCTGATTACAGTCCTCCATCTAATCCATCTGGTTGTGCTCGCAGTGGTGTGTTGTCTTTTTATTCATTGTTATATCTATGCAATACCTATCTGAATCGATTGCTCTTCCCTTTCTCTTTTCTTTCAAATTGCAAGAGTACATGGCTTACGAATCTGGTTGATGCCACCTGGCCTTCTCTATTATGCTTGTAAGCTTATAGCCAGGCTATGTAATTGTTGCATCCCTCCTTTGGGCAGAGCCTTATAACTATTTTGGGAGAAGAGGGCGGAAAGAACCTGAAGCTCTTGCTGCTGCATCCTCGAAGCGCTTATTCGTAGAGAACAGGCCTTACTTGGTTGGTGGATGCTGCCAACATGAAGCGTTGGGCTATACACTCTCTTCTTCTTCTGGACTTGCAGGTTCTAAATTCTCCTTTAGTCTTCAAAAGCTGAAGAACTGTCAACTTGATGCTCCCAAGAGCATACATTCTATGGCTGAGAAATACAAATACATGAGGGAAACGTTTCGGAAGAGACTGGCATTTGGTAAGCATAATCTTCAAATGTGATTTAGGTAGAAGTGTCAAGTCCTAAAATGTTGTTCCTTGTTTCCAGTATTTCTGCAAGCAGAGCTCAAGTTTACTTCACATACTAAATATTGCTGTCTAAACTTTTTGTTTTGTTTTGTTTTGTTTTTTTTTTTCCTTTTTCAAAAGTTTGGTAATGTTTTTGCTGCTTGCTTGATGTAAACAGCTTCTATGGTTGCCTTATAATACCAAGCCTGCATGCAATGCCTGACACACGGACGATCGATGTGTATTTTTCTTTTCCTGGATTACATAAGTTTGTTTGGATGTTCTACGTACCTGCAAATGTTTATTGGGTTCTTTCTAGATTTTTGCATTATGTTCTTGGGTGTGTAGCTGAAGTTACATTATGTCCCTTTCATTGTGATATGCCATCTGAACTGTACTTCTATCTTTTCTTAGTGTGCAATATCATCACTTTTTTCTCAATCAGAATGTTCAAAACTAATGTCGAATCTCTCTCCTTGACTTAGCTTTCCATTATCTCCTGTCCTCTCTATTGCAAGTAACGTTTTGGACAGCTTACTACTATCAATTCAGCAGAGCATTGGTAAAGCTGGGTTCCAAAATTTTCACCATATTCTATTATTCTTAAAACTTCCCCCTACAAATTAAAAAAAAAAAAACACTGATTAAGGCATATTTCCATCCATCACCTCATGCCTAAACCTAACTCGCATCCTCAAATCTACCATGACTAAACAATCCTGCCAACCGTATTCTTTTCCCTAGTCCCATTCCCATAAGATCCCCTAACTATTTAGTCTTAGTGGTCCCATCACGCTGTACTTGTACTAAACCACCTTGTGCAAACCACAACCCTCCACCAAGGCACATTTTAGTAATCTTTGGAATGATGGTTGATTAAATTATGCAAGACGCTTGAAACCTCCTTATCAGACAACATACGCAAGCCCAATCCACCAAATTTTCACTTTTTAATACTAAATACGAGCGTGGTATAAACTTTGGGTACTAATTGTTCGTATCAGAATCTGTATCTTCTCATTTCTGTTTTTCTCTTCCAAAAGTCATTTGGTATCTTAGTTTAAGAAGATGATGCACATAATCTACTCTTCAGTAAGGTGGTAATTGATTATGGGTCACTAGACAACAGTTTTCTGTTAGTTGTATACTCCTTGAGGCATAAGTTGGGAAGGGAGGCATTCATTGTTGCTTGTTGGCTGTTGCTTATCTAGTTTACTCTCTAGCTTAGTTCCTGCTGTGATATGTTTCCCATTCTCATAATTTAAAATGTTGCTAATCCTGCAAAACATCAAATATTCTTGAAGGTTTCAGGAATGATAACCTTGATTGGGACTTTTGATGTGTCTTTATGTTTATTTATTCTTTGTTTAAATTTGTTGGATAACCAAAGGTTACTTATATTGTTGGTTTTTTTTTGTTGATGGCTGCAGGGAAATCTGGAATACATGGATTTGGAATCTTTGCAAAGCAACTACTCAGAGCAGGAGACATGGTAAATGATTTGATTGATTGAAAATAAAGATCCTGACAGTTGGAATTGCCTGAAATAATTTTTTTTTTCAATTGCGTGGTAGGTGATTGAATACACAGGTGAACTTGTTAGACCCTCCATAGCTGACCGAAGAGAACACTTGATATACAACTCGTTAGTGGTAAGTCAATAACATGTCCTTTTTGTATGTGCTCATGATTTTCTTTTGCGTGTCTTCTTGTGCTCATTAATTACTGTGTGGAATTGGAGCAATCATACGAATAAAAAACTTTTTAAAAAAAAAATCTTCTAAGAAGCACTGACTAACAAGCCCTAATCAAACAAACAATTCTCCTAAATTTTTATTATGTATACCTTTTTGAAGAGTCCTTTTGTCATTCATTGGTTTTCTCTGGTTTCACTGGGTGAGATCTGTTGCTGTCAACCACAAAGTCATTTCTTGGACAGACAATTTTATGTTATTCCTTCAAATGGAACATAGCCACCTAAGTAGATACTTCTAGTATTGGTAGAAAGATATCGGGTATGAATCTACAGGCCATTCTACATATCCAGATAAAGATGCATGATCCATCATGCCCATTTGTGAAGTAAAATAATCTATTTCCTTGACTACATGTATAAATAAAGTGGTAAAAAGGTAGAATAATAACAAAACCTAGACTCAATGTATTCATGGGATGGAGTTCATTATAGTTGGCATGTCACATTGGGGCACATTTTACATATATATTTACGTACGTTACTATGTCAATAAAATAGAAATATGGCTCTAATTAGAACGCCATAAATGCCTGACATCATATGTATCATTACATTATTACAGAAGTGTTCCCCCAAAAAAAAATTGTTGCATCATCTACATGCATTTCATGACCTACACGTGTCTTTATAAGCAGTAAACCATCATCTATTGCCCGAAAAAGAAGATTTCTACAAGCTTTGATCCCCCAACGTGTTTTGCGAGTCTCCATAGAGTTTCACAAGAGTGTCCGAGTGTCCAGAGCATGTTTTAGAGTGTTCCGAAGACGCAGTAAAGAATGGGATAATTCCTATTTGAGTGACGGACACGGGTCTGGATAGTGTGTGGGATGTGTCTGGAGAGTGCTATTGTACGACAAGTGTCTCACAATGGTACGTGACCTCTAGCATAGCTTCTACCAATAGCTATATTGTTTGCTTTACTGGTAATGGTTGCTAGTTATTTATTGTTATACCTTTTTTGAAGACATGGGAAGTTTTGTATCAATAGTTGTCTATTTGATCTCTTTGGAGATTGGAGTCATTGGACAAACGGTGCTTGATGGTATCTTGTTTGCTACAAAATGCCAAGCAGCAGTGCATCTCTATTTTTTGTAGGGGGAACTCTTGAAACCCCAAACATATACAACTGATGCAGATGTAGAAATTTGTAGCGGTAAGCGTTTTGTGGTTGAATCAACTGCTTGTATTGCTGCGCAATCTGGTTAATTGGTATCAGATATGTTTGTAGGGGATCTTTATTAATGAAACAACCATATTCCTATCTACAATCATTTATTGTGTATCTGATATCTATGTTGTTGTTACAAGTCATGTTTGCAAGACAGGAAAAAAAACAGCATAAATGTAGGAATGGGATAAGCTTATATTTAATTGGATATCTAGGTTAAGGCTTTAAGATTCCAGAAAAAGAGCTTGACAATTTGTTTCTCTCTCTCTCTCTTGCAGGGAGCCGGGACTTACATGTTCCGTATTGATGATGAGCGTGTGATTGATGCCACAAGGGCTGGAAGCATTGCTCATTTAATTAATCACTCCTGTGAAGTATGTATCATCGCTGCTGTTTTTCTCGTCTTTGCTTGGTTATTACACTGTCTTTGAGATCTTTTTCCTAGATTCAGCTAGTTGAGAAGTTCCTTTATGATCTGTTTTCAGTAAAGTGAATTGTGGATTTTCTTAACAAACGTTTGGCAAAATGAACCAAGAGCTGTATGTGAGAATTTGTTCTTCACCAGTGTTTTTTTTTTTAAAGTTTGTACCTGTTTTTGATCTACATATTTACTGCAATTGATTATTTCTGCGAACTGACGAAATTGATAGCTGAAGTCATAGTAGATGGTGGGGATACTCTTAAGCCTTGGACTGTAGATGATCTTATGTTCCACGCTTCTGTATTGGATGGATGCTCTTTTGCATATTTTGTACAACTAGTAAGCATACCTTTGCCAATTATCATTGGAAGTATACCTGTATACTCAGAACCTTCAGGTTCATGCGTGACAGACAAGAATGGTTCGAGTTAAATTAAAGGAACTTAGGAGCTTCTGAATTGCATTTTTATTGTGGTTTTGCCTCGAAGGAACTTCATTTGGATACTGTTGCCTTTTGGCGAGAGGGGCTTTGTGTTTATCCTCTTACCAGAGAAGATGTGGGTTTCTTGATTGACCACTGATTCTTTGAGTTATTGCAGTGGTCTTACTGAAGCTTTTGTATGCTGGTTGCATTCTGGTATCTGGTGGGTTTGGTGAGATCGAAGCCAATTGGTTCTTAGAAATGTAGTTAATTCAAGAGAGAGACAGATTGTCTAATTGGGTGATGCACAATACAACAAATTCTTCATATGCTGCACACAATAAAAGTAATTATCTAATTTGTTGCCTTCATTGTGGTGTCAATACTATATTGGGAATTTGGAATAGGATCAATATTTAGTATTCTGAATTGCATAACCAATGACCGATGTTCGGATGCAAATCCTGTCATAGTTTTTGTCATCTCAATTGGGCTTTAGTCTAGTTTGATAGTCTTACAAAGAGTCGGGTTGTGACCCTTTCATGTTGAAGATAGCTGCCCTATGTTGTATAAGGTGTAGTAGTGATCCGAATTTCTTGAATGCTCAAAAATGTCTTTGCTGTAGTCAAAGTTACAAATCACGGTACAAAATTTTTTGCTCATGACTTCTTACTTGGAAATTTTATTTGGCATTATGTGTTCTAATCTGTATCTGTTTTTGTTAGAAATGGTAGTATGACTTGTTTTCCTTGTATATTCTGCTTACAACTACATCCGTTTCTACATGAAGGCATGGCACTATAGTTTGCTTATTTGCTGATATTTTACTGATTCTATCTTTTCTACAGCCTAATTGCTACTCAAGAGTCATAAGTGTGAATGGTGACGAGCATATAATAATATTTGCCAAAAGAGATATTAAGCAATGGGAAGAACTAACATATGATTACAGGTATTTCCTAGCCTTCGTTTTTTAATTCTCATCTGCTGTGCATAAGTTCTGATCCTTGCGTTGGGAAGTTCTTCTTTCATCCGGACCACTTGGATTAAATCAGATTCCACAAGATCCACTATTATAAGTTGTCCTGAATTTCTTGTTTGATACTGCAGATTTTTTTCGATTGATGAGCAACTTGCTTGTTATTGTGGCTTTCCAAGATGCCGCGGTGTAGTTAATGATATTGATGCAGAGGAACAAAAGACAAAGCTATATGTATCGCGCAGCGAATTGACAGATTGGAGAGGCGAATAAAAGAGGTCGGCATGTTTATAGTTCTTTTGGTCGTTCATGATTTCATTATTGTCATTTGTTTCTATCTTTGTTTGTAGTGTTCTATATTTTGAAGCAGAGACAAATTGTGTTAATAGATCAAAATATATATTTTTTGCTCGTGGTAATGCAAATTTGAGATGTAGGCTTGTTTTGTGTGTTGTTTAGTCCTCAAGGATTTCAACACCTATGGGCAATGTTGCAAAAATCGTAGGTGCTAGTTGGGGGGAGAAGGGGCGGCTAGTGCCAACTAGTCGGCTGCATAATCTAGGCATTGGACCACCTTCTAGCGCCTAGGCTGCCGACTTTTACGACACTACATATGGGGTAAAGTTATAGTCTGTTTATTTATCTAGGAATAACTCTTCATTTTTATTTTGGGGTAAAGGTTTCTATTCCTACTAGTTGATTATACAAGTGATAAGGCTAAGAGGCACAGACACTTCTAGGAAGGTTTCTCAGTGGGTCATGTATTGGAAACAAGTCCTGTGGGTTTTCTAATTGCTTTAGAGCCACATAAATTTCTGATAATTGGAGGAAAACCTTTGCAGGTTTGAGTGTTGTAACTAGGAAAATAGAAAACTTTTTGTCATGTATTAGATACAAGTCCAAACATGCCCTGTGGGTTTTCTAATTGTTTTAGAGCCAAATAAATTTCTGATACTTGAAGTTGGAGAAAACCTTTGCTGGTTTGATTGTTGTAACTAGGAAAACAAGAAAAACTGGTTTATCGTAGCTTGCTATCCATGCTGATGAGTGGCGAAAGGATTAGATAATAGAGTTCCTTCATGAACTTCTTAGCCTTCTATGTTTAACAAATATTATGAACTACAAGTCTTTTGATCTTTTTTTCATGCAGGTTTGGAGTTCTCCGTGGATTGAGTTTTTTCTTTTCACATAATACTTATCATTAATTTAAAGAAATCAAACCACGACATGGAAGGCCATGTTTTAATTCTTATCCAGTCAATAGATTAGATCTCCTTACGTAGTCTGTATTAAGCATTCATGTTCTGCTGCGGGTTAATGTATCCTGGTTTTTGGGGGGCATAAATATGTAGGTTGCAGTTTTGCGTTTGTAGTTTCCATTTTGTGATGTGCTTTTAACTGATTGTGTAGTTTCCATTCTGTGATGTGCTTTTAGCTGTTTGTGTTTTCTCTTACACTTTTTTTTGCCCCTCCTGACATTTGTTTTATTCGTTGCAAAAATTATTAATAAAATAGATAGTATCTGAAGAGGAAGTAGATGACGTTGTAATGAGACGACTCATCTACTGTGAGGTACTCATCTGTGTTCCACATGTTGGGTTTGCATCTGCTCTATCTTTGTGATCGTTATCATCTTCATCGGTTTATGGCTGTAACACTGTCTATATCACCTTGTGGTTGTAATGTCTTATAAATCAAGCTGTGCTTAAACCTATGAATTTCACGACTGCTTCGTCTTCATCAGTATACATTTTATACTAAGATCAGTCCTTGTTCTTCCCGTGCTGATGGATATTTGGCAATTCCTTGTGCAGAACTTTCTGTCTTTGCTGTATGCACATGTGATATTCTTCCATTTTCCAGATACAGGCTGCCTCCCTCAAGCAATCACTACTTGCTGGCCTTTTTGTTTCGGCATATGTGGTTAGCTTACCCAAAAAGGAAACACGAAAAAGGGGGAAAAGGTACATATGGCTGATTAAAACAAAGGAGGGTACATATGGCTATCAGAGCTTCTTGTAATCTCATCTCGGCGTTTCTTCTTTGGGAACCTGAAGAAGTGATTAAGCTTCTTTAATTTAGCTGTTTAGGTTCGGTGTAATTGTAGCAAGCTAGAAGATTTTGCTGCTCGGTACAGATGCATATTCCTTTGCTTCACTTTTTAGCGAGCAACTTAGTAGCAAGTGATCATTCAATATTGAGAACTGTTTAAAATTTTGATTCATAAACGAAATACAAAGTATACAAGTCTGTAATTGTCCTATTTTATAATCTGGTTATTTGATTTACAATGTTGAAATGATGCTTCCAGTCTTCTGCTATCTCTCTGTGTATTTATCCTTTTCCGGAAAGTTGAGGGGTGCCGACCCCTTGGTACAGAAAATGTACTGACCGATCTCGGGAACTCACTTGTGGGTTTCACACAATTGATCTGAACTATTCATTTATCTTTTTTTTGAACTGACTATTCATTTATCTTAAAATGATTTTTTGAGTGACTCTGCGAGAAATCAGTTCAATTGGACATGTGCAAGTGGTTGATTCATTTTTGGAGGAGATTTTGGATCAAGCACATATGCATGTCCGATTAAGCTAATTTTTTATAGAGCCACTCTGCAAATCCATTTTAAGATGAATGAACGGTTTGTGTAGACCCGCTTGAGGCCGGTCGGTACATTTTAAATGCCAATGGCCGAGCACGACCAAACCGAAACAAAGGATACAGGGTTTAGAAGAGAATATAATTAGCTTAATAAACACTTTTGACAACATTTTCGAGGGTTTAGAAGAGAATAGAAGATTAATTCTATTTGCAACCCTTTTATTTTCTCAATTACCTGTTAAAATTGCCTGTTCTGTTATCCTCATTCTAAAAACTTCCGAACAAGATTCCAAAGATAACTTCCCAATTCTTTTGATAAATTCTGAAGGACGGACTGGATGTCCAATCTAGTGGTCTTCATTTTGTTTTTGTTTTTTTCCTCTATTTTTTCAGTAACCAAACAGAGTCAGAACATTCCCCTTTTGTTGTTATGACCATCACCAATTGAGCATCTTAATGGTTTAATTAAAATTGAGTAATCAAAAGTTGCCGCATCAATTTTTAGTTATCCATTTAGAGATTGCTAAAGTTAGTAACGTCAAATATCATATTTGTGTTTTTTGTCGATAACAAAAACGATGGACCCAATCACGTTTTCAAACTTGGATAACCAAACTTGTCACATCACTTTTTTCAAACTATAAAAAGTAGTTTGAAAAAAGCAGTTCAAAATAAACTATTTGATAATTTTTTTTTTGAGTAAGAAAAGTTCTTGAAAAACAAATTTATTATTATTTTTTTTTTGAGTAAAAACAGTTTTACAAAAAACTGTATTTTGGAAAAAAAAAAATTACTCACACAAACAGTTTTTTATTTTTTATTTTTTTATTTTATAAAAAAGGAAAACTGTTATTGAAGAAAACAATTTCTAAAAAAATAGTACGTAGTATGTTGGGAAAAAAAACAGTTTCTAGAAAAACGTGTTTTGAACAAAAAAAAGTAGTTTTGACAAAGAAAAAGAAAAGATTTATCCCAGTGAGTCTTAGGTTAGCAGCCAGCCGTAAACAAGGGGTTGCAAATAGAATTGACCATTACACACACGTCCATGATTAATTTTCAGGAAATTTAAGGGCCACCCACTCCGGCCTCCTAGGGTTCCGCCACCGCTTCTGTTCCCCCTCGTCTTCTTCTTCGCGTCCATGGTGGTGTCCCCTGATTACTTGCATTAGATTCTATGCGATGATGGTGACTACAAAGAAGGGGGGCATCGCCGCAATTTACGCCATATCAAAAATTGTCAAATTACTCTCGTTTTTGTTGGTTGTGATTTCTCCGACTAGCACCGCCGCAAGCGGCGAGGAGTCCAGTGGAATTGACGAAGGAGGTGGAGGAGCAGTATTCACTGTGAATTACAAATTTGCGGGCATGGAGCGTTCTCTCAGTGCCCTAAAAGCTCATGATAGCCTCCGTCACCTTCAAATGCTCGCTGGCGTCGACCTCCCCATTGGCGGAACCGGTCGCCCCGATGCTGTCGGGTAATCCCCCACCCCTCCTCTCTCTCTTACACATACGCACATACGGGCAGGCCATTAAGGCCAAGGCAAATTTCTATCACAGTCCTTCTATTGTGGGCTGACGATAAGGGAAGACTCTTCCATGGAAGTTAACTTTTGCACGCCGACGATAAGGCAGACTCTTCCACGGAAGTTAATTTTTGCGCCCTACAGTTCCCACTTTTTAAAGACTCAACTCTTTCACGGAAGCGTCAACTCTTTTTAAACCTTAACGTCCGTCCATTGGGCTGACGGTAGAATTTTCCTTACTATAATTAGCTAAGAAGGGTGAAAGACAACTGCAATTGAGTGATTTACCTTGTCAGAGCAACTATTGCTCTTTTGGTAATACTTTATTTTTTCTTGACAATAGAATTGACTATCACTTTATTGTCTACAGAAAGCAAAGAATTGTTCAAATTATCTCTTCAAATCCTTCGGTCAAACTACCAAATCAAATGGCACTATAGCTGTCTACATAAAGCTAGAGGCATTGAATACTGAGTGTATTTATGCAGAGGTTCAAGTGGACTTGCCTCATTATCGACTTGAAAGAAAATAGGAAACCGTTTGATTTTAAAAGTTGGATATGTAACTTTGCATAAGAAGCAACAAAAATACATTTTCAATAGTTAAATTGAAATTAAAATTAACTTCTACAAAGGCTCATGTTAATTTTCCGCTGAAGGCCTTAGATAGCCTTGGACCGGCCCTGTGCAGCAGTGCACACGCACTCTACAAACACTTATTTACATTTTTGGTTCATCTTATTTTGATGTTTGTTGTTGTCACAATTCTTTTTGGGTAAATGAGTTCATTGTTTGCCGCACAACAAACAAGTATATGAGGTGATTCAATTAAGAGGTTTTCTTAGTTGCATTGCTCGGCTTAATGAATTAGAAAAAGTGGCCTAATCACTCTGGTAACCTGTGGAGCTGGACCCTCCTCCAGAAGTTGCCCTTTAGTATGTACCATAGCCAGTTGGCCTCTCAACCCTTGTAGTGCCGACTCATTCTGTATTTGGTAAATCAAGTAGATTTCACTTAACCAATTCTTTAGTTAATTGCTGCATTTCCGTTTATTTTGACTTATTTTTCTTTCAAATGCCGAAATTTTGCAGGCTTTACTATGCTAGGATAGGGATTGGGACACCTTCTAGGGATTACTATGTGCAAGTAGATACTGGGAGTGACATAATGTGGGTTAATTGCATTCAGTGCACAGAGTGCCCAAAAAAAGGCTACCACGGTGTATGACTCTTGTTTACCATAAAGTGTCTTCGTTCTTGTTATCAGTAGCAAATTTGCAAACATCTAAAATTTGTTTCCTCGGTAATTGTTTTTGACAAACTTTTAGAAACTATTGTTCTGTGACAGCTGGAACTGACACTGTACGATCCAAAGGACTCCCTCACTGGAACATTAGTTTCTTGCGATCAACCGTTTTGTGTGGAGATAAGTGGAGGTCCAGCGTCCGATTGTAGTGCTAATGTATCCTGTTTGTATACTGAAGTATATGGGGATGGAAGCTTTAGTCTTGGGTACTTTGTTAAGGACTTTGTCCAATATGATCGAGTTTCTGGAGATCTTCAAACTAAATCAACAAATGGAAGTGTCATCTTTGGGTACGTTTATGTCTCTGTGAGTGTACTCTGCCACAAGACATGTCATGTTCATAAATCTTTTATCTTTCTTGATATCTAAAAATGTGGATATATACTGGTTTTGGTTTAAACATCCGATGTTTAGTAACTTAGCCAATCAACTTGGAAATCATGATTGCAGTATTTGTTGTTATGTACTTGGTGAAGAATTTATGCACTTTTGGGGAATCTAGGCATCATACCTGACATTCTAAATTACACATATCATGACATCTCACAACTCTTATGCATATCACATGCAATTTGAGCGTTCACATATACTTCAACTTTCCTTCTCTCTTCGTAACATTTCGATTTGGTTCTTGTTTTTTCCCATTTATTTCTCTAATTTAGTGGTATGAATTATGTGTAAATATTTTCTTGTGGTGTAAATGTGTAATGTGTCGTACAGCTAGCATTAATGTATTTACACTTTAACCATCTTATTGCACTCTGAAAGTTGTAGGTTTTTTTTTGCAGTTATTGCAATTTGTGCTGGTTACTTACATTCTTAGAAAATATGGTCGGTGGACCTCACTTTGGTCTAAGTTAAAGGAAGAATGTAAAGAGTACCTATCTAGGCATTGGGCGTATTGAACAGATGCTTGACAATGCGGTTCTGTTTCCCAACGTTCGTTTAAATATCTTATGTTGGATTTGCATTTCGCTCGCATAGGTAGGTTTGAAGGAAAGGTTGAATGCAAGTGCGGTTCAAAATTCTGCTTCTTGTTTGTTTTCGAATTGGTCATGGCGGGAGGAGTCTTTATCTCCTTAAAGTTGGATAATCATGGGTACAATCAGCTGGTTGCGCATGCTTCATTTCGAAATAGTCCTGGCTTAATTCAATGGATATGCAAACGAGGGAATTTACACTGACACCTTTCCACTCATTTGGAGTAAATTCTGCATCCTAAATTTTATTTTGCTTTTTTGTTGGCTAAGTGGTGGATTCCACAGGTGTGTGACGTCCACATAGTATGAGCATGTTGCACAAAACTCAAAACTAGTGTTCATATTTAAGGATCATTACTTGAAAGTCTTTTGTGAATCTCCTAAGTGCTTGTGTTAATGTGACCATGACCTAACAATGATAATACTAGGCCGTTAAAAAAAAACCATGATAATACTAGATTCTTGGAGTCTGTGTCTGGTGTATGAGTTCTTCTCAAGCCCCCCTCCCTCCCCAAACGCATGAAAGTCAGAGTAGATTAGAAACTTATCATCTCCAAAAACATTGAAAATTTCGAAGTTCTCACATCTGCTGATGCCATCTATTCACGATCTAGATGTTGGGCTGGCAGCTAGTCTATCGGGGAACACAAGTTTTGAGTTAACTCTAGAGGGATGTTATATGGCCTATTTGATTGGTCGAAGAACAATGTTTGGTCTTTGGGGTAGTTTGCATAATCTGAAAACAAATTTTTAATATCAATCTTTCCTAATTTGGCTGCAATATGTACAAACTTATACACATGCATACACGTATAAGATAAAATTATGTTGTCTGCAGGCCCATAGTATTTTTAGTTGGTTGATTGTATCGATGCCTTGATACAGGAGTAAGACCGTGACCCTTGAAGATAAGCCCAATTCGGTAATAAACCTGAAAACTGGGTCTTTTCTTTTGCGTAGCATTCTATACCACCATTCCAGTTTTGTGATGATCTTTTACAATTTTTCTCCAGCATCAGAAATACTGTACAATGTCACAGTTAACTATTCTGGAAAAGAAAATTTTCCATGGAAAAGGAAAAAGTTACTTAGCACACAAGAAATGATGGTTAAATCATGTATTTTGACTTGAAAGTTCAAAAGTAGATGTGTTTTGAGCTCTAATCAATCAAGAGAGTCTTGTCTAATAGCCTATGAAAGCCTAGCTCTGATAACCTGTTAAAGCATCCAACTCAACAAATTGGCAGTGTGTGGAGAGACTGCCCAGGCTCATATACTAGTTTTGGAGGGTATAATCAACTAATATGGGACAAGGTCTAACACCATTTGTTTAGAAGCTATGATATCGTTTTACCTACATTTTTTTTTCTTTGGTAAGTTATTTTATTGAAACAAACCTCATATAGGAGCTAAGGGGCATTCCCCAGTACTCCAAGCTAAACAAAATATAGACCCTACTAGCATATGCTACAATGACCTGGCTTGTACCACCAACACCACTGCGACAAACCAAAAACAAGACAAAGTATTCAACACACTGAAAACACTCTTTCATGAACCTGACCTGCCATTCCCTATAATAGAGCCTATGAGCACCTGTTTTCTTCACATTTCTCCAGGAAGTAAAATACGACCTAATATCAGTTGTAATTCTCGCAGACCCCATCTTCAGCACCATGTGACTGCTTGAAAATTCTTGGATTCCTTTCTCACCGTAAGTGGTAAAGAACAGCAGCAAATGACAACTTAGGAATCAAATGATCCAAGCTACCTCCAGACTTGCCTCTTTCACCTGTACTTCTTTTGTTCTCGCTGTTGTACTGTCTTTGAAAATTCTTATTATATTGGTGAGATTCGTATTTACGGCTTGGAGAGGGACCTTTCATATATGTAGGTGAAAATAACATGATAAGGGGGAGATCTTTCGTTTCTCCCTATGTTCCAAAGGGAAGAAATGTTCTATAGTATAATTCTTCCTCAAGCCAATTTTTTGTTGTTGCACATGTCAAGGAGTCCTACAGAAACTCATACCTCTAGATTCCGTGTTAGTTACTTCAGTATTTAATTTAATTTGTTCGTGTGCGAGCGTGTTGGGTTGTACACTTCGATTTCTTTCTCGTCTGAGATAAGTTTTTCCTCTGTAAGTTGCACATAATTGTATGCACAAATGTGCGATTATGTTGTTTTTTCCTTTGTGTACGTCTGTTTGTTTGTTACTTTTGTAGCTCTCTCCCTTACTCCAATCATGTTGAAGCTACTATGGAAACTCGAAGATAGACTATGAAATTCAACAATGGATGTTAGTGATGACTAATGGTTGACCATCAACGAACAGCTAATATAGCACCATCATAAATACAATATAGGAGATACTGAGAAGTAAAAACATTGGTACTTTTACTTTTAGTAAATTCTGATTGTGCACCTCATCTTTGTGCTGTGCAAATTGAAGATTAGCTATTGTTATGTTGAAACTTCTATTTAGCTTCGTTGCTCAAGCTAAATTTTTTTCTTGTTTTCTTGTTTAAATATACATGTATTTGGTTCTAAATAGTGCTGCATGTGGATATTATGGCCAGATCGAATGTAGTTTCTCATACTGTGGTAGTTAATGAGTCTTGATGTTGCATGAAATCTTGTAGTTGTTTAGGTCTGGTTTCTGATGGATTTCATCATCACAGCTTCCAAATTTTCCTTTTTTAATCTTCTTTGGTTTCTTTACCGTTCAAGGTTTCCTGTAGTGGACTAGGCTTCTAAACATTTCTTTCTCTCTTATATGTGCCAATCTTTATATGAAAATTTCATCTCTCTCGTAAATTCTTTAGGGAACTCATATCGCAGTTAAGGAGGCACTCTTTTCCTTTTCAGTTACAAAAGTTTTAGTACATCTAGGGAATAAATGATAATGCATTCTTGTTGATGATTTATGATATAGTATTTCTGATGTTTTGAGTAGGTGTGGTGCTAGACAGTCTGGGGATCTAGATTCATCTGATGAAGCACTTGATGGGATCCTTGGTTTTGGAAAGTCAAATTCATCCATGCTCTCACAACTAGCTTCAACTGGAAGAGTGAAAAAGATGTTTGCACATTGCTTGGATGGTGTTAATGGTGGTGGTATTTTCGTGATTGGACATGTGGTGGAACCAAAAGTTAACACAACTCCTTTGGTGCAAAACCAGTATGTATTTGCTTCCTCTGTGATCTGGATGAGTGTTATGCACCTTATTTGTTCCATGTATTTCTCCTTCTTTTCAGTTCTTGATCACTATGATGCCGCACCTAAAATATTTGGTCAAACAAGATAATTATTACTACCAAAGAGAGCAGTAGCAAGTATCTGATTATGTTCCTTAGGGATTGAAAGGCTACATCACCTCTCTTTCAATTAATAATCAGATTAATTTACAAAAAGAGAGTTTGATATTGATTCTTAAAATTATTGTAACTGAATTAAAGCAATCTAACGTGAGTTAATGAATGGAGAGGGGATCTAGGGTTTTGAATCCACCAATTCCCTCATAACAATTACTACGTCATTGCAATTAATTATTTAAATCTCCCAGATATTGTTAGGGTTTGCAAATCCTCTCAGTATAACCTAAAAATATTTATGAATCACAACCGGCATAAGGCAATGGACTATCTCCGCCTAGCATGAATCGTCTTACTAGTACAATTCAAGTGTATGGTTGTGCTTAAAATCCGGATATTAAACGGATTTCATACTTGTCATACAATCCTGATTTGTATATAGAAAATTAATGTGTAATGGAAATCACTCGGAGTAAGAGCTTCATCTACACCCTAGACAAGGAGTTTAGCTGGCCATGGAAGAGTGAATCCTTGTGTCTGTGACTCGTGAAGGGTGGAAGCCATCAGTCTTCAAGGGTTTGCTCTTTTGTAGCTCTCTCTTGCCTCCTTGAATATTTGATAACCCTCAGAACGACCTAGGGTTCCTCCTTATACAGGGGCATGGAAAACAAGCGTGTTTCCTACCCGTCAGGTTGGTGACCCATAGACGTTTCCAACAGAAGTAAAAATGCCTGTCCAGACTCGGTTCTGTTGCGTTCGGATGCCTGGCTACCAAGGTTCAAATCGCATTAATCAACCAATTTGAACGAGTGTGTTGCAGTCTGGAAGCTCGAGGCATTTTCGACTCCTATCCTCCTCCCAAACTTTGGACCTTCAAGACGTCATTATTTAGCGCCGAATCCGGCACAATCGATCTTGAGCCCTTGTACATGAATAACAAGTATCAAACTCCAAGTAACATACTCCCTCCATTCCAAATTGCTTGTCACTTATACTATTTTGAGATGTTCCAAATTATTAGTCCTTTTGAAAAGTCAAAACTAAATTTATTCAATCTTCCAAAATAACCCCTTTACCAACAACAATCATTTCATTCAAAAGTTGAAATATAAGGGCATTATTGGAAATTAATGAATCTGTTTATTGTGAATGCATTTATTGAACGCAGTTATTTCATGTCTACATGAAAAAGTTGGAATTCCCAAAAGTGACCAGCAATTTGGAATGGAGGGAGTAATAAATAGACTAAGCAAACACAACTTAGGGGTGTAAATGTCAACATACACGCACCTTTCTGTTCTGTCTTAATTAGTTTTGTTGGTTTTTCTATTTCTATTTTATTGTTTATGGAGGACTTAGTAGATCTGTTTGACTTCTTACCTAAACCTTGAAGTGTCTAGAATTTGCTGAAAAGCAGTATAGCACAAGATCCAATAGTTGAGATACCAAATTGTTATGGTGTATGTACCTGACCTATATCTTGAAAGTAATTATCCAATTATCTACTTGACAGTTGACATCTTTGCATGTTTCACATTGGCTACAACTTTTAAAGTTGAAGCATATATATCCTGCTTAGCTCATTACCTCCCTAAAGAGAATGAATCTATTTTCCTAGACAATCTCCAAAAACACGTCACTCAAATGGTGTGGCAACTTAACGTATTTTGTGATAATATTCTCTCTCATTATTACCTATGTAAGTGACTGGATAACCTTATGTGTTTGGTACTGATTGAAGTACACATTTTCATATCTTAGAGACCGAATTGGATGTTGTTAAGGGCTTAAAAATATACTGACAGACAATAAAAACTCAGTTTGGGGTGACTTACTTGCAATAAAGAAGGATGCTGTTTCCTCTGGATGTCTAGTTTACTTGGCTATGCCACATGCATTTTGTTTTCTGTCTTCATGAAAGTATCTGATGCGTTTTTGTAGCTTCTCTTCTACTTCATCCTGTAGTGATATTGCATGCAGTAAGCTAAACTTTGTGTAATATATCTTAGGCCTCATTACAATGTCAATATGACGGCAGTTGAAGTTGGTCGTGAGTTTCTAAATCTTACAGGAGATGTCTTTGAGTTTGGAAACAAGAAAGGGACAATAATTGACAGTGGTACAACTTTGGCTTATCTTCCTCAAGTTATTTACGAGCCGCTAATAAAAACGGTATCTTCTCTTACATTGTTTTAGTTGTTTCATGATACTAAATTAGTTTGAAATCCCTTCAAATTCTGACATGTTGGAAATTGTTTTCAGATACTCTCTTGGCAGTCTGATTTGAAACTACGTACTCTTCATGACCAGTATTTATGTTTTCAGTACTCAGAAAGGTATAGTGTGCAGTCTCATTTTTATCGATATTTTGTTTGTGAGTTTCTTATTTTTTACTCCGTTCGGGATGGAGAAATATTTCTACAGATCCTAAGATGAGGTTAAATGTTAACCTTTGTCTCAAAAGTGTTCCTTAATACATAAGCAAGTTTAAAAGAGTGCACTTTTTATTAGACTTTTCTGCTATGGAACCATTCAGTCGGAAAATCTCGTACAGAACTGTAGTTTGTTCGTGGCCTGGTTCTTTAGTGACAATCTTAGTTATACACCTTAATCTGGAGTACCTTCCTTTCTTCTCAAAACCAAGAGAAGACACCTTAATTTTATTTCCCTGCTTCTTTTACATCGTTCATTTTGGATAACCGTAAGACTGATCAGTTTTTAGTATTTGTGATCAACTATTCTTTAAAAGAGAGATTGGGGAAGGATGTGATGCATTGAATTGGATTTGATTGGCTTATATATATGTGATTGTTGTGTTGGTGCAAAACACATTAGCAAAGAGATTGAAGTAGTTCATAGCAAGCAAAGTGTACCCATGTTATGGTGTGCCATACCACATACAAAATCATACCAAGTATGGGTAAATATGTTCTAGGAGAAGAAAAAGGATTCGATGATTGTACACATTATGGAACTTTTTCATTGCTTATAATAGTACTCACCATTGCAATGCTTCTTAGTCTTCATCTTCTACATGTACGTCTGTTATTATTGCTATTTAATATCATGTTTGTGAAATTTTTGTAGAGTAATGGTGCATTTGGCTTAACTTTTTGTTTTTCTATTAATTTACACTAGATTTGGGTCAAATTTTTACTTAACATTGTTTGTCGCGACAAGAGGCTAAGAAGCTCCGACACGTTGGGGAGGGTGACGTACCCATATCCCGTTTGGGACATGGATACGTCCGTGTCTGACACGCCTTGGACAGTGTCCAACTATTATATCATTAATTTTTGTAGAGTCATGGTGCATTTGGCTGGGGAGAGAGTGCGGCAGACGTGTCCATCACGTATCAGACACGATGCTTCCTTCATTACCATGCTTCCTTCATTCATGGTCCAGAGCATCTCACCAATGAGCACAACCCAACTTTAAAAAAAAGAAAGAAAGTATGCCCCAAGTCCGAAAGGTCGGCAGTAGCTCTCTCTCTCTCTCTCTAACCCTGCCCCTTGATGTCTTTTGACTTTGATTTGGGGGCATGGTTTTGCAGCAAAATGCCTTTGTAGCTCCTCGGTTCTTGGAGGTTTAGAGGGGCCACTGTTGCAGTGGTATTCTGAGAGTAGCCACTTTGTGCATATTGCCAAAGGTTAGGTCTGTCTCTAATCATCCCCTGCCCTTACCCCCAATGATTGGAGACTAGATGGGTTCTGTTATTGTTGTTGCTGTTGTTGTTTTTAAAGTTGGGCCATTTATGTGGACTAGGGACATTTTTGTGGACTGAAATATATGTTTAATGTTTAGTTTTGGACCAAAGCTTTTATTAAGGCTCTTCATTGTATTGGCGACAAAGAAAAGATATGTATCCAATTTGTTTTACTTGTTTATGGGATGAAGTTCTACTATTAAAAAAATACATTTATATAATTTTACTAAAAATAATAAATATATTATTTTATTCAACGTATCTGTGTCCTAATTTTTTGAGAAATGATGTGTCTGTATCCCATATCTGTGTCCGTGCTTCTTAGACGGGAGGAATCGGGACATCACATTTTTACACTAGATTAGTGTCTTTAGCGTCGTCTTTAGTCATTGTCTAACGAAAGTTTTGGATGATTTTTTATTTTGTTTTTGCTAACCATTGCGGCATTGATGATGCTTTTCCTTCTCTCTCTCTCTCTCTAGATATGGTTGATGAAGAGTTGTTTACTTGAATCCTGTGTTATGAGTTCTTGAAATAGTTGCAAACTGTTGTCTAATAGAAGTTTTACATGATTTCTTTTTTGTTTTTGCTATACATTGCAGCCTTGATGATGGTTTTCCTCCTGTCACTCTTCATTTTGAAAGTTCTCTTACTTTGACGGTTTATCCGCGGGAGTATCTATTTCCCTTTGTAAGTATCCATGTGTTCCGTAAGATGCCTGCTAGCACAATTATTTTGTTAGCTTTGCTTACATGTCAATGGCAATGCTTTTACAAAACTCGCATTAGAATAACATTAGGTGCTTATTTTCTTACGCAATCAATGACATGGATAAGAAAATGATTTCGGTGGCAGTTTAAATTTAGCAACCTATGATATTGATTTGTAAACAAAATACGGGATTTGGAATGTAGCTTATCATCTCATACAATTGATTACCTTAAAAGTGTGCATAAATGTCCTTTGTATGCAAATGATGGGTTGGTGTAATAGAATATGATGGCTTTGAGCATGTGGTCACAGGTTTCCCATGTAACATGTGTCACATAGCCCAAGCCAATGGCCAAATACAAAAATAAAGATGCATGGACTTCTCGTCCCTCCTTCGTGGTACGCCAGGGTGGCAGCAGAATCAGTAGATTCGCTTACATACCCGTTTCTAAAAGTTTCAATTTGTTTATGGCCTGAATTCAATAGAAAAACCTTTACTTTAAGACTGCAATCCTCGTTTGGTACTGAAGAAAGTAGGTGCATGTGGATTACTATTACCTATTTTAACAGAGAATGAATTGCAAGAAAAACAAGAAAAAAGACCCAAAGAATGAAGTGATCACGTTCTGTCATCAATAATGTGACTTATTCAGCTGTTTCACGATCATTAAGAATTATGCAAAATTGAAGTTTTATGAAATATGTGCCAGTTTGGGACGATGTGTTAGATGCCATGGTAGAGGAAGTAATCTTTCCTGGACATTGGCAAACATCTTATTCTGTCTCATCCAATTTATCATTGGTGCTATTTGCCTTTTCTTGATTACACAGTGTAATACACACTTAATGGTCCTGGATGTTTATCCTGCAGATTACTTTTCAATGCTAATTCAATGTTTACAGGAAGGCTTATGGTGTTTTGGTTGGCAAAACAGTGGGATTCAATCCAGAGACACCATGAACATGACCCTTTTGGGGGGTAAGCACCAAAAAATTCCACATGATTGTTAGTCTCAAGTACTATTGCTTGAATAGTAAGGGATTGATTCTTTTATTTTTGTGATTGGCTAGGCATGATCCTTCATTTTTGAAAGAAAAAAACTTTGAATTTGCATAGTGCCATAAGGGTAAGGTTTCTTGCTTCAGAAGAGCAAACTAATGATTTACATTTCCTTCACGAATATCTTAAGAAAGAATATGCAGAATAAATAAAGATAAAGTGAACTCATACCCTGATATGGTAATCTCAGTGTTTTAAAAGGCTCTAGGCAGACTTCGCACCTGCCGCCATGGTCCCATTACTCCCATGGAGCCTTTGTGGGAGGCTTGAGGCAAGGCACGCGCTTCATCATAGTGAGGCTCAGGTTATGAAAAATAAGTAGAATTCTAAATATGAAAAACTTTCAACATAAGCAAGTACTTTTAAAACATAAAATATCACAGAACATACCGTTTCAATGTTTTAACTGTAAATGAGCCCAAAAAATGATGTAGTACCCCCCGTCATGGCACGCATGACCTCTAACAGCTCGACTGGATGCGGGATGAAATTTTGGTGGATTAAATAGTATGGGGAGAAGATAGTAGAGGGTATTTTTTATGGAGGGTGGACCCACATTGTTGTGACATTTTATGAAGGGTGGATAAAATAGTACTTGGTTTGGAAGATTTTGGTAATAAATAAAATAGTACTTGATTTGTTCATATCAACCATGGAAATGACACAAACGCCCCTCACTAATGAACCTTGAATGCCCTACTAATCTACTATACACACACACACACACACACACACACACATACACACACACACACATTAAAGAACCTTAAAGATAGTATATACATATTTACATGGTTTGCATCATGTTCTGGCTTGGACACTCAATAGACATGTGGAGTTACTTCCCATAGCAGAAGCCACAAGGCTTCTTAGGACGGGGATTGAATTCTACATCATCACAATCATCCTCGTCATAGTCTTCAACATTGACCATACCATCATAAAAAAAGAGGAGGGAAGATCGCAGAAGAAGATCCAAGAAGGAAATTGATGTAGAAAACAGAGCACACCTTAATGATTTCCCAGTTCAAAACACCCCTTCCTCCTTCAGAATCTGTAATCGTTTGTAGCAAGGCCCATAATACCTTATAAATAAATGGATGAGATGGAATCTTAAACGGATCTGGAAAAAATAGGCAAGGCCCGCCCCCCAAGTGCGCTTCAAGAACTGCGCCTCCCCTCAGGGTATCCAAGGCCGCCTGTGCCTCAGCGCCCAGGCGCATGCCTCTAATTTTTCAGTATTTGGTTTTGAAGGTCATTTTTCTAGTTTTAGAGTAATTTACATGATCAATAGCTGTTGCACATCACGTGTTTTTACAAAATTTATTATAATAATATATCATTTTATGTTTTCTGCGGAAATATTGATTCAGTTTTAGCTTCTTTCCCCCACACACAAAAAAAAAAAAAAAAAAAAAAAACAAAAAGTGTTAGCTGAAAAAGTGGTTGAACTCATTGAAACTGGTTGCTGATTCTATTGCGGCTAGACTGACTCTTTTTCAATTATTCTAGTCCCTGAATTTACTTCAATTGTGCAGATTTGGTACTCTCAAATAAGTTGGTCTTATATGATCTTGAGAATCAGGTCATTGGATGGGCCGAATACAACTGTGAGTGTATTCATCCTTTTTTTCTTTTACCAATTCATGTTAAGTAACTTTTTGTGGTGCTTGTTTTATACTCATTGGAGCTAGCTAAGTAACAACCACATGGACAAAGCCAACATGAGGCTTTTCAAATTATGGAGGACATAATATGCCGAGAAATGTTAGAAGTAATTAATACCTGAATCATAGCAGAGGACACAAAATGCATGAGAAATGTTATACATACATATTTCCAGAATTCAATGGATGTCTTGCCTGTAAAGTACTTGTACAATGTTAATGGCAAGTTTCCAATAGCAATTTAACTGAATTAAGGGCTAGAAAGATTTAGTATCTGGATCATAGCAGAGTACACAAAATTCCTGATAAATGTTGTGAATATATTTCTAAATCGAATGCTACTGTTTTAGGTATGACTTGTATATGTGGTTGATTTCTTCAGGCTCTTCAAGCATTCAGTTAAAGGATGAGTCGACTGGATCAGTACATTTAGTAGGTGCCCGCTATCTGTCTCCGGCTTGGAGGCTGAGCTCCCAATGGTCCATAATCTTCTTGTTGATAACTGCACTGCTGCATGTTTTGGTTTACTGAAGTTCCACCTATAATTAGAAATCCAGATGCAAGTAGTTAAAGGTAAAAACCATCAGATACCGACGGAACCTTACACAGAAACAAGTTTTTTTTTTTTTGGGTTTTGTTTCAAGTTTTTGGCAACTTTGGGTTAAGTTTTTGCTCCCATCGTTGATGATTAGAGATAAAGGACATATCTGTATACTGGAATTGTGTAGTAGTAGTCGGCTGAATTTAGTGTACATGCTGTATGTATAAAAGTATAGATGTATGTAATAAATCGTTGGTCTTTGACCTGATTTATTATCGTAAGCAAAATGGTGGTGGTTTTAGTTTCTTTGAGTTATATTCTTTTTTTTTGGGTATATTCTTTGAGTTATATTCTTTATTTGCTTTTTGTGCACCTTCCATAACTATTTCATGGGACTGGTAAATCTAGAAGTTAGTTACCTGTGTATACTGGTGATCAGTCATTAGAGAAAGCATTTAGGAGAAAAATCAGTTAAAAAGGCAGTAAAGAACTTGCAATTGCAGTATATCTGAAGCAGTTGCTCTCCCAAGCCATCTATCCTGTAAACACTTTACGGCAGTGGAGTGAAAGTAGAAAGTAGATGATGGAGAAGAGCCTTGCTACGTATACACTATTTTGAACTCCCTTCTGATAGCGTGTGATCCATTCGAGATGTCCATTTTGTAGCTCCAAACGTGTAATTCATTCTTGCAAAAAATCACAATTGTTTATTTCCTAAGCTAACAAGGCTAAAACTCATTAAAACTGTCTGTCCTCTCTCTCTCTCTCTCTCTCTAAAAAGTAGGGTTCTTCAGAAGCCAAAAAAAAAAACAGCCGCGGACTTAGGGTTTCGCCTGGGGGAGGCGACCGCCTCCCCCCCACCCCCTACCAGACCTCCTTTCCTCCGATCGTCGCGGCTGAGCGCTGGGCTTTCCTTTCCTCCGATCGTTCGCCGAGGCTGAGCTTTGCGCCCATCTCCGCTTGACCCTCTCAGCCGCGCGCCACCGAGTGTCGCGGCCTCAACCCAGATCTGTTGCGTGCTGTTTTCCCAAAGTCACCACTAGAATCCACACCGTCTGTTATTGTTGTCGACGCATAGTTGAGGCTCAATATTCGTGAATGAATTTCTGGCGACAAGCGATCACACAGCGAAGGCTTTATTGAAAGTTCCTGAATGGATGGATCCATATTAACCAAAATTTGCATTTCTTCTGTTGTGGTTATGTGTCGTTTGCTGTCCTAAGACAAAAGGCCTCTATTGTGATGTTCAATGCTCATGTACCTTTGGCGAGATTGGGGTCAGTCATGTAGATTTCATTGGGTGTGTGTGGCAGTGACCAGCATGAATTTATTTATATCTTCATTGATTCCTACCCACTTTCAATTCCCTTCTGCCACTGAACGGATCGTTTGTTTCTTTGTGCCGTTACATGTGCGTGTTTGTGTGTGTTTTGTGTTGGCTGTCTATTTTTGTTGTGTTAGGCTTTCTCATTCATGCATACCCGTCAAGCAGCTTTCCCCAATTGGAACTAATCGTTCCTATTGTTTCACGATTGAGGTTAAAGTTTTGCTTGATTGTGCATCTCCGTATACCCTTTCGTGGTACTTCTATGGTTTTGATAAATAACATTTTTCTAAAACTCTTCTTGCATGCATTTCAAAGGCCTTTTCAAATATAGCAGTGTGTTTGTTTTCTCTATGTTGTTATGTTTGACTTGTGCTTGCATGTAGCTGTTTCGACCTTCCCCCCTCCCTCTTCCCCTTCCCTGTCGAGCAGCTTTCCCCGATTGGAACGGCCCTCGTCTCCGTTGCGATCGTTTCACGATTGTGGTTGAGGTTATGTTTGTTTGTGCATTTCCGTATGCCCTTTCGTAGTACTTTAAAATTTTGGGGAGTTTTTATGCATAAATTTTTTTCTAGCTATCTTCATGCATGCTTGTCACGGGTCTTTTATTAGTGCTTCTTCCACACATGCGCACTGGTTTCGGTTGTTGGTTTTGTATCGTTCCGTTCAGTGGGAAGTTTACGGGTGAACTCAGCTCTATATTCTGGGCATTATGATGGTGTTTTGGTGTGATCCATGGATCCTTTGGTTATCAATTGGAACCAGTGGTGGCGGTGTTTATGGTTTTCTGGGTTACTAGGCCTCACAATGTTTTTTGAGCAGTGCTTCATGGCAAGTTTACTGTAGCGGATTTGGGTTTAGATGGTTTAGTGGATTGGATACCTAGGTGGTGATGGTGTGGGAGGGGGGTTGTTCTTGTTTCTGTCGCAATTAGGTGTCAATCTGTGATTCTCCGCAGCAATTTTCTCTCTTTCCACGGTTGCGTATCTTTCCAGCAGTTCCTTTACTGATTTTAGAGTTTGTAGTTGCCCTCGGCCATCTAGTTGCACGACGCCTAACCGTGCCGCGGAGCTCTCTACTATAGGTGCTTCAGTCATTTGGTTTGTGTCAGACAGTTTCTGCATGGAAGCTTCGTCATTCGTGGAGCTACTGGGACAACAGCAAATCGACAGCGTACATTGATCACGGACATCTGACGGCCAAAACAAGCTCTCGCTGGATTTATATCCTTTATTTGTTTTGGTTTCTATTTTATGTTCTTTTCGTCTGTACGTTGTTATTATTCTGTTGTCTTTGTATCCAGTAGTTTGTAATAGCACTTTGTTGGAAATGAAATTCTCTTTAGCAAAAAACAAAAAAAAAAATCTTGCAAAAAATCAAATTGATCAGATATTATTAAGTGCATGATTCAAATCAATTGATTAACAGGAAGAATTTTAACATTTCATTTTTCTCAAGAAAATTGTACAAGGTTAATATTGCTACCAATACTCGATCAAATTGAGTTTCTATGTGGGTATATGTATATCAAGATGTACAAAATAAACTATTCGGATTATCAAAATATATTATGGAACTTTACTCTATTAGGTGGCGTGTGAGAGAAATGGGCACGCTAGAATTTCTATATGTGATCTGAACCGTTTATTTTTTCAGGAATGTTGAGCATGTCATGTGTTAAAAAATTATATTGACCGGACATTGTTAGGCACATGATTGAGACATATTTATATTACATTTCATTCCCTAAATCACATATTTGTCATCCACTTTTGTAAAATAAATGGTATCTAACCATACAGCTACCAATATCAAATCAATTTGATTTTTCGCATGGATGATTTACTCAACATTTCCAAAAATGAACTGTTCTGATAACAAATACAAATTATATAGGCCCCACAATTGGGGGCACTAAAGGGATGTAGTGCCTTGAGGTTGGGGAGCTATGAGAACTATTCTTTCCCCTTCTCTAATTGTTCAACCACATTTACCAAATGCCCTAAAATTGAGAGAGTGTTTTTTTTTATGTAGCAGAGCCTCTAAGAGCAACAACAACAACTTGGCAAATTTTTTTGCAAAAAATGCTAGTGAACAGTGCACATTTAACTCACATGTCTTTCAACACCCCCAACAATCCATCTATTTTACCTATCCTTTTTTATCTACACTAACATTAATGATGCAGACCAATATTGGAAGTATTTTAGAAATATAAGAATTTTATTTTATTATTTCATATTAGTATTTTAGTAGGTGTGTTTTATTTAATTAAGATTTTACTTTCCCAATTTGTTTTAATGTAGTATGAATATTTATTTCTATGTCTTGTTAGGATTCTTCGAATTAGGAAATTAGGTATCTTAGAGTAATTAGTTTCCTAGTTTAATGTTTCCTTTTTTTCTTTAGTAATCGGGATTCAGCTTCCTGTTTTGTTGTTTCATTTTCGGTCCTAGTTTCTAGTATAACATAAGTTGTAGGGTGACATTAGAATTTGGTTGTTTATGATTAATGAAAAATTGAGTTTTTATTCATTATAGCTTGTTCTAGGAGGGAGTACCTCTTGTTCAAGCTTGTTTGTGATTTTCGTTGCAAATAGTTTTTTAAAAGGAGGCTTCTCCCATCATCATTAATAAACAATAGGACTGCTGGTGAACAGTACTAAGGGGAATTTTGGCCAAGTACTGTAGTTAAATGTATATACCCAAGTGTTTACCTAATTTGTTGGACCATGGTTTTCTTACTTTGGGTTAGGTAAAATGGCTCAAAAGCACATTTACCAAACCCGTTGCACTTGCTCTAAAGTGTTCAAATGTAAAATAAATTAAAATATTTTGTCATTAACTGATGTGTCATAAAAATGTAAGAAAAACGGTGAGTTTCCACTAAAAATACCATATTCCACTGTAGCCAAAACTGATTGTAGTTTCTGCTAAATGGTATTTTCGTGATGTATGTAAGGAGAATGACTTGTCTTCACGCTGTAGGCAATTCACAAAAATACTTAAACTACTGTTTAGACAATGGTGAAAACTCAGGCTAAAAATGATTTTAAAGAGTCAAAATGGAGATGATCTAAGTAAACCTTTGCAATGCTAAGGTAAATGCGACCAGTCTACAAAACGCCTTCCCCAATCCCAACAAAAGAACCTATGATACCAAGCCAAATGTCTAATGCCGAACTTTTGCTCCCGTTTTACTCTCCCAACCCTGATAAACCCTAATCCGCAAAGAATATCGTAAGCTTCTTAATCCCTCATCGCCTCGCCTACCTCTACGAGTCGACCATGACCCAAATAAATATTTGTATGACAACCCTCCTGGATTTAGTATCTTAGGGTAATTTAAGCATGTTTATTGGTTAAGCACAAAAGTTTAAGGTTGATTATATTTTAAGGATTAACTATCTTGGGTATACTGAGCAAGTGGTGGGTACAATTTGGTCTTGCCTATGGATATGTGATACAGATCTGAATGGATTTTGACATTCCTCTTTGAGACCTTTCAATTCCTGCAAAATTAATCATAAGTTAATGCCTAACTAGTTATACTTAGCTAATGTCGGACCGCTTTTCCACCAACTCTCCTAAAATCAATTGGTGTTAGGAAGGCTTTTATGACATTCGACATCGCACCCGCAAGTCTGTTTTTAGAGCGGTCGCAGGGAGTGACATTGTGTAACCAAATCCATGGGGGCACTCCGGGCCCAACAGCTAACACTTCAATCCGTATGTTAGTTCAAACTCAATAAATGAAAAGTGTAGAGCTCTTTGGTGAATATTAAGAACATATGTTCTATATTTTATATACAATGAGTCTAGACCTAGGAGATAAAGAAAATGTAAGAGAGGAGATAATGAGAAGGGAGGGGGACGAGTGATGAGAGAAGAGTGCTTGTAGAGGGTGAGGGGACGAGTGAAGGTAGAATAGTTCTTGTAGGGAGGCTAGAACTTTCCCGCGCTTAATTTCATATATTTTGCAAGACCTGTTTTAGAAAGTAAGTCCTGGTTGGGAAAATCAATTTTCAAGATCCTATCATTTTCGTGGTAATTGAACACTAAAAAATAAGTGGGAAAGGAACGCAAACTATAGAGCTTCAACGTATGTGCTCTTGGTTCATTGATGTAAAGGTCCATGATACTGAATGCAATCGGATTTGGCGTCTAGTTAATAATGTCTATTTCAGCTCTAAAGTGGATGAAAGAAAGGCTCAGTGGGAGGCTTTTTTGCATTATAAAGCTTGCCTAGGGGATGACTGGGTACTTTGGGGGGGACATGAATGCCATAGTTAGTTCGGATGAGAAACGGGGAGGGTTCTGTCCTCCATCATGGGCCCTGAGAGGATTCTTGCAGTTCATAGATAGTTGTCAACTTATTGATCTTGGATTCTCTGGCTATCCGTATATATGGAGGAACAACCGGGATGATGAGGGCTACATTCAAGAATGGTTGGACAGGGTTTTGGTGTCGCCTTCGTGGAGATCAATGTATGCTCATGCACGGGTTGAACATTTGGATGCTGTGGGATCCGATCACAGTGCACTCCTGCTTCATCTTAGCCCAACGGATTTACGAGGTCGTGTTCCCTTCCGGTTTGATGCGAGATGGATTCAAGAGGATGAGGTGCAAGCCATTGTTCAACAATCCTGGAGTGGCAATGTTCAGGGCTCCTGGTTTTTTAAGGTGTTTCATAAAATCAAGGAGAGCCGCAATGCTCTTCGAAACTGTAAAAAATGGAAGCGTGGTAACTCAGGGGTTGCCATAACGAAGCTAAAGGAGAAGATTCATAGTATTCAGAATGGGCAGCAACCTTACAACCGGGGGCTTATTCAACAACTAAAGGGTCAGCTACAACAAGAATGGGACAAAGAAGAGGTTTTTTGGAGGCAGAAATCCCGCATAAGTTGGCTTAATCATGGGGGTAAAAATACAATGTTTTTTCATAGGTCAGTGTTACAACGGAGGGTACGCAACAGGATTACATGAATTGAAAGTTCCACGGGAGAATGGTTGACAGATGGTGAAGAAATAATGTGTGCTTTTTATAATTATTTCAAGGATATTTTTGCAGCGAACTCAGAATTGGATATGGCCGATACTATAGGAGCTATACCTTCCAAAATCTCAAGCTCGATGAACCACGCTTTCACTAGACCTGTTATGGTGGAGGAAATTCATGGTACTTTGATGTCTATGCAGCCCTCTAAGGCTCCGGGTGTGGATGGTATGACTGCCCTCTTTTTTCAGTCCTATTGGCATATCGTTGGTTCTGATGTTGTCGCAGCAATACAGAGCTTTTTTCATAGCTCTCATCTTCTACGTAGTATTAATCAGAGCCTTATCACTCTTGTCCCTAAAATTAATTGCCCCACTAAACCTTCCCACTTTCGCCCTATAAGTCTTTGCAATGTTATTTACAAGCTCATAACCAAGATTCTTGCTAACAGACTTCGACATATCTTACCTTTTGTGATCTCTAAAAATCAAAGTGCCTTTGTTTGGGGCCGGCAAATTACTGATAATGTTTTGATTTCCCACGAGATTATGCACTCTATGAAAACTAGGCGCCATGGTCAGCTAGGATGGTTCGCTCTCAAGCTAGACATGGCAAAGGCCTTCGACCGTTTAGAGTGGAAATACATTGAAGAGGTTATGAGGAAGTTGGGCTTTGCGGAGCAATGGATCCGGAGGGTTATGAGTTGTGTGGAGACTTTCTCGTTTGCAGTTGTACTGAATGGGGACAAAGGGGAATTTTTCTAGCCACAAAGAGGAATTAGGCAAGGGTGTCCTTTATCTCCATATCTCTTTGTCTTGTGCTCTGAAGGGTTTCATTATTTGATCCAACAAGCTGTCCATTCCGGGAATATGAGGGGCATCAGGATTGGTAGACACTGTCCATTTGTTTCTCACTTATTTTTTGCGGATGACTCCGTTATTTTTGGGGAGGCCACCTCAGCAAACTGCAACGCCATCAATGAGATCTTGGTTAAATATGAAAGAGCATTGGGTCAATTAGTCAATAGAGATAAATCGACTATTTTCTTCAGCCCGAATACACTTATAGCTACTAAAGAGGAGTTAGCAAGTGCTTTGAATGTTCGATGTGAATCAGGAGGTGGGATGTATTTGAGTATTCCAGCCATCATAGGCAGATCGAAGAGGGCAGTCTTTGCATATGTGAAGGCAAGGGCTCTTTCAAGACTCCAGGGGTGGAAGGAATCCTCGTTAAACCAAGCTGGTAGGGAAGTTTTACTTAAGTTAGTTCTTATGGCTTTGCCCAATTATGTTATGTCGTGTTTTTTGTTACCCAAAGGTGTTTGTCAAGATCTTTGTCGGGCCATTCGGAAGTTTTGGTGGGAGAATAAGTTTCATTGGGTTAGTTGGAACACGCTTTCTAAAAGCAAAGCCTTAGGTGGGCTGGGATTTCGTGATCTTCACTCCTTCAACCTTGCGCTCTTGGCCAAGCAAGGTTGGCGCCTGCTCCAGGGACATTCAAACTTATTTCATAAGTTATTAAAAGGCAAATATTTTCCTAATTCTTCTTTTTGGGATGCTACATGTCCTGGGAATGCATCGTGGGCTTGGAGAAGCATCACGGCAAGCAAAGTAGTGCTGAGAAGAGGTTGGCGATGGCGAGTAGGGGATGGGAAAATGATTGATGTTTGGACTGATCCATGGCTGCCTCGCACATACTCCTTTAAAGTCTTGAGCCAGCCCCTCGTAGTTGATACCGTAGTGCCACAGATTCGAAAGGTGTCCGAGCTCATTGATGAAAATACACACTCTTGGAAGGCAGATTTGGTGAAGGAATATTTTTTAGCAGCAGATGTGGAATTTATCTTGTCCATTCCGATCAGCACCCAAGGGGTACCCGACAAAGGGCTTTGGCATTTCACGGCGAATGGAGCCTTCACGGTCCGGTCTGCCTATTATGTGGCGAAATCCCTTAATTACTGCAGTCGGTCTACCGAAAGGGGAGAGCCAAGTTCTACCAGTCCTTGCAACTCGGGATGGAAAGATGTATGGAAAAGTCCAGCGTCTAACAAAGTCCGGCACTTTATATGGTGTTGTCTTCATAATGCGATTGCGACTTTTGCTAATTTGTAGGGGAGGCACTTGGATATCAACCCTTTTTGTCCGAAGTGTCATAAAGAGCACGAAACCATAAAGCACATTTTGTTTCGGTGCAAGGATTTGAGGGCAGTTTGGGATTTAGCGAACCAGTTCTTTAACCCTTCAACTGACTGGAAAACTTTGGATTTCAGAACTTGGTGGTTTTCCTTTTCCCACGCTACTCACGCTACGGAGAAGAACTTGGAAACTCAAGCGCTTGCGGCTTACATTTGCTGGTCTATTTGGAAAGGAAGAAACACGGCGCTATTTGAACGTAAAAATTGGGACCCTGGAACGATTTTCAGTAATGCCCATGGGGCATGGCAGGAGTATATCTCTTCTTTGGTAATGGGCAATGGCGGGGTGTTGGCTGTCCCAATAGTTCCAGCGCAAAGCTGGCAGACCCCTCCAATTGGGTTTGTTAAGATCAACGTAGATGGCGCTTTGAACAAGCATGCTGGGTGTGGAGGTATGGGTATTGTTGCTCGCAACTCGGAAGGAGTGATTGTTGGGGCTGCTCTATATTCCCTCATTGGGTCTTTTTCGCCACGAACTATTGAGGCCATGGGTTTTCGACTTGCGTTGACGCTCGCACATGAATGGAAGATTACTCATGTGGTGATATAAGGTGATGCGAAGCAAGTGGTGCAAGCTATTAACGACAAAGTTTCTTATGCTGATTGTGATTATGTTATTTTAGATTGTACCAAACTAGCGTCTAAATTTTCTTCTTGCATTTTTACTCACGTGCAACTTGATTGCAACAGGATCGCCCATGTGTTGGCGAAACATTCCCTGTTAGTGGTTAGGTTTAAGAGTTGGTGGGAGGCTGTTCCCTCGTGGCTCTCTGCCCTAGCACTTGAGGACGCTCAGGCCGATGGCCTTTCCATTAGCAAGCAATAAAATTCTTTCTTCTCGAGTTAAAAAAAAAAAAGCTAACTTTTCCATCATTTCCCATCTTTTCTTGACAACTAAACAGGGCCGTAGAGGGTGAAATTGTAGAGAGAGAACAAAATTGATAAGAGAAAGAACTTTGGAACAGGTGTTGCAGGGTGTCCATTGTCCATTAGCAGGATCGGTACTGTAAATGTTTCAAAAAAAAAAAAGGAAAAAAATAGTATTTAAATACTTTATTCCAATGTACATATTACAAATATATTTAGAAGAATATAAAATGCAAGAAATCTTACACGTACCTTGCTATTTGACTATTGTCCGAGCAATAAATCTATATTTACAATCATATTATTATTATAAGATTTGGCTAATTTAATACTATGATTCTATTATTCATGTTGTGTGTCAACTTTTAAAAATATTTTAAACTTGTATTCATATTTTATAACAAACAATAGTATTGACGTTATGATCAAATGTTCAATGACAATTTAATAATGTCACTCATGGTACCAGCCAACAATTATTCTTTCATGTGTCCTTTGAGCATAATTTAATAGTCCAAAAGCAAAGCAAATCTCAGTGGGCGTTTACAGAACGGCTCTCTTTCCTCTTCTGTTCGAACCGTCAAGACTAACCGTGGACGTACTTTCCATCTGCTGACTAGCAGTCATCCCCAACACCACTTCCTTCATAGTTTCTCTCAAACCCCCTTCGTAATCGCCATCAGGAATCTCCTTGCCTATCTCTGATTCGGCAATGGCGGCCGCAATGCGAATGGTTTTTGGGTTGCTTACTTTTGTCACTGTCGGCATGATAGTAGGTATTTTTATCAATCCGACTGACTTCTTACTGTGTACATATATACGTACTAGGGTTTGAGTTGGTGGGTTTATTTACCCAGTTGTTTGTTTTATATCTGCTACAAATTTTCTACTTCATGTTCGTTTTCCTGTCAAAAAGTAGGTTATCTCGAGTTGTTGGTGATTCTAATTGGGATTTGGGATTTGCAGGAGCTTTGTTTCAACTAGCATTCATTCGAAGGTTGGAAGATTCGTATGGTATGACTCAATCGTTTCCATTTTTAACTTATCAAGAGTATTATTCGATTGATTTTGCTGGCCTACCCTCCCCCCTTCCTTTTGAATTGCTTTAGATTATTGTACAATCCGTGCAAGCATTGCATAGTATGATTGGTTGTGAACAATATAATTTCTTTGGCGTCGTCATAGACAAATAAGAAGTGCCCGAAAAATTACAAAAAGCTGGCGTTGGACACATGTCGCTATTTAGATTTCTCTCTTATTTATGGACATGAAAAAAGAAGCCGATTTTGGATGGCGGATGCGTGTCTGACAAAGACAAGTATCCTTCTTTGAAGTGTCCATGCTTCTTAGGTAGCCGTGACCGATACGCATGACAAGGGTAGGGGAGATAGATATGTCTACGAAGCCCTTACCAAATGTAGACACTTGTATACCTCTAATGTTTTATGATATTTTAGAAATTATAAAAGAAATATTTTTACCTTTGATGTGAATGGGAGAGAGGCTTTAATATTTTTTTTCTTTATCCCATTTGATTTAATGTGCATTTCTCAACAATATTTGCCATATCAGCCAAGAATATTTTATAATCTAATGTGCAAATAAGTTTTCGAAATGTGCCCCCATACCCATACCGAACCTTTTGACGCACATAGCATGTATCCCAATGATTTCAGTTCAGGAAGGTCAGATGCTTCGACCTGCACTCGACTCTGGTTGTTGCAGAAGGTACTCTGATGATTACGATCTTTTTGGGCTTGATATGAGACTTCCAACCATAATATGCTTCATTTGAAAGAATACTTGTGTCATTGAGTTTTATCTCATGTTTATGGTGTTTGGTATGAGCTAAATCGGTATACATACGAATGGACATTTGTAGATCCCCACATTTGTTGTACCATGCGTTGATACTACACAGGTTTAAAGCAAGCAAAGTCTCTCTCTCTAAACTTTTTTCTAGTCCCTGCCCCCCATCTCTATCCTCCTCCTTTCTTTTCTCTCCTCTCTTTTTCCTTGTTTTCTGGTATTTTTCGTTTTCCACCAACAGAAATTTTCAGATCCGCGCGTTTTTTTGTTTGTTTCCGGCATCAACTGGTATGCGGCATGGGTGGTGGGTGCGGGTTTGGGGCGGTGATGGCAGCGGTGGAGGCGGCTTTGGAGGGGGGTGGGGTGTTAGGATGGGGTGGTCCTGGCAGTGGTGGCGGTGTGACATGGGTGGTGGGGTGGAGCGACGATGCAGAGTGGCGGTGGCTTAGGAGGTAGGGGGGTGGGAGCTAGTTATGGGCGGCAATGGCAAAGGTGGCGGTGGACTTGGAGGTGTTAGGGTGTATCGGCGGCATTGGTGGTGGTGGGAGGCTGGTACGGTGGTGGTGATGGGTTTGTTACAGTGGTGGCGATGATTTCTGAGGGTGTTCCGGTTAGGTCGTCATTTGACGAAGGCGCCGGGATTGATGTTCTGGCTTTTTGGGGATCTGTTTCAACTTCGGCCTTGTTGCCTGGGCCATGGCGTGTCTCCTTGTTTTTATGATGGGTTGCAGTGGTGGCATGGTGTGAGGTTGGGGTCGAAGGGTGGCTTCTGTTTTTTTTTTTTTTAATTTTTTTTTATCAATGTTTGGTTGATTTTCCCTTCCCGACTTGATTGACCCATTGTCAAGTTTCTTCAATAAAATTGTTGCCTTTAGAAAAAAGAAAAATTTACAGCAAGAAAAAAAGAAAAGTAAGACAGAATTTTCCTTTACTGGTTAGGTGAAGTTTTTTTCTACTTGTTTTCAGATGATTGTAGGGATTTTTATTCTCACTTATTCATCTCCTCTTACATTTTTAATACGTACATGGAGTAGCATTCGTGAAATGCTTGTTGGAGAGTCAAATAGTTATATTCTTTGATTCTTTTGTTACTTTGCTCTCCTTCTTGGTTTTTCACATGCATGGATCTGCATAATCGATTTGCTTTGTGCATTACATTGTCGGTTATAGTTTTCTTGGGCATCAAATTCCTAATTATTTGCAGATATCTATATCTATGTGTGAAGCGAAGTCCCACATCGCCTGGCTACCAAAGTAATTTGAAATATATAAGCGTGAGGGCACCCTCACTTCATAAGCTAGCTTTTGGGGTTGAGTTCTATCCAAGACCGTGTAACACTGTAGTTTATGTCCATATTCTAACCAGTTGCTATGTTCTCTATATATACACAGAGTTCCCTTCATTCAGAAGACTGCATGAAACTCAGAATTTTGGCAACCTTCAGTTGTCCAGAGGTTGGTATGCTTCCAACAAATTTCTGCCAGATTTACATATGGACTCTTATGTTTGTTCTCATAGCTGATTTTGTGTGCCAATAAATTGCGTATTGAGGATCTACATCTTTATGTCTTGTAATTTGGCTTATATAAATATGTTTTATGCCATTTGCTTGGTTTGAAGATGTCTAACTGAAGCAGTTCAATAATAGCAAAATCATTGCAATATTTCGCATGAAAAGTGTGGCTGCATTTATTACTCCCTCTGGATTTTGATGCAATTTTTAAGCTCTTTCATATCTTTCAATCTATAATATCTTTAGAGATTTTATAAACTTTGTATAATAGAACTAATTGAGATCTATCAAATAAGATCCATATTGGACATAAAATACATTATAGAAAAAAAGAGAGAACAGTTTAAAAATTGCATTGAAATCCGAACAGAACCAACAATTTGGGAGTGAGGGAGTTGCTCATTATTCATTGAGTTAATTCAGAGGTTATGTCATGGCAAGAAAGCAGCTTCAACAATATTGATTTCATCACAGTAAGTAGCATGAACAGTGTAGCTGCATTTATTAAATACCTTCGATTTTGATTTGATATTAAGTGTGGTCCCCTCTCCTGAAAGGGAGATAAATCAATGCTTCTGAATCATCTGGCAAAGCATTGGCCTCATGTGACATTTTCTATAGTAATATTCGTTCTCTCTGTCTCTCTCATTTCAGGTATGCCTTACTGGGCTGATGACAAAGAAGCTGAAACTTTACGCATTGGATACGTATGTTCTCACTCTTGGTCCAAGCCTACATGGCTAAATGGTTGTTGTTCTATTGTGTATATATTGCTCGTAAATATGATGTCAATTCTTGATGACAATGGATATAAAAAATGCTCCGAATAACATGCAATTCGTATTTAACTTTTAGAGGGCTTCCTTTCTATGCATACCGCATGTGGACCTTCTCTTCCGTTTCCCTGCCTTTAATTCATCCATGAAATATTGGGTCCAAACCTTTGAGTCATAATCTACTTACGTGGTCCTATGAGAGGGTCTACCTTGGTTACCAACCAAGAAAAGTGATAAGTATCTTAATTGTGAACCATAGCTAGCACTTCCTGCTGTCTAGAGCCATCTGTCTGTTTGTGGAATAGCTTATTTATTTATTTATTGTTGAGGGTTGGGCTCTCTTGGATCAGTATTGCATATTCTTTCACATTCTAAATTAAAGATTTCCCAACTTGAACGAATTTGCAAAGGAGGATGCCAAACTGTTAATCACGGAGGACGGAGAAGTGTAGCCTAAGAAGCAGTGAAGCACAGACACAATGTCTGGAAATGAACATGACATAATAAGGACACAGGATGATAGGACAAAGCGATTTGCAAGGATAGGTATAGTAGTGGCAATCATGTTGCAATATATGTTTTAAATATTTCTTTGTCATATTGGCTATCCTTTTGAAAGGTTAAAAACAAAAACACAACATAGTTCTTAAACTTCTTATTATAAACTTTACTTCTATAGAACAACACGATTGGGTTTGTAAAATCAACATTAAAGATACAGATGTCATAGGGAATCTCAATGAAGTTTTGCATCAAATTCTTAATGGCCAAATCATAAACTATATGGGTATGAGTACCGATACCTGTAAATAAAAAAGTAGGATACATTACGGATATTTTTCCTTAACATAAATTTGGAGTAATACATTATATGAAACCATTAGGAAACCAAATACAAAATTTAGTCAAATACTCTCTTCATCCCGTAAAATTAGTCCCCTACAAAATTACGTGCAATTTTCAAGCTTAAAACTAATGTACTTACTGATTTTTTTTTTGTGCAATATGGATCTTGTTTGATAGTTTTCGATGAGATCTTTTCCGTGCAAAAAAAATTGAAAAATTATTTTAGTGGATACATTTTTAAGTTTGAAAATTGCATGTAGTTCCGTAGAGGACCAACTTGATGGGACGGAGGGAGTATTTAAATGATTAAGGATCCAATTTGCAAATGACAGGTTAATACTATAAATATACAAACCATAGTTAAGTTTCATTCTTTCTGAACCTACAAACCAAAGCCTATTGGCAAAAAAAATCCTAAGCACAGAAAAAGTGTCATCAAGCTAGCAGCATTTCTGAATGAAAGAAAAAAACTATTCTGGGCTGGGGTGTAGTATTTGGTATTGGGGTTGGTATGTTCAACCAAAGAGCTCACCTAAAAGTGCTTTTCATAGGATGGAAATTGGTTCTTACATGATAAGATGCCCTGAGCTTTCAAACTTTAGATGTCTCACTGTGCCAACTGCCATGCATGTTGAATGCCACTGTCTGACCCTTTTTGCTGACCTGATAATAGTTGTGGTTAGCCTAGAAAAGAGTGATACCATGCTGAGTTGCCTTGAGCTCATAATCCTGTAGGCGGTCTACTTTGAGATTTACAAGTAACGGTTACATGCTCAACCACTGCACAAATAGAAGTACTTTTATTAAAAGGTAAAGCAGATATTTTTGCAAACTTACAACCACTGCACTCAGAAATATCACTAACAAAAATGTTTTCCAAACAATGAGACTTGAGTAAAAGTTTCAAACATTCACTAGATAAATGCCCTAATCTAGAATGCCAGAGATAAAAGGGAGAAGATTATTGATCTAAACTAAACGACGACCTGACAGTGGGAGTAGACTCAATAGGAACGTGCAAAGTTTCTAAAATATAGAGATCACAAACTCTATGCCTAGTCCCAATATGCTTCTTGGACATCTGATCCTGGCCTGCACAACACAACTAGAAGCAGAGAGCAAATCATCAAAACCAGAATGAGACATTTGACTAATGGAAAGGAGACTAAGGAATAGTTGAGGAATACAGAGCAAGAAAGTAAGGAATATGGGGTCGGGAGAGTAGAACCGATAGAGACAACACGCATAGGGGCTCCATTTGCAGTAGAAATACTAATGGGGGAAGCAGGGGCTACACAATGACTTAGTAAGGACAAAGCATGAGTCATATGATTGGAGCAACCAGAATATAAAATCCATGTGGTAGGTAAGATATACCTCTGGTATAAGAACCATGCAAACCTGATAGAGTAGTGGTCATAACAGAAGCTTGTGAATGACCTCCTTAAGTGGCAACCACTAATGCCTCATACTGCCGAAACTGATAAAATAAGGGAGAAGGAAGGTCTCCGTCTGCAGTAGAGAAAGCTGTTAGAGGTCGAAAACTCTGCGGTGGTGGCCGAGAAAATGACGGCGTAGTTGAAGGATAAGAGTTGCGTCCTTTAGGCTGCAGAAGCCTACAACATGCATTCTTCCAATGGCCCTTCTAATGGCAAAAACTACATTCATCCATGGTAACCCAAGGTTTGGGCTTGCCTATAACCTGTATCAGATGTGAAGCTGGGGCGGGCAAGAGAGGTGCCAAATGCTGACTAGATGGAGCAGCTGGAGTCGCAAAGACAGATTGAGCAGGAGGCGCAACAGACGAAACTTTAAACCTAGTTTCCTCGGCAATCAGTTCATGAACAACACCATCCACTGTAGGTAAGGGAGACTTGTTCAAGATAGCCCCACAAAGAGGCTCAAGCTGGCCGCGAAGAGCCATGAGAAACTGTACAAGGCGTTGTTTCTCATGGTAGTCTACATAGACATCTTGTGATTGCAATTCTGTGGGCTCCATTAAAGCCAATTGATCCCAATATTGTGTCATCTCATTGTAAAACTCCTGAATCAACTTATTTTGTTGTGTTACACCTGGAATAGATGACTCAAGTTCATATTGCTTAGCGTACATATTTTTCAGATAATCCCACACTTTCTTTAATGTTTCATGCTTCTTAAAATTCATACCAATACTTGGTTCCAATGGTCCATTCGTGAAACCAAGTAACAATACGTGCATTCTCAATGGTCCATTTTTCAAGGCCACTAACATAATCTTCCTTTTTAGGGTCAGACGGTGGTTTGACTTATCCATCCACATGCCCCCACACTCACCTACTGACAACAAAATTCTTCATGACGTGCCCAATAGGAGCACTTGCTGCCATTCAAACATACACAATAGCCTGATTTTTATCGTCAGCTATGATAAGCCGCAAAAAGGGAAATCCAGAAAATAAACTTGAAATACAGAATACCAGAAACTGCTGGCTATCAATGCTGTTCAAAGAAACTGAGAGAGAACAGAGTTCAGAATTCCTTTATCGTTCAGAATCAGAGAGTTTCAAGTGCAATAGAAGAGTGCCCAGTAAATTACGAGTACAATCAGATAAAACCCAACCAATTTCGGAAAGACCCAGTATATTTCTGATGCAAATCAGACGATTTAAAGTGTGATCGAAGGTCGCCGGTGGTCGAATGGAGTGCTGCTATGGTTTTCAGTGGTCATTGATTGAGTAGAGATTGAGAGAGCGATGAACTATACCCAATGAACGGTGCTTGTGAACAGTCCTGACGAATAGTTGCGATGAACACTACTGCTGATGAAAGGAGAGAGAAGAGAGGAGATGCAATCTGGAGAACGGGGGGCTAAGAGGCGATGTGATTAACCCTCTCCTAGGGCTTTACCATGTTACTTTGCAAACGTGAGAGAACAAAGAGAACGTAGTATTATTGCACAATTAAGAGTACATAATTACAAGACTAGTTAGGGGGTTATATAGGCTAATCCCTAATAACCTTAAACCCTGATACTACAAAAGGACTTACATGTCACAGGTTGGATAGTAGTATTGGCATAAATGATGTTCCTAATCATAGATCCCGATCCTGCAACAAATATTGTCGGATGTAAACCTTTGGATTGAGCACCTTTTATCTATGTATAGGCATTTACATGCAAGTATTAACGTCGATATTCTTTTGATTGCAGGTCAAACCCGAAATAATTAGCTGGTCTCCACGAATCATTCTACTCCATAATTTTTTGAGTACAGAGGTATGCTAACATTATGCTACCATGGTCTTGTTTACATCATTATCTTTGTAGGTTGACTTGTTTTTGGCCACATGATGGAATAATCTATACTACCCTAATGCCAACTCAACCCATCAATGAGGTTATCAACTTCCTCTCCTTAGTTTGTACCTAGAACCTCACTGTAACTTAGTTCAACTGCACAACTGTTTCGCTAACTGCCCAGTTACAAGTGATCATGTTTGTTCCGCTCGCAGAATCTGATCATGCTTTTGCTCAATGGATATTTGGATATAACAAGTGTTTGGTTAAATTATGCAATTGATTGACCCACGAAAAGTTGGGAATTACTTGATTCTGCTATATACATGTAAAATTATGCAATTGATTGACCAATGACAAGTTGGGAATTAGTTGATTTTGCTATATACATGTTCTGAGATTGAGTATTTGTCAATTATCAGAAATGGCAACTGGTATCAAAGTATTCATAACGTAAATTTGGCTCGATTGAGATGAAACATGTATATCAAGCTATGATGCACGGACACGGACACGGACACGGTCACGGGGACACAGGAATTCTAAAAAAATGGGGATACGGACACGGCAGGGGACACGCCACGTGTATATTTATTTATATATAATATAATATATAATTTTTTTTAAGAAAATATAAACAAAACAAGAGGAGAAAAACTTCTATACATTTGACAGAAATTATATGAAGAAATTACACTTTTTTACCCCAAGTATTGATTAATTATAAATTTACCCCTAAAAGTTTTAAAAAATTTCAGTTTGACCCCTGCCGTGTTCCCAGCCGTGTCCCCATCCGTGTCCCCAGCCGTGTCCCCCTCAAAAATTCAAATTAGCCGTGTCTCCATCCACGTGGCGTGTCGGGACACGTGTCCCGCTGTGTCCCCGTGTCGGGACACTGCAATACGGGGACCCCTAGAGGTGTCGATGCTTCGTAGAAATCAAGTGACCATTTGGAGTTGTTTACTCATTTCTCAAACAAGTGCGACAGGCTGCTTAAAATCAATGACCCTTTTAGATTTTTGACTTGGTATTTTGGCTGCACAATAGCTTATTAGTCTGAAAATGACAGTTTTAGCTTTTAATGATGTCTTTGAAGTTGTCGATTTGCCTGCTTGGCGGCAGTCAGCCTCTATAAGTTATTTCACTGCTAACCAAAATGTATCTATGCACCTACATATTTAAGATACATTGGAAAATTGCATAATTTAAGCTTAAATAATATTCGAGTTTGTTTTCTATTATTGATTGATGATCACGTAGTCTAATAAGAAAGATACTTTTACATAATGAGAAAAGAAGTACTATAGTAAAATGGGTATGCACCTATAGATGGTATAGGTTCAATGTAAAAATGAAAGCTTAGTGATGCGCTGTAGATTGGTTGGACCGTAGTTATTTGCTTTGGAAGCCTCAAGTGAAGGCCATGGAACCGAGGCGTACAATTAAGTCTTTTTGGTCCAATAAATGTCTTTTGTAATTTTATTATTTAAATTATTAATTATAGGAAGCAATTTTGTATTTAATTAGGTTATTTTTAATGTTTCCTTTTATTTCCATTAGGTTATGAGTCTATAAATAAGACGTTCGACAATGTAATCGTCAGACTACGATTAATGAGAATAAGAGTTATTTGAGAATTAGGGTTTGACCCTTGTGTGCCTATCTTCCTCTTCTGTCTCTTTCTTGTCCTACATCACTTAGCCTTGACATAATAAAAGTTTGTAGCCTAATAGGTACGAAACTAGCTTATATGGCCAATTATGTGTGCTAGTCCGAGGCTTTGACCCCTACCCCGGATCAACCCTATCGACTACTTATTACCAAATATTGCAAGACCAATAGGTTTTTTATTCCTTAAAAGTATATATGATCTTATATTCTTGGGTTTCTATAAGAAAAAGTCAAACAAAACAAAAGTGGTTTCATATGGCGAATGCAACAATTGTGATAAACCTTGATTCACCTATAATTTCGTATTTATTTTTGCGTGAGCTGTGAATCAAATCGCAAATCGTTTCGTGAAACGTATGATTCACCATGGATTTTTATAAGCATCGATTCACCTATAGATTTGTATCATTTGTGCGTGAATCGTGAATTGAATCACGAATTGAGTCATGAATCGTGGGATTGTGACAACTATGACTTGATTCTAGTTTTTGTTTGGTTACTCATAGTGACCTTGATTATGGAATGTGTAAACTTTCTTGTGACTAAAATTGGTTAATTGGAGAAGAACCTTGAAGAAACAGGAAGCTCGAAAATGATCAAATGAATTGCTAAAAAAAGAACTTGTACACATTCTCAAGTAAACTTCTGTGTGAATGCAAAAGGTAGATCTGTTGGAATAATAAGAAAATATGCAAAAAGTATTGGTGCAGAAAATTTCTAAATTTTTAATAACTTTATTTCCCTAGAAAGTGGACGTAATATAGTTTACTATTGAGTTTTTATGAATCGTGTGATGTAGACAGTAGATACAAAACATTGCGACTCCCCCCATCCTTTAGTGTTTAAATTGGCATGAGAGATTCCTGCCAAATCAAGCATAAAATTTGTTCCTGATCAATCTTGATATTTTAGGCATTGTCCTATATTTTCTGGGAAGTGGTACTTTCACATGCTATTTGAAGATGATGGTATCAGATTTTTTTCGAATGCATATCATGCGTGTAACTTCTTACAAAACTTGAAAGATCGTTCGTTTTTAATTATATTAGTTTCTTGATGCTGCAAAGTTGTATTTTTAAGTGAGACTTTATTGCCTTCTAGGAATGTGATTACCTAAGAGAAATTGCAAAGCCCCGTCTTCAGATCTCCACAGTGGTGGATACGAAAACTGGGAAGGTGAGTGTGCTGTATATATTAAAGATATTATTTAATGTCTTGCCATCATCCTCAAAGTTCAGTAGTTGAAGCAGTGTTGTTTAATCTTGATATGTACATGGTGTCATTGTCCATCTTGTAATTGTCGCGTATGGGATCATATCATGTGTCTTATCACATATGCCTTGGAAACAAACATATTAATAGGAAATCATATTGCATGAAGACATGATACCTTATGGTTTAAAGGGTACTAGAAGATTGTTGTTCCAAGAGGTAAGCAAATATAATGTTGTACACGAAAGTGTCCTAGTCCAACAGAGTAATACATAGCAAATAAAAAAGAAGTATTATTCCATGAAGGGTGTAGTGTGGTGTGGTGTGGTCTAACTAGACCCATTTGAGCTGTTGTAACCAAAACGTAGAGTTGTGAACAACTAGTAAGACCATATCTGCATCATCTTATAAGTAGGGCTAACACATTTGTTTTATGGATGTGTTGAAAGGGTGCTGGAGAAGGGGTGAACAATTGACAATTTTTTGTTTTGTTCAGTCTTATTCAATCTCTACGTTGTGATTTAGATTTGATTCACCACTATTAGTATTTTACAAGTATAGTGGAAGCCCGTGAGAGTTAACTACTCAATAATCAGATATATTCAACATAAGGTCAAGTAAAGCAAGGGTGAATTTAATGGCGAGATGATAATGAGTTGTGTGATGGTCAAGTTACTTGCCTCATCCATATTGTCATCCCACATAAGATTTGTAACAGTTGTAATAGCGGTGTTTAAGGTCTAGACATAGGCTTTAAATCAATCAAGCAAATCAAGGCACGTGATCTTCTTGGTTCTGTCCAAAACCATCAATGTGAGATCACACTGTTGGCATAAACATGTATTGCTCCCTTTGTAGATACCCTAATTTGGCTTCGTCAAGGTTTAAGCGCGACTCCTAACAATGAAACAGTTTGCATATGCTTTGATGAGTTGCATGGAGCCCTGTGAACTCCATGGAACTCAAAAGGAATGAAAGATAACCTAAGAAGTATATCCCAACAGCCTGCACTTACACCAAGAGAGGCTAGAAGTAGAAAACAATATTTTCCCCCCAGAAGATGTGGCAGCCACGACTGTTGAAGTCACGGCCGTGAGACATTTGTGATAGTTAGTAGAAGTTTTTGTCCGGACACCTGGCCTCTGGTCCAGAGTCAGGGCCGCTAGATCTTTTTGCTCCCGGCGATAACTTTATACGGCCACTAGATGTTTTGGGTTGGCAAACTTCCAGAATCAAGATAAACATCACAGGTTTTTGAGCTTGATTCAAACTCTTCAATCCACTGTTCTACTTGTCCTAAACATTTACAACTCTATAGGATAGAGTTCGAGCTATGATTTAATTCGATTTTTCAGATTAAATAAATTTCCTATGATTATCTCTGACCTTCTGTGAATAGGTGCCTTCTTCTATGAATTTCGACACACTACACACATACCTTAAAGATCACACTACCCAGATTACCTTTGAGGTACCTAAGCCATAATCACACAAGCTAGAGAGTTTTGAGGCAGAAAATCAGAGAGTCCCTAATCCGTTCACCCCGGAAGGAGTTCTTAAGAGTTTTGGGGTTCCCACCTTTTGTTCATTAATCCCTGTTCTTCCTTTTTTATTTCCTGTTGGTGTAAAGAGGAACCGCGGCAGCCCAAATTTGTGGCGGCCTCGAGATATTGTATTCGTAGTTTCCATGGCCGCGCGATATATCTGCAGGCCCCTAGTTCTTTTGACGGCCATTAGTTCTATCTGCTCTAGGGCCGCTAGATCTGGAAAGGTTTGTTTTATTCTGTTATGAAGCATGCTCCCTTCTCTGACTCCCTTTTATTGTTATTTCTTGTCCTTTTTATCTCACTGTTTAACAGGTCATAATCAATTATTTGCGAGACCAAAGAAGCCTTTGGAACGCCTTATATCAAATATTTGGAGGCCAACCTTTGGGTGGGGCAACGCAGGGTGCCTAACACCTTCCACTTTTCGTACCCTTGGCTCCCGGACCAATTTTCTGATTGGTTTTCTTGGTTCCTAAAACCAAGTGACGACACCTACCAAGTGCGCTGGAACAGGCACTTTAGATGTGATGTGCTACAATGGGCATCAATGTTAACACGTAGCAATGAGTGTTATCTTTAGAGGCACGCAAGTCGCATGTGTTGCACTTGTGGGCATAGCCTCTTGAGGAGGTGTGTACACCCATGGGCATCCAAAAAGTTCTCTGCCTGAGACTTATGCCAATGTGTGAAGCAAGAAGTCGGTTCCTGACTATAACTCTAAATAGAAGTACAAATAAACCTGTAGAACGTAGGTCACTGCTTTGCATCATTGCTGAGTACGTAGAATACAGATTAGGGCTGAACAAAGAAACCGGAGAACCGAACCGAACCGGAGAACCGAGCCGAACCGGAATTTTTTTCCGGTTCTACAATAGACCGGTCCGGTTCTCGGTTCTGAAGACTTCTGAAATTTTAGAACCGGTTCGGTTCTCGGTTCTTGAGATTTTCATCCCGGTTCGAACCGAACCGAACCGGTTATGTATGCATATGTATAAAAATACGTACTATATACCAAAAAGTGAGGAGGGTGGGGATCGAACCCCATCCATCTCGGTGGATTCTGTTGCACTTACCAACTTGGCCACTTGAGTGTTCTGTTTTTGTAACGAGAAATAATAATACTTATTCATTAATATTGATTCTTTTATGACTTTATGTATATATAAACCCCAACCCACCAGATCAACCCTCAACCTAAAATGTTCATCTCTCTCTAAAAGACTGAGAAGGTGCGCCGACAAGCACCCCCCGTTCCTCTCTCTCTCTCTCTCTCTCCGAGATCTGTTCAATCGACGCCACCAATCAACACCAAGATGGTACCGCGATCCAAGTGCCGCCGCCAATCGACGCCGGCTCGTCCGCCAACGTCATCCACTCCTTGTGTATGTAAATCTGGAGATTACAGTTCGTGTGTAGGTGTATATATGTATGGGTTTGAATCTCCCATCGCAATACATGTATGTTTATACATTTTCCAGATCTGTTCGTTTCTAGACATTTTCCATACATATAAATTTCTGCTCATTTCTAGTTCGTTTCTTAATCTGTTCCGTCCTATATATGTGTGTAAATCTGTTGATTATCTCTGTAAATCAGTCCCAATTTCTCCTCTGTCCCACGAACCGAACCGACCTTCAAACCGGACCGAACCGGGAAGAACCGAATCGAAACCGAACCGACTTTTGAAAACCGGTTTCGGTTCTGTGGTTCTCCCGAACCGAGTTTTCCCGGTTCACTCAAATATGCCGAAGAACCGGACCGAACCGAACCGGTTTCAGCCCTAATACAGATTATGACAGTAATTATACAAATTCCTTCCTCAGCATAACGTAAATCTAGGCTCTAAGATATGCTTTAGCCCACATAGAGCCTTTTTTCAACCTATACACTTGCATTGGATAGTTGCTCTAGATGAGAAACCTAGGAGAAAACTTCTCCTCTTCTGTGCCTAAGTCGCTATGAAGAAATGCATTCTTCAAAACTAAGGCCTCCCTTTCTGACTATTTTTTTTTGGATCAAAACATTAAGTACAACAATACCCTTAGGTAACATAACACAGTTAGCAAGACTATTTGAATAACATACATTTGTATGTGGCAGTGGTACGATACAAATCATAGTACACAGTTTGTATTACATGATTTTGATAAGATTAATTTGTCTTCTTACATTTTTAAACGCCAAAAATCATCTTTTGATTAGTTTACTAATTCAAACAATCATGTTCTAGTCATTGAAGTAACCCAATAAGAGATTCCATAATGAAAGCTATACTCATCACTCCCTTGTGGTCACCATTCACTGATTTGTGTCCTGACTTTATGCCATGTTTTGGTCGCCATTCACTGATTTGTGTCCTGACTTTATGAAGATGCCTCTTCTACTTCTTGTTGGTAGTATGTCTTTTTTTGTTCTTTTTTTTTTTTTTGTTGTTGTTGCTTAAAGCACAAACAACGGGACAATCAACCAAGGGAGTATTCTCCAATTGGCAATGAATGGAGAGGCCACCCAAGTTCATATATACTAGTTTTGGAGGTTATAATTAACCAATGTGGGACTAGCTCTAACATTCCCCTGCACATGCGACCCCTGACTCGCATGTGATGAGGTAAACAAACAATTCAACACATACGATAACCATCAACCATCAGCGACAAACAAAAGGGGAACCAACCATCAATGACAAAGTGTTATCTAAAAGCCTCCGAAAGCCTAGCTTTTATACCATGTTAAAGCATCCTACTCGAAACCAATTGGCAATGAGTGGAGAGGCCGCCCAGGCTCATATACTAGTTTTAGAGGTTATACTTAACCAATGTGGGACAAGCTCAAACATGTCTAATATGGATACCCAACTGAAGAGTTCATTTAACACTGTTGGGGCCCAAAAATTATGGTGAGAATGCTGGGGCATTTTGTTCTAAATGCAAGACTTGGTCATGCGCTAGGGTCCCATGTGTGGATCTTCTTAACCTTGCGGATCTTCATGGTTTTATCCTTGTGTCTTAACGTGGATATGTTCTTTAACTGTGGCTTGGAAAATTTGGTAGCGGCTCGGCAAATCATTGGCTTCTACTTGCGTCATTTTTGCATTTGTTAGGACCCTCAACTGGATGGTAATCTGATCATGTTGTAAAAAACCAACAAATACTTAATGAGTGGGTTAAAGGATAAATTGTAGTCACGGTTAGAGCGAGTCGACAGGCTCGAATTATGGGTCCTCATCTATAACTTGTGTTATATGCATATCTCGTGTTGCATGTATAAAACTTTTGTTGATCACTTAGCCAACTACTGGTGATTGAGACACTTGAAATCGGAGATAATTGGACTATAAAATTAGCAGAAGATGCTCACAATTTGGTATGCCTTCGGTCAATCCTCCGTGCCTCTGCGCCTTCATGACACTGGTTTTGCTGCCCAACTTTGATGCCAGCTGCAGGATAGACTCTTTTGCTTCCCATTTGCATCCTCGTGCATTTGGCATTTTGATTCACCTGTGTCATATTATACTAAATAATTATTACCAGTAATGTTAGTTTTTCTGGCATGATTTTGGTGAAAATTACTAGTTAACTCGTTCAACCAATTTCATTTTTCTATTGATGAGGTAGGTTTACATTAAGACTTCCCTTGGTAGAAATTGTCACCTGAAGGTGTTCTGTGTTCAGACTTGTGCAAGGAAATATGTATAATTTGACCACATTTTAACATTCTTTTGTGTGCTTCTGAAGAAGCTGCATTATTAATATCTGTACCTGCCTTTTCTTGTATTTGCTCTGAGACTAAATAGTTTGGTGTGCTTTGCAATATAAATTGTGCAAGGGATAAGAGTTCCTTTAGCAGACATTAGGCATCTTGATTCGTGGTTTATAAAATAACCTCTTACGCGAGTTACAAGACACCAAACGTGACCTCAGAAAGACAGCCAGGAGTTGAAATATCTCCCTTATTGTTTCATCTATTGCATCATCTGTATTGTTGTTACTAGTGGCTGCTAATATTTTAGGTTTAGTTAGGTGTTGATGGTACTCATGGATTTAAGATTTTGGCGACGTGCTCTCATTGTTCCATATTTGTTCCTTACCCATGCAATGCCCCAAATTAGTGTCTTATTAAATATCCATTGTGAATTTTTAGGGAATCAAAAGTGACGTTAGGACGAGCTCTGGTATGTTTCTAACTCCTGAAGAGAGAAAGTACGCAATGATACAGGTTGGTCTTTTGGAAGACTGCTTACATTCATTTGTAAAGTTTTTGCATCTAGTGAAAGTTCAATGAAGTTATTTTTTTCAAAAGGGCTGTGTCTTTATTTCCTAGTAGTACTCACGTCATTGTTTAAAACAAAAGTTAGTGCACATGATAAAATCTTTTCTGTTCCCTGCACATTTAGGCAATTGAAAAGAGGATCTCAGTATATTCTCAAGTACCAGTAGAAAATGGGGAGCTTATTCAAGTTTTAAGGTTAGTTGTTTACTTATTCTGCCTGTTGGATGGTTAAAATTAGAAGGATTACTAATATGATCCAATGTCAAGGCTAACATTTGCGGAAGCACAGGTATGAGAAAAATCAGTTCTACAGGCCGCACCATGACTACTTTTCGGATACTGTAAGTTATTATCCATTGAAATTGTTCAGTATCTGGCATCTCTTGCATTAAATATCTTTGAATTGCATTTCGTTATTGTTTTAAGTTTTCAACTATATCAGTTAGTACTTATAATTTGTCTCATGCTAACATGAGTTTTTTTTTTTTTTTTGGCAGTTCAATTTGAAACGTGGTGGCCAACGAGTAGCTACAGTACTCATGTACTTGAGTGATAATGTTGAGGGGGGAGAAACATACTTTCCCATGGTACTAAATCAGTGACTGACACTAGGCCTGTCCTTGTTTAACCTAACCTGATTTTAGAAGATTCTCTCAACTCCAGGAATCTGCATATTCATACGAGTTCCATAACCCATCAAATTTGCATTTGTTGATTGTCCACTGTCCGGAATATTTGTTGAATTGGTGCGTCTGTATTATAAACCAAGGTGGTCAGTTAAGGAAACAACTGGAATTTAATCCATTTCCGAATGCCTGGTCATTGAGACAGTGTCTTAATACGAGGAACCTAGCCTCAATGGCTAACTGTTGGTTCAGAGGTGAACCGTGAACTATGAATATAAACATTATTTTCCCTAAACGAATGAGAAGAAGAAGAAGAGGAAAATGTGCGGAGAAGAGTATTAGGGTAAAAGATCAAAAGAGTCTATAAAGTATAAACAAGGGAATTCTTGAATACCCTAGCTAATAATAAAACTATAACAATTAACAAAAATAACAGTCTAACATTCACCCTGAAGTTGGAGCATAGAGATCACATGCCCCGCTTGAATGTCAAACGCTTTAATGCTCTTGATTTAGTTTATCTCTGTATGTTTTTTTTCCTGTTTATCTAGTGTTTTTCTTTGAAACAAATTTTCTCCAAATATGCTGCCTTATAATGTTGTAATTTTGTCAGGCTGGTTCCGGCGAATGCAGCTGTGGTGGAAGAATGGTGAAGGGGATGTGCGTAAAACCTAATAAAGGAGATGCAGTGCTTTTCTGGAGCATGGTTTGTTTTCTTGAATTCTAGTTGGCTCTTGTTTGTTACTCTGTCCGTCCCTATTTGTTTGTCTACTTTTTGAATTTAGCATGTCCCAAAAGATTCATCCAATTTGGAGTTAAAAGACTCGTAAAAGTTCCATAATGCCTGTTCTCTTTTAAATAAATTATGCGTTGGAGAATGTGCACCCTCATTTAATGCTTAAAAAGTGACGTATTGTTAAAAAAATCAAAGCTTTTCATTCGTAATTATTATGTTTTCAAAAATCAACGAGCAATGCTAGGTACTCTAAAAATTTCACTTTCGGAGTGAAATTAGTGATTCAGATACACTCGGATGTTTATCTGAATCATTGATTTCACTTTCGGGGTAATTCTCGGAGTACTTTGCATTTTCCAAAATGAACAAATGGATGGAGGGAATAATTGCTATATGATTGATGGACTGCTACACTTTGTTTACGTCTCAGGGTCTGGATGGACAGTCGGACACTGGTAGCATTCATGGAGGATGCGAAGTACTCTCTGGGGAAAAGTGGTCGGCTACCAAATGGATGAGGCAGAGAGCTACTTCTTGATTTTCTATAGCTCCCAAGTATATAGTAGATAGTTTTCATTCTCTATTTTCTTTTTCTTTTTCTTTTTACGGTCTTTGTTGATATAAATGACGAAATCCATCGAGCTTCTGAATGTGAAATTAATACCATACTGGCATATCAATTAGGAGGGCACTAATGGCACGGCCACTTTTGTTAATGCCACGACAGTTAATTGAATCTCACAGTTTTACCCTCTCAATTGACTCACTCTCTCTGTTTTCCTCTCATTTCAAAGTGGATGTGGAATCATCTGCTGGTTGGCGAAATGGAGTTTGAAAAGTGGTGGGAAAGGGTGCTGAGCTCCAAGGTAAAGGGTATTATCGTCGGATAGCTATAACGTTGTGGCACTAAACCAATCTCAGTATCCGCACCAAAAAACATTAAGGTGTGTGGGGTCTACCTTGGCCCCACTTTATCATTCAATCCGTCTATAATGTATAAATCATCCCTGCAAAAAATAAAATTGATCGGATATTTTATAGACAATATCCGATTATAGGTCATCCCCGGAAAAATAAAGTTTATCAGATATTTGATTTTTAAACAATTCGATTAACTTGATTTTGTTGCGAAATGATCTAAACATTATTTTTTTTTTATACAAAATATACGGTTTGGTTAATTAAGATGGGTTCAAGTTGGGGCCCATGCACTTAAAGGTATTTTTGGGTATGGGTAAGAACACCGAGTCAAGAATCCACTTGCTATTAGACCAAAGAACAGTCATGAACAAAACATTTTCTGACCCATCTCAGCAACACCAGCAACACTTTTCTCTTTTTCCCTTTCTTGTAACTTCAGACAATCCTTTCGATTGTGCCCCTTCTTCTTACAGTGAACAAGTAACCCTTTTCTTATTTTTGTAATTTGTCTGGAAACAACTCTCTTGCCTTCTTCCCTTTTTGCTATTCTACGCCTTGCAAACAAACCCTTAGCATGCACCTCACTCTCATTGGATACCGTTTTTTTGCAATTCCTGAGAATACATACTAGACTTAACATCCTCCATAGAAATAGAATCTCTACCATAAGTAGGGTCGTAACAAAATTCTCATAGGGTGGGGGTAACGAACACAACACAATGAGGGCATGGTCCTCATCATCTGTTAAAACTTCAATATTTTTAAGGTTCATAATGATGAGAGAGGGGAGCCTGCAGACTGCAGTGCACACCATGCAGTGCCACCCCGGCAAATCAAGTTCTCTTACAAATGTTGCCATATGGCGCCCACATGGGGGCCCCATACAAACGATCCAATTCGTTAAATAGTTTTAAAATAATTATTCAAGAGCTTTGGGGAAAAATCGGGCCTATCAAATATATGTACGTAATCGATTTTCATTCAGAATTCAGGACCTTATAATTCGAAAGAATCTTCAAGAAAAGTTATACAGTTGTGTATGCGGTAACCCATCGATCTGAACCATATGTGTCATAGGATTCATTGAGAAGAGCATTCAGTAGGAAATTTATCTTGATTGGACATCGATAGATATTAAACAAAGTGGCAACTCTAAATAGCTTAAAATACCGCGCAATGGATAATACCGATATACTTAGCATGCCGCAATGGATGCAAAGAGCAAAAGCCAATCAATGTCAATCCATTGTACTACCTATAGGGCAGGCTTGTGCTAAGCACTTGTGCGCAAGGGTCCTATGGTAGTTGCACCTACAGAGCATGCCCGAGCTGATCAAAATGCGCTCAGGGTCTCGTGCTGGTCTACAATGAGACATATTAATAACAAACCAATAATAACAATAATATCAGAAGAAACATGTCCAAACATGTCACACCCTCGGTTTTCAATATAATCAAATAAACATTTCTCAAAAAGGATAGCCCCATAAATCCATACATGTCCTTTCAAAAGTATCACTACAATATTCCAAGTACATATCAAACGATATTATATAAGTTCAGTACCCGTATCTCATGAGAAAACAAGAGTACCAGTGTTAAATACATTCTTCCAATTGTCAAAAGAGGGGAAATAAATTACATTTTATCTACCAAAAGTATGTTTCATGAGATGAATAAGTAACTCTTCTCGTATGCCTTCAAAATACTATGCACTTCAAGCATTTCAACTCATGCTCCTTGGTTTGAACCTGAAAATGTAGGGTGAGCAACACTATCCCAGTAGAGAAATCTTCTACAATCTTTAAATGTGAATGAGATGGTATGCGCATTTAGATTATCAAGGAGAGAAGAAAGAACAACAACAGAAGTGTTGTTTTAAGTTGCAATCACATGCTTGAACAAACAATCTCATAATTGAACGGTATATCCTCGAAGTGTCCAAATATTTAGTAAGTACCCGATGTGTCCCACAAGGATCCACATGTCCTATTCTCTTAAACTTACTTATCTCATGTTTGTTTCCTTCATAAACTCAACATTCATGTGTTAGTTAACTCATAATTCTTTTCAGAGTCTTATGGGCCTCGTGAACCCCTTTTATTCCGAGTCTTATGGGCATTGTGACACTCTTATTCCAAGTCTTATGGGGGGCCTCGTGGAGCCCTTATTCCAAGTTTTATGGGCCTCGTTCCTAGCGGCGCACCGATTAGTGGCCCTAGTGCTGTACCACCATGCTTTATCATTTGACTTTTTCTTATTCTTTAATTTACAAAAGTGTTCATTCATATCGTTTTTGATTTCGTCCAATTGTCCATCACACAACACCACTATGTGTCAAACGAGTGTCTGAGACATTATCCCTATACATCGATAACAACTAATCATACGCTAAAAGTGCTTTGATGAGTCCTTAAGTTGAGATCACGTATTTACGGCAAAACTAAGCAATGAGAGTTAAACGAGCATCAAGGGAGGATCAAGATCACAAAACAAAGAAACGAGATTATTCTGTCAAAACCGTCCGGACGGTCGGGAACCCTACTCGAACGGGAAAACCAGAAACAGAGGATCACGCATAGAAAACTGCAAGATTGCTGGATTTCACTCATACTTGACAAATAAGGTTCAAACTTAGAATGTTAAGCTACCAACCACCAAAATACAAGTATGGGGAGGGAGATTATCAATGGGTATCAACAATTTCATGCAACAAAAATCAAATCCAAATTTATAAACCCTAAACCCAAAGATTTTCAAATAAGACTTAAAGAAGATGAGATTAACACATGAATATGGGAACAATCATCCATAAACACTTAGAAAAGTTGGAAGAACTCCCTACCTCTATTGATTAACACATGAATATGGAAACAATCATCTATAAACACTTAGAAAAGTTGGAAGAACTCCCTACCTCAATTGTTTAAGTTTCAATCAACCCTTGAACCAAAATCCTAGCCTGGCAAATCGAAACCCACTGAATCCCGAGCTTCCACATGCGGTTTCCAAGCTCAAATGGCGAGTATACGGTGTATAGATGATAGATCTATGGTGGGCTTGAGAGGATTTTGGGTATGGGTGTTGAATTTGTGTGAGAGGAAGAAATTTGGGGAATAACAAGAAAGAGAGAGCCAACTTTATGGCGGGGAAGGAAGGGGAATGAATTTTCTCTCTCCACCTCTCCTTTATTTTTTTTTGAAGAGCAGAAAAATATTTTATTAATCCAATATCAAAGATACAAGATTAAAGGGGCAAGAGAAAAACATCAAAACGAGGAGAGGAATCCCAACGAGATTGGCATCCCACCTAACGAGAATCATTTGCCTCTCGAGACCCAATGGCCAAACAACCTAAACCAAAAGGTTGGCAAGAAGCCGTTAAAAAAAAAAAGGTTGGCAAGAAGCCAACAGGAAAGATCTCCCAAAAAACTCCCCATCCTCAACAAAACACCCCAAAAAACACAACGCCTAACCAAAAACACTTAAAACCCAAAGCCACCAATAGCAAAAACCCCCCACCCAACCCCTTTTTAGCCACTAAAAAACACAAAAAAACTCCAAAACACCTAAAACAAGGAAACCCAACACCTAAACAAGGAAACCTTATCCCCCATCTCATTGTTCTTCAAAGCTTGAAATCTGTCCTCATCAATTTGTTCCATCCTTGCGATTCTGCTCACAACTTCACATTCATCCCGTTTATATGCTAAACCAATCATTTTATTATTATCCCAGACCTCTTGAGCATGGCGAATAATCCTATTCATATTGTTTATGCATTCCGATGAAAGTGACGAAGATATGAGTGCAGCCGCCGGTTGGAATAACAGCCCCTTTTGCTTTCGATTTTTATTATTCTTCCATCTACTAAATTTATGGCCAAAGACTCCCATAACATCCTCAACCAACTTCACCTTCCTCTTCTTTCTCCCTCTTAATTTTTTTCTTGCAACTAAAAGCTCTTGAAGGATTGGACTATATAGGGCTAAACACACACATAACCCGTCAACTTACTAATGTGTCACAAATAAGTCCAAGGTTAAACAACCTCAGATATTAACTCCTCCTCTCAACATTTAATAGCAAGAATATAAATCCCCACTTTTATTTTCAAAATATCTCGTGAAATTGCGGGTCTTTACATTCTACCCTCACAAAAATTTCATCCTTGAAATTTCACATATCACATATCAAATCAACAATAGTAACTATAAACAAGGAATGCAAACTCTTCGTAAAAGTTATAAAATTCATGTTGAAACTCACATAGATGACATGGTAAATAATTCCAGATACTTCTCTTTCGTCTCATCCTCTCTTTCCCATGTAGACTCCTCGCTCTGTTGTTCCACAGAATTCGCACAAATCAGATTTTCTTATCTCCCAACACTTGCTCTTGTGTGTCTAGAATACGTATCAGGTTCTCACCACACAAATGATAGCACTCGCTTTTCAACACGGGATTTTGTTACCAAAATCAGATTCTAATATTCTCCGACTCATATCAGCAAGGAAAATCAACCGTTGTACGGTCTAATCTAGACTCACCAAGCAACTAATAATTCAGCACAATCAAGATAGATCGAACTTGTGTGACAACAATGACGGTAAGTTCTCACAGGTGTCAAAACCATTTGTAATTATCCGGTAATAGTTGCTCTGACATACATCATGCAATAGCAAATTCTCTCTCTTTTAGTACTATACCATCATTCGTCAATCATCCTATAATTAGGTTAACTAAACACTCTAGTCTTTCTTTCCGAAGCCATGACATTAATATTCCTTTAATCACACTAAGAACCCGCACCTTTGTGCACCACATTCATATACTCCTTTTTGTCACATCCATCTTCACTAGAGAAGACACCTAATTCTTTCGAAATACTATGACCTTTTTATCCAGCAAGTACCATCTCAACTCCTCAAGACATGTTATTAAGAGCAAAATTGAAAGACAATATAATCTCTCACGACTCCCATTATCTCAACAGACATCCTTGAATAATAGCCCCAAAAGTATGAACATTCTATGCTGTCCCGTTTCTTTCTACACCCACAGTAGTGTAACTATCTCCTCCCTAAACGTCCCTAGGCAACTTATAGGTTTCACTAATCATAAACTCATATTTCTCTTACCAGATTCTCATCCACCATCACGACTAATCCCAGTAGGCCATCTCCTTGTATCCCACACGAATCATCATCAAGATTCAAAACTCAACTTAATCGTAATTAGGTCTATGAAAGGCGCATAATCACATCAATTTTTCTTTGAAATTTTGGTATCCAATCCACAGTAACTACAAGTTAAGGATCGAACTATGATTCATAAATCTCATATTTAGCATAAAGATAGGTCCTTCAAAAGATTGAAATAAATTTTCAACTATTTTGCAAGTTTGTTCTTCTAAATCCTCACAACCTTACCAGATTGACATCACTCCAACCTTCAGAACTAGATCCATACCTCTGACTAACTCCACAAGTCTTTTACTTTGACTGTTTACCTACCTTGATAGCCACATGAAATGAAACTAACTGGAATCCCAATTCTATCACTACGATGGTAACCTCATCTAAGCCTTCCTAAATTTTCATAAAGAAAAAAATATACTAAATCCCACATGACCACCTTCTGTTCAACAATCCACCTTATTTCGTCAACATAATATGAAACGACCCGTCTCTACTTTCTAACCAAAACCATATCAATGCGACATTAACCTTCATACAATCCTCCACTTTAGTCTTAAAATTTGTCTAGCCATTACCCTTTGCTATTAACAAGAAGAAATCAATCTCACACTCAAGCTAAATCCGAATTATCCAAATATCGCCGAAAATACAATTTGAAACCTCGAAACTGCACGCCTCATTGAACTGTCAACAACACTATTGTTCTAACCACATAAGAAAGAGAACAAGCAACCCTCAAACAATTTATCTTTAACATAACTCTAATTTCATTCATGCTTTACACAAAAAATAAAAATTCAATCTGACAAAATCTACGACTCTCCCTAAAGTTCTTCAACAACGGCCTATATATATATATATATATAGCCCCTTCCAATAAGGGACCCTTATATACAAATAAAATGCGGACCTAGCCTTTTTTTGTGCTTCCGGACCAAATTTTGACGATCCGAACCGTTCAATGTTTTTAAAATGCATTTTTAAAGGCCTCCGCGAGGATTTGTCCAAAAAAAATACCCGGAAGGGCTTCATCCGATCAGTTTTGATTAAAAACGCTATATATAACGTTTTTAACCAAAACTGATCGGATGAAGCCCTTCCGGGTATTTTTTTTGGACGAATCTTCGCGGAGGCCCTTAAAAATGCATTTTAAAAACATTGAATGGTTTGGATCGTCAAAATTTGGCTTGGAAAGGTGAGGTCCGCATTTTAACTTATATAAGGGTCCCTTATTGGAAGTTAATTCTATATATATATATATATTCGGATCATAAAAATTCAATTGGGAAAGGTGAGGTCCTGACTTTAAGCAAAGTTAGAGATCGTTGACTAGAAGATTTCCTTATATATATATGGGAGGGCTTCTAGTCAGGGATCCCTTAATCTGGTTAAAGTGCGGACCTCACCTTTACCGATTAAATTTTGATGATCCGAACCATTCAATGTGTTTAAAATGTGTTTTTAAGGGTCCCCGCGAGGAATCATAAAAAAACATAACCGGAAAGGTCTTGATCAGAGCAGTTTTTGATAAAAACTACATATGTACAGTTTTATCAAAAACTTGCTTGGAACAAGCCCTTCCCGGCCTTGTTTTTAATGATTTCTTGCGGGGACCCTTAAAAACACATTGAACGGTTTAGATCATCAAAATTCAATCGGGAAAGGTGAGGTCCACACTTTAAACAGTTTAAGGGATCCTTGACTAGAAGCCCTTCATATATATATATATATATATATGAACCCCTTCCTATCCAAACCACTATTTACGGACCTAACGTCTGGACCTCCACCTTCCCAATTTTTTTTTGAAAATCCGAACCGTTAGATGTGTTTAAAACGTGTTTTTGAGATCCAACTCGAAGATTTGGCAAAAAAAAAATACCCGGAAGGGCTTGATCGGGGCATTTTTTTCACAAAAACGCTAATATAGCAACCTCATACACTTGTCCAATGCGAATTCGGTCTCTTAACACAGAATGCTCTCTCTCCTAACTACATCCAGTCATGAGAAAAGTCAGCAACATTAATCACCTACGTAGGAAGTACAACTCCTATATCCATCAGGTTAGTTTCACTCACGAATACATCTACGTCCCCATGACCCATAAACGCACATCTCTTCGAACGATTTATTGTAAGGATTTCACTCCTAAAACCAACATTCATAATTCTCAAACTTAACTTACAACATCCAACAAATTCTTCAGTACCATGCAGAACGTTTTCCTCGAGCGTTTCTTCCAAATCTTTTAAAATGAATCAGTCCCTTATGTCAAACAAATAAATTTCCCAAAGAGGAGCCAAACCAGAACTTGCCTTTTCCATTTAGTTAATTCTTACACCAGGTCTTTTAGCCTTACCTTATAATAGAACTTTCCAGTATAAGGTAAAATTTATCAAGTCAACACTTAGGCTCGATGTCCCACACACTACATATCTGGTACGCACCATTTTCTCAATTTCTAAAACATGACACCTAGTAATGCGTCATGATAATAAGGATCGTAAGCAACAACTCCTTCTGTCCATTCGTTAATAACTTCCAGTCATTTGTCGATGGTGCTTAAAGACACGTATTTATAGTGAACACTCCATGCAACATCAACTCACCTAAATATTTCTATACTTTTCCCAATAAAATGAAGAGCTAACCTCATAAACATCATAGCTAAACTGTTCTCTTATTTGCCAAAGAATAATTAAACAATATCTTTTACTAGTACATCACATAAGAACAAGATCCGAATCAATATGCTTCCTATTTATCCCCTCCCCCTTGTAAATATTCACAATAGAGTAATCTCATATTTAGAAGTACAAAAAATCAGTAAACATGTACAAAAGTGAAAAAGGGTAATGATTGAAGGGTAAAATGAGAAAAGTAGAGTTTTAGAAGTGCAATGATTCTATTCCCTTATTAAGTCGGAATCCCCAAAAGGGACTTTTAAATGGGGATCCCCAAAAGGGACTATTGAATGGGGACGGAGGGAATAAAAAGAAGATATGGAATTTGTGCTTGCGACCTTAGATTGTATTGCAAAAGGTGTCGCCCCAAGCGTAGGGCTAGGTATCGCGTAGCAAGATAACCGGTAAGACCGGGTCGAATCCACAGAGACCGAATGCGCTGAGCATGATGGTTGCCTCGCGAATGAGGGTTTTCAGCCTTAAAAAAAAGTAAAGATTTGATTAAAATTTAATTAAAAGGCCCAGGCCAAGGATCACACCACCTATAACCTAAATAGACCCATGATTCTCACAATTTACACGGTTGACTCATACGGTAAATTTATGCTCAACCGGAAGGTAATTCAATTATATTTTTATTTTTTCCGTGTTTGGTTTAATCAAGGCTTGATCAGAAATTTGTTAAACCCGCAAAATGACATCGATTTAGGTATTATGCGTGCCAATTTTATTGTCGACGCAAAATCAAAAGCATAACAATGTTGAGTTTTAAATCGATAGTTACAAGCCCGTATTAAACACAAACAAACATTGTTAACACAGGTGTGAGAATCACGAATCCACTTAGGCCATTAGGTGGTGATCACCCTAGGCCGAGTCTATGACTACTCCTCCATTAGTGAAGTACTCGCCAAGGAAAAGATAAAAATAACACTAAACATTACGGCTTATTAAAAAGATCGGTCTCAAGAGTGTACCGATGAGATGTGTACATGAGGGTAGACCAAAGGTGTCCTCCTTTCAACCTCAAAGGAATCCACAACTAAGACTAATCTTTAGATTCGGGTCCGGTGTGAGAAACAGCCAGTAAGTTTGCGAACTCTCACAACCAAACCTCTATCTTTTGATTAAACAGATTTAAACTAGGAATTAAAATAATAGATAATTTAAAATGATCTTGGAAATGAAATTACAAAACTAAACTCTTATTACAAACAACTAATTAAGAATTTGGTAGGGAAATTATATTGTGAAATGGAAAGCCTAAGGCTTCTGAACAAGTAAACAGAAGGAGAAAAACAAAGAAGTTGACAGAAAGCAAGAGAGATTATAATGAAAGAGAGAGGCTGATTTCCTAGTTTCTATTTTCATTTCCACTTCCGATCTTTTCAAATCAGCAAAACAATTCTTTTATAGGCAGAGTGCTCGATAGGTGTAACATAAAAAATGATTCAGTGTGGCGTGTGCATAGATGCTGGGAGAGAAAGATCAACGGCTGAGACCAAGCAGGAGCACGATCGGCTAAAGAATTACACGTGGCATAAGGGAGCTGAACTTATTCAACCGAATTTCTCCACTGATATTACACTTGGAAAATCAAATGGTTCTTTTGGGTAAACATTGTCAGTGGGCGGTCAACAAAGGCAGGGGATTTGATTTTAAAAAATCAATTGGTGTTCCACAAGGCTTCCTTTGAATAAATTCCCCACTGGGATTTCTTATGGAAAAACCAACGTGAATTTGTGACGCTAAAAAGTCCGATTGGAGCGCCGAAATAGTCAACTTTCTTATTTTAATACCGTAAAATGGATAACTCTTATTTCAAGGCTTCAAATTTCGACATTAAACAAAGATATCATCCGACTCGCAATTTCATTGCATTTTTTTCCAATTCCCACCGCCACTTGCCTTCTTCTTTTTGCCAAAGTGACATTGATTTATTAAATCAATGAATTGTTGATAAGTTATGGCATGTTTATTTCCCCCAAAGTTTGGTCGGGCAGTGGACTGTGCAATTGATCAATCATCGGATGCAATATTTATTTTCTCTAAAACCAAAACAAACCTTATGTAATATCTCCTAAGAATAAATAATAAACATAATAATAAGATCAAACTCTTTAATATTTACATTTTGTATCAAAAATGCACTAATGTTATCTTTCTGTGTCCCATTCCTTTTATCAATCAAAGGAGAAAAACTAATTTTGTAAAGATCACTGATTGGATGCCCCAAAATGATGCAATTGTCAAACAAAAAGCACCAATGTCTTTCTCTCCTTTGATTAAGGTAACGCGAATAGCTTTAGAAGGTCAGTCACAATGGTCTGTGATTTCAATGGATCAGTACCATTGACCAACAGTTCCAGCATCGCTGTCTACTATGATCTTCCCATAAAAAACGAAGCAGCTGATTGGGTAGAGGAGACCTCCACAAATTGTTGGCACCATCCACTTGCCGAAAACGTATGAGCAAAAACATTGAACGATTCCAATCCTGTTGAGACACCATTAACTAGTCACACTTTTCAGAAGAAATCAAAGGAGCAGTCAGTTAAATAGACAAATAAATGGGACACAGAAAGATAACATGTAGTGCACTGTATTACAAATTCCATATCTTCTTTTTATTCCCTCCATCCCCATTCAATAGTCCCTTTTGGGGATTCCGACTTAATAAGGGAATAGAATCATTGCACTTCTAAAAATCTACTTTTCTCATTTTACCCTTCAATCATTACCCTTTTTCACTTTTTAGTATGAGTAGTTTCAATAGTTCCTTTTGGGGATCCCCATTTAAAAATCATTGCACTTCTAAAAATCATTGCACTTCTAAAAATCTACTTTTCTCATTTTACCCTTCAATCATTACCCTTTTTCACTTTTTAGGTTGAGTTGAAATCAACCATGATTTTAGCACCTGGTGAACTCATTTGCTAAAACCATGGCTGAAAATCAAACCAAAAACTCAGCCTTAAACGTGTATAAACGACATGAAAAACACTGGTTACAATCGTTTTTTTCTCGACATTAAAACTTTTTTTGTGTTTCTTTATCACGCTTTTTGTAAAAGTGACATCTTTTCAATTTGCCGAGCATGACCTTTATCTATTATTGTAGTAGTGTCACTATCTCACAATTTATACCAAAAATAGTTCCTATCCTCTTTATCTTGTACGGAAATGAAATATGGCCTCATATTTTTTTTTCCCGGTCAAGCTGTATGCAAGGTCAATTATTTAAAAACATGGATCACACCCAAAAGAATTTGGTATAGAGCATCTCCACTCTTGACCCTTTTTGAGCAATTTTTTTGGTAATAACCTTATTTGGGTTGGAGCATCTCTAATGACAAAACCCTATTCTCCTGTTTAAAAAGTGTATGGGCTTAGATATTGACAAAATAGTAAGAGTAAATAAAGGGAAGGTCTAAAGTCAATAACTAATGTACTAAATGTAAATGTGTTTAGAGATGTGTTTTCTCGTTTTTCACCTATTTAGAGATGTGTTTTTAGTTTTTCACCTAAAAAAAAAGGGTTTAAGTGGAGAAAAGGGTAGGGAGTGGAGATAGGGCCGGTCTAAGGCCTAATCTAAAAATTGTGCCCGTAAGAGTAAAACACTTAATAATTTTTTCAGCAACAATCACAATACGAGAAAGCTAAAATAATTTAAAGTTCTAATAATCATTAATAATACAAAATACAAAATCTCCAAATACATATCATCTCAAAAATAGATGAGTATTACTTGAATATTACTCGTGTTGTATTTCTAGAGAAGCAAAATTATCAACTACACTTGTATAATCCACCTCTTCCACCAAGCCATTTTCAATCGATAATATGGATAGTCTTTTGTGACATTGATTGAAGGTAAGATTTGATCCATTTCAACTTTGAGAGCGTCTCTCTCGTAGAGGTGAGAGATCTGAAAACTTTATTTTGTTTGGGTTGCAGTGAATTGTTTCATTCATCGAGAGGCTAGAGTGAGTTATTTTTATTTTGTTTGAGCTCATTTTTATTGTGTCTTTGGGTTTACTTGGGCTAATATTTTAAAAGTAAGTTGGGCTCTATAAATAAATCAAATGGTTTCAAGACTTGAGTTAGGGCGTTTATAATACCTTAAGTGCGATTAAGTACTCTGGAAAGGTGGTGGGATGATTTTGAAGGTGTAGTGGGATCTGGCGATGCTCCGACCAACTTCGGCGAATTCACCAACAGTGCTCAGCAAACTAAATTTTGTAACTGGGGGCTGTGTAATGTGGGAAATGGGTCTGTCTCTACCTCTGGTTGCAAGACTGGGGTTTCTAGCATTTATTTGGATAAATTTTGGAAGAGGATAAATAGGGGGTTTATTTGTATTACACTCATAGCTCAAACTATGGTCTCATACAAAATGGTTAAACCTATTTATACTACTATAACAAAGGTTCTAGACTTAGAGATATTTGTCTCGAAAAATAATATTTTTGGTATATTTTGAAATTAAACATGTGACCTTTTCTTATACAAAAATCTAGATACTTTATAAGAATATTCTAGATCTCTTCTAAAAGCTAGGTAATAGGTATTCTAGAGTTTCTAAAACCTAGATTTTTATATTCGTGTCAGAAAATATAATATTTTTGGTGCATTTTAAAATTAAACATGTGACTTATTCTTACAAAAACATCTAGATACTTTACAAGAATATTCTAGACCTCTTTTAAAACTTAAGTATTCTAGAGTTTCAAAAACCTAGTTTTTTTATTTTTTTTATTTTATGTTATCTCACAAAATAATATTTTTGGTACATTTTAAAATTAAACATGTTACTTATTCTTGCAAAAATATCTAGATACTTTACAAGAATATTCAAGATCTCTTCAAGACGCTAGATATTCTAGAGTTTCTGAAACCTAGATTTTTATATCTCCTCCAATTAATAATATTTTGAACTTTGGGCTTCTTTAAGAGACTTGTCTTGGACTTCATTTTTTTGGGCCAAAATACAAATCAAGTTTATGTTCCAACACTCTCACTCTCCAATCTTCTCTCTCTTACACGAATTTTTGGGGATGAAAAATGGGATATGCTGATGGAGACGGCATGATGCAAACCAACGGCTAGAGATCCTCTGTTTCAAATTCTCTTTGTGCCTCTGTTGCAAAGGATTTTGGATCGTTGGATCACACAAAAATTTTTAAAACATAAAAACAAAATTCACAATCTAATGGTCCACAACCCTTTGCAACAGAGGCACATGCAAGGGCGGAGCCAGGATAATAATCTACCCTAGGCTAGCTAAAATTTCGTAAACTACTAATGTACTGGGTACCATTTCGAATTCAGTGATACTACCTATATATATCTCGAAATTTTTTCGTATAAACTATCATCAGATAATAAATACCATTTTTGTTAATTGTACGAAACTTGATTAAGAAAAAAATAAATTTAGCTCATCTACTCCAGGTTTCTAATTTTTTAATCGAAAAAACTGTGTGTACGCAATAACACGTACAAATCATGTACGTACACCACGCGGGGGGCCCCCTGTGGGCCCCAAAAAAATTTCAAAAAAATACCATAAATTTTAAAATATTATTTTAGGGGGCCACGTAAAAAATTAGCTCAATTGGATATCGGCAAATATGTTTTCTAGATTCACAGGGACGAATCTGCTGTTTCGTCCCTGTGAATCTAGAAAACATACTTGCCGATATCCAATTGAGCTGATTTTTTACGGGGCCCCCTAAAATAATATTTTAAAATTTATGGTATTTTTTTGAAATTTTTTTGGGGCCCACAGTGGGGCCCCCGCGTGGTGTACGTACATGATTTGTACGATTTTGTGCGTACACATAGTCGGGTTCTCTTTGTTTAACGTTCAGTGGTCACCGAGAAAATTAATATCCTCGCTCGGATCTCGCCTGAGTCTCCTCCATTCTCTCTTTGTTCTTCTTTTCCTTTTTGTTGTATTTTACCGGTACTCAGCGCCGGTACGCGAAATCCACCGGAACACACCGTTATGGCCAGAATCGAGCGGTACTTGCCGGAAAATTGGTCGGGATGGAATCAGAGGTCGAAGTTACCGGTAAAATACAGATCCATTTCGTCTTGGGTTGGGCTGTGATGTTGGACCAATATTAGAATGGTTTGGGCTGAAAATTTTGGGGTGGGCTAAAACTTATTTTGTCTAAATTTTACATATAATGTTTTTTTTTTTGGTTTTTCGCAAGCCCACCTAGGCTGAGGACCTGGGCTGTAGTCCACCTCAGCCCAAGCTTAGGTCCGCCCTTGGGCACAGGGGAAATTTGGAACAGAGGATCTCCAACTGCAAACCAACACATCATTAAATCACATTATATTGGAGGTTTCTATTCTACAAAGAAGCCATCTTTCAATGTTTTAATCTTTCTTTCTTGTTTTTGAAAAACAAAAAAGACTTTATTGATCAATTGTAACAGTTACAAGTGATTAAGAGGGCAAGAGAGAAGGCATCATAGCAAGAGTTAAGCATCCAAACGAAGTTGGCACCCAAAACAGTTAACAATCATATGCCGCTCTACGATTAGTGATGATACGGGGCAGTTGACCTGACAGATGGCCTTATGCATTTTAGCTTGAACTTAGTGGAACTTTTAGAGGATACTAGTAAAATGACACATGCGATGCACGTGGAGTGCTTCTAGAATGTGTTTTTTCCCTACGTGGATAGTTAGCCGACTGCAGTGATGCAAAATAGTAAGGGATTGGAGACATGTTGATAAGTCCAAGTCCCTAAATCCGCCAAATTAGAACTATTTTTTAATAAGATGAAATTAGATTTTCGAGGTACAAAATGATGTTATTTTGCGATGAAATTGCATAAAGCTTGATTATTGATCTCTTATGCCAATTTATTAATAAGTGGGCATTAGTATATGAACAGTAAGATGAACTCTATGCACTACCCATGTGGATGATAAAGATTACCCTACATGCCAATCAAAAGTGGTGATAGTTAGACCTGACTCTTTATAAAGATTTGCTAGGGGAAGAACCAAGCCTTGCTGACACACTGGGGTGTTCCACTAATTAAGGGAGTTTTTTTCTTTTTTGGTTTATTGGCTTTTCACGGCTTCTTACGCAATGTATTGTGAGAGAGTGACTGCCTTGATTTTCGTAATAAGCTAGCTTTTTGACTTTTTTGAGTTAGTGGAATGGGGCCTGACTACACCTAGCACACAAGTTCCATGGACTACAACATAGTTTCATACACACAGTCCAATTTTATTATTGCTTTCCTATTTAAATTTGCTTTTAACGTCTCACTATTACTAGAGATATCCAAACATCTAATGACATTTCAGTTGCTAAGGTTTCAGGAACTATATCTTTCGTCAATTTATGAAAAGTCTTTAAATGTTACGGTTTGTCAAGCTTGTTATGTTAAGACACTTAACTGCATATCAGTGAAGGTCTTAAGTGTGAGCTCATTCTAATCTTCGCCCATGATCTTTTTTCAGAAATGAAAAAGTAAGTGAATTGGATAACATCCTTTGTAAGTCAGGCATAACTGGTATATCTTGCATGTCCAATATACTAACATGAATATTTATGTGAGTTATCCAGAACCAGTTAATATCATTTCTTGTTTTATTTTATTTATTTATGATCAGCAAAGAAAGAATATATTAGACCAACCAAAGAAATACAAGGGAATCCAACACGTCCAAAAGGAAATGGGAAGAAACCCACAATCGGGCCTCTAACACCAAAATCACTCAAATTGAAGACGCAAAAGCAAGGGAAAAACAAACAGAAAGAGTTGATAAGTAATCAACTCAAAATCAATTAAAAGCTCCCCAACATGAACCAACATCTAATGTGCTATAAAAAACAACTACTCCCTCCGTCCCTTTTTAAATGTGTTGCTTCGTAAATCCAACTTCTTAAATAAACATCATCATTACACCTTTCACATCAACTTTTTCACTTTCCACATCAACTTTTACCTCCACTTTCCAAAATTATCCTTCACCCTTACCCATTAACTTTTTACCCACTAACTTTTCAAAAGGGCAAAATGATAATTCTACAAACTTTTACCCATTAACTTTTCAAAACACACACTTATTAAGGGACAACCCAAAATGGAAATGTCAACACTTAAAAAGGGACGGAGGGAGTATATTACAGATTGCAAGGATTCAATTAGGGGAGAAGGCTGAACGTTGTTGGAAAAAATAGAGTACCAAAATTCCCACAAGTAAATCACGGAGGAAATAAAATGTGTAGCAAATTAGAACCAAAATGCGCAAACCACAAGCAAGCAAGACACAAACAATTTTTACGTGGTTCCCGCAAAAATATGAGGTACGTCCACGGGACCGAAGTCCAATTCCACTATCACCAAAGTTCGTACAAATAGTTTTACAAGAGATGCAAAGATCTCACAAACCTAAGGTGTATTCCAACAAAGTTTCAATAAACAAGAGGAAAGATCTCACCAAATTTGAGTGAACAAAATCTTCAAAAGCTGCTGCAGTGGAGAGCCCAAAGACAGTAACAAAATCAGCCCCAACAAATCTCGTACAAAGGTGCTGAGAAGATTGGAAACAAAATGGCTCACTTGATTTTGAACCTTGACCAATGCAGATCACACTCACAGGCACACAAAGCACTGTTCCATTGTTCTGTCTTTTTCTCTCGAGAGTTCTAATTTTTTCTCCAAATGTGTCCGATCAAATTCCAACTAAAGGCAATATATCAACAGCTTCCAAGAGAAGCTAACAAAGACATGTGCTAGACATGTGACTTCAAAACAAAAGATGTAGAATCTTCTTCCCAAACACAAGCCCACTAATTTTAACCATTTGGGCCAAAACAAATAAATTGGGCTAACACAAAATTATTGGGCCTCCACAAAAATTAGAATAAGGAGGGATCCAACAATTCTCCCCCTCCCGACTTATTCGGAAGGATCCACCAAACCCGACAACGATTGAAATTTCTCATGCTTGTCCTTAGACAAAGACTTAGTCATCATATCCGAAGGATTGTCATCGGTGTGAATTTTCTCAAGTTGCAAACCTTTCATTTCAAGCACATCCCGAATCCAATGGTAACGAACATCAATATGCTTTGATCGAGAATGAAAAGTGGAATTCTTGCTCAAATGCGTAGCACTTTGACTATCAAAATGAAGAACATACCTTTCTTGGCTCAAACCGAACTCTTGCAAGAACTTCTTCAACCACAACAACTCCTGACAAGCTTCGGTAATTGCAATGAATTCTGCTTCCGTAGTGGATAGAGCAACACATTTTTGTAATTTTGATTGCCAAACCACAGCTCCCCCTGCAAAAGTCATCAAGTAGCCCGAAGTCGACTTCCTAGAATCAACATCACCGGCCATGTCGGCGTCCGTGAACCCATCCAACATAGCTTTCCCATTACCAAAACACAAACAAACTCTAGAAGTGCCCCGGAGATACCTCAAAATCCATTTTACCGTTGCCCAATGTTCCTTGCCCGGATTCGAAAGAAACCGATTAACAACTCCAACCGCGTGAGCTAAATCCGGCCTTGTACAGACCATATCATACATCAATGAACCAACGGCTGAAGCATAAGGAACTTTTTCCATCTCATCTTTCTCTTTTTCACTCGTAGGACATTGTTTCGAACTAAGCTTGAAGTGGCTAGCAAGTGGACAACCAACGGGCTTAGCTTTATCCATCTTGAACCTCCCAAGAACCTTTTCAATGTATCTTTCTTGAGATAACCAAATTAGTCCCTTCTTGCGATCACGAACAATTTTCATACCCAAAATTTGCCTTGCCGGTCCCAAATCCTTCATAGCAAAGGACTTACTTAACTCCAACTTCAAATTATTGATCCTCATAGAATCTTGTCCCACAATTAACATATCATCGACATAGAGCAAGAGGATGATAAAGTTGCCATCCGGAAACTTTTTCACAAACACACAATGGTCGGAAGTAGTTCTCGAATACCCATGCTTCACCATAAAAGAATCAAATTTCTTGTACCATTGTCTTGGTGCTTGTTTCAAGCCATACAAACTTTTCTTCAATTTGCAAACAAGATTCTCTTTCCCTTTTTCCTTGAAGCCTTGGGGTTGCTCCATGTAAATTTCCTCTTCCAAATCACCATGAAGAAATGCGATTTTTACATCAAGTTGTTCAATCTCAAGGTTCAAACTTGCAGCCATACCAAGAACAACACGAATGGAAGAAAACTTAACCACGGGCGAAAAAATTTCATCAAAATCAATACGCTTTTTCTGCCCAAAACCTTTCACCACAAGACGAGCCTTGTATCTCAAAATTTTCCCATCATTATTTAATCGGTAAACCCATTTGTTTTTAAGCACTTTCTTACCCTTAGGTAGTTTCACCAAATCGTAAGTGCGATTTTCAAGCAATGACTTCATTTCTTCTTGCATAGCCTTGGTCCACTCGCCTTTCTTTTCATGCTCCATGGCTTCTTCAAAAGTCTCGGGCTCCCTTGTTCCGTTATCATCACAAATTCATCCGGAGGATACTTTCTTGATGGTTGCCTCTCTCTCTCCGATCTTCTCAACGGTGGTTGCGGTGGTGGCTCTTGAATTGGTTGCTCCCCCTCATTTTCCAACTCAACTTCATCGGGAACCTCAACATTTTCACCGTCTTCAAGAGGTGGAGGCACATCCTCTTCATTTTCACCAAGTGCCGAAGGTGGAGGAGTTGGCATGGTGACCACCCATCTCAAATTTTTTTTATAACATCAATTTTTATTTTGATAATGGAGGTGTCCGGGCCAAATTTACGCGCGCCTCGTACTAATCTTGCACTAGCTTATGCATGGAGTGAAACCCCAAGTCCCTGACCAAAACAACTAGGCCAATCTCTTGGGGTTCCCACCCATCTCAATTACAATGGTTGTGTTGCGGTTCATGGATTTGTGGGTTGTTTTGGAGGGAAAGGAGAATTGCCGGACATAGAAATAAGTAAATTTTTTCCCCTTAATTGGCAGAAATATTTAATAAAGAATTGTTCTAAGGCCCAGATGTGATGTTTGATGTTTTGAAATTGATATTTGACTTACCGCGGCATCAGTACTTTACATACCTGTCGGTTTACCTTTACGGGGGAATCCTGTGTTCTGCATAGTAAGGCTGTTTAAAATTCTTGATGATTCAACGTCTCTTTCGTGCGAGCATCGACGTTATTGATTTGATTTGATTTGATAACTAGGGGTGGGAAAAATCCAACCTGACCAGATCCGACCTGAAGGGTTGCGAGCAGTTTTCAAATACCATAGGGTTGGGTTTGGGTTGAAATATTAGTAACTCAATGAAGTTGGGTCGGGTGTTGGGTTTAGGGTCTAGGGTATCAGGTTCACACGACCCAATTGTTTCGGACCAAATCTTGACAATCCGAACCGCTCAATATGTTTAAAACGTGTTTTTAAGGGTCCCCGAGAAATTAGCAATAAAAAATACCGGGAAGGTCTTGATCTGAGCAGTTTTTCATAGTTTTTCATAAAAACTGTATAAAACCACGTTTTAAACACATTTGACAGTTCAGATAAAAAAAAATTTGATTGGGAAAGTAAGGTGTGGATGGAAGGTCCGCATTTTAGGGTGTGGATAAGAAGATTGTGCACACACACCAATGTTCGAGTCAGGGATCCCTGACTGAAATAAAAGTGTGGGATTCCTCTCATTCTACTTTTCCCGATTGGATTTTGATTATCCGAGCTATTCAATGTGTTTTAAACGTGCTTTTAATGGTCCACAGGAAGAATGGTCCACAGGAAGAATCATAAAATTAAATTAATAAATAACCGGGGAAGGCTTGTTCTGAGCTATTTTCATACAAACCGTAGATATAGTTTTTATAAACCGGTTATTTTGAATTTATAATTCCTCGCGTAGATCTCTAAAAACATGTTTTAAACACATTGAGCGGCTCAGATCAAACATCACATATGGGCACATACATGGCATGGACTATAGCTTCTGTGAAACACATCCCATTTGGCTCAAACCCTTCCGTCTACATTGAGTCGAAGAATTGAAGACCCTCCTCTACATATCCATTGATAGCAAACCCCAGGAACATTGAGTTCCATCAGAAAGTTACTTACTCTAACATTGTCCTTAATTGCTTTCTAAGAACGAATTGATGTACCATAAGTCTAACCCAAGTACCCCCAAATTGGCACAAGCGGCGAGTACAAAAAAGTGGTCCCACCGTGTTTTCATTTCCAGTAATCTAAATTGTTCATCTTACAGGGTCTGATGACCATGCAACCATCAACTTGATTGGATATTGATAGGTATATCAAAAAATAAATTTTGGAAAATAAATAGACGGTCAAGGAACACTTTAAGTTTTAAAGTTATTAACAAAATCAGACTGTCTATTCTATGAACCAATATTCACTTTTTGATATACCTATCGTTATCCGTTCAAGGTGATTGGATATACGATTCTACAACCTACAAGAAGAACTATTCAGATTACTGCAATAACACGGTATGGTCCACAAATGGCGGTGGTGGAAACATTTTTTACTACATTTCTGAGACGTTGGGGTAGTGTATGAAGCAATCTTAGAACGGTTTATGGATAGAAGTTTGTTGGTGTATGCACTTATCACCAGAACAAAAAGAGAGTTGCAGAATATTTTGAGCTCATAATCCAACCGGCAAAAAATAGTTAAGAAAATCAAAATTCCAGGGAAATTTTTTTACTCATGGAAATATTTAAGCCATAACAAACAAAGCCTAACTCCCTTCTTCAAACCAAAAAATTAAATAAACAACACGAGATGGTTGAACCCTCGAGCTTCATACCAGATGTCCTCACTAACCTTCTTTGCCTAAGAGCTAATTGGTATGGGGCCGTAAAGACAGATACGAAGATCACCTTGAAGTAACCGCGGGTGGAAGTAGCACTTGTACAAGTCCCAGAATTCGTCTCTGTGACATGAACACATGTAAATGAGAAACAATATTCACCATACCAAGCCCAAAATGGAGAAAGGGAAAGGGAATAAGGGAGTATCCGAGAATGAAAAGCGTCTTCTGGGTTCTAAGAAATTAAATCCTTGCCCTACTTCCATACAGGAATAAAACAAGGAAAGAAAACGAGGATGTCTTAGAGATGAATGATGTTAAATTCACAAAACCTGTGGATGATTCCGATACCAATCACATATGAAAGGACAACCGTAAAAGGAGGGAGGAGGGGGAACAACCTGACTTGGGGAAGTGTGAACAAGGAATAACCCTTGACGTCTGTGTGCATGTCGAGCACAATCACAGCTAATCGTGATAGTCCAAGTGCCTCCACATCAATCAACTTCTTAATCCTGAAATTAAGTAGAGAAACACCCAGAGAACCATGTCATATGGCTCAATAGTAAACAAACCCAAACACACAAGATTTGAAGAATAAATAGAAGAGATAAACGGCATTTCACTCTCCAGCACAATCGAAACAAGACAATCCATACTCAAAAAATGAAGACCATGTCAAGGATTTATGTCTTCTCCTCTTTTGGATCAAATTCCTTATTTGATTACTGATGTAGAGAACTCTATGTTAACTTCCTTGAGATGAGGTCGAAGGTCTAGTTCTCGAAATGCATGGAGATAGTACATCTGAACCTAATGGCTTGGTCCACTTGATCTTAATTCTTAAATTAAATCACAAGTGGATTACTGGTCCACACGGATTCCAGATTATCACTCATATTACTTGTTGGGAGATTTCAACAGATACCTTTCTAGGTTTGAGGGAAACCCCTGGGTTCCCGTTCTAATGGCACTTTCATGATTACAGATTGCATACGGCTGCTAATATTTTCAGTTGGCGGAGGGGCTTGACATTCTTATGCTTCGGGGACTTACGTTGCCCTTGCCCAAGTCTTCGTAAGTGGTCTATGATTTGGTGGTGCATCGTTAAACCTCCCTTAATTAACATAAATGATGACTGTTCTTGTGATAATCCAGGCATTGCTATAGACTCTCAAGGTCATTTTCTTTTGGCATCATATGCTCAACCCATATCCCACAGTTCCAGCTTGTTGGTTTTCATTCCATCATCGTTGTCCGCATTTGTGTATTACCCATGGTTACTCCCAAGTCCAGATTGAATCCCATTCCAAAGTTCTTGTGGATATTATCGACAATTCTGCTAACCTTGGCATTTGGTGATTCATTTTCTGAAAAAAAAAAAAAAAAAACTTGGAACATTAGATAGTTGGGAAGGACATGGGCACTATCAGAACATTTTTGAATTCTCAGCTCTTCCTAGGCATATAGAGGGTATATTGAACATTGCTTCTTTGGACTTGGTTCCAACCTAGTCTTCTGTACAAATCAACCTAAAGAAAAAGACCAATGACACGTTCCAAACAGGCTCAACAAAATGGATACTGGCTCATTAATTCTAAGAAACTTCATAACTTTAAAGAAGTCTTCAAATGATAACATTCAACATAAGCAAACCAAAGAATATAAGGCATAAACGGCTTCAAACATCCTTAGGACACAACACCACCATACGTGGGCCCATCACAATGAGCTGAACTGGTTTTAAACCTACATTTTGGAACTTCAAAATCTCAAGTCTAACTGGCTTTTGCTTCAAAGTCAAGTCACTCGATAAAAGCTCAAGTTTCTTTTTTTTTTTTTTTTTGGTAAGATAAGTTTTTATTAAACCAAAAACAGGGGACAAGACCACCAGGGCATACCCTTGCAAACCAGAAATTCAAGCATACAGGCAACTAGAACTAAGCTAAACAAAAGGAAGACAAAACCAGACTTCCCAACACGGCCACAGCAAGCACAAGCCAATACTAAAGCCCAAAAATATATAAAGGTCAATTGTCTATCGTAGACGAAATGGGTAGCCTTTCACCATGCTTTGGGTAGCTTTTACCATGCCTAATAAGCCAGGGCTCTGAGAAAAAAAGCAAATTCTAACAAAGACGACTAACCTGCTTGGTGTACCACAAGCAATGTTAACACGGTTCTTTAAAATGGCCACCTGAATTAATTAGTAAGAACAAGGATAGATGAGTGCATATACAGTATAAGTTGTACAACCAATAAAATGTTAACAGACTCAAGAGAGACTACGTCGATGAAGGCTATTTATGGTTTGCCTGCATGTTTCATATCCCTTTCACAATCCATGCTTTGTTAGATGACAGATTAGAGATCAATCAAAGTAACATTTTTTATGTGGTTCCAAAGGTGAATTTGGTACCATCAGATAGTGAAGCATAAATTTGTCTCAATCATAGGGGAATTGGCCAACCAGCAACCAATGAAGAATGGGGTGTTACAGTGTACCAGTATCAACTAGATCACAGGATGGGTGGAACTTTTCATAATGTAAAGTAATCGTTTGATGACGAAAGTCGCGTTGCATTTTGGATTGATCTTCAATGTGGGTGAATTCATTTTGAGTAGCATTTCCATCTTTATTCTCCATCACGGTTGACAACTATGGGTATCTGGCAGGCCTCCGCTATATGGCATGTCCCTAGTGAACCTACACTGTACCACTAGCAGATTCCCACCTCTAGGCAAGCCCACCTCTGGGCGCTCTACATCCAAAAGTGCGTATTAGCCTTCAGGGAGCTCAACTCTAGTCTCTAGATAACCAATCAGGCAAGGAACATCTTCCACAAAGGATGAGAGGAAGGAGCGTCCGAGCACGGAGCATCCTGCCTCCTCCCTAGGTTTTTCTCAGTTTTACACCCCCGTCTAAGAGATCCCCTGAACTGTCAATTGTCATGTAAAGTGAGACTCGTTTTTTTGTCAGAACTAATAGAAAAGCATATTTGACACCTTTCTATATGATTTTTCCACCAAAACGTATATGAAATACTTACAATTCCCTTGGTGGTTATTAAAACACCATCGTTAAAATTATATTCTCAAGATTGTACGTTTTCCAGATTGAACAAACTTATTAGTAGCCATTTAAGTAGAATAACCAAAAGAATATAATTACTTGATAAATTTGTTCAACTAGAAAAATTCAATATTAAAGATATATTTTGAATAATATCATTTTAATAGCCTCCAAGCTAATGTAGCCATTTAGGATTCTTTTTAGGAGGATATTTTATTGAAAAGTGCCGAATCTACTTTTCCGTTAGTTTTGGCAGAAAAAACTAGCCATCTAACTTTACATGATGGTTCAAGGGTATCTAACTTTACATGATGGTTCAAGGGTGCGAGTGTCCACTTTTGTAGTTCAGGGGTTGTCCTAAAAATCTCTTAGATTACAAGACTTCAAAACACTTCTGTATAAGCATTTCTACATAAGTGTAATATGCCCAGTGTTCAAACAGGACTTCCGTACAAGCGTCTCTATGTCATGAGACCCTAATTGAGCTACCAATAACTAATCAGAAATCTCGCTGATATTTCTCACCTTATCCGCAGTTGTTGCTACCTATAATCACCAAAACATTGACCAATAGTACAGCTGTTTCGTTGTACATATCCATGCATACACCATCTTTAAGGTAATTCTATCTAATTTTAATTCCAATACAACAGTTGTATCAAATGCCAACTTCTATAGACAACTCTGCAATTCATTTTCACATTCACTCTACCATCCATAACAAACAGAACTTGCATAGAAGGCAAAAATACTACCTGTTCCTCAATCTTCATATGCTTTGAAAATAGCTTCGCTGCATGGCATTCTGTGGTCAAATCCCTCAAACTTCTGAAGAAACCATAATACATTCTTTCCATAAGTACTCAAAGAGACTGGATATAAAAAAGTAGTAAGATATGCCACAGTAACTCATTTTCCTGTGTTATGTAAACAAGCAAAATTAGGCATCTGATGACACAGATCCCTAGGAGGTTCAATATATCCAAAGTATGCAAAGATGGACCACACCTAAGAAGTTCTAATGATCTCAAGGCAGATAAACTGATTACGAGAAGACCTGGACTTCCAGGATCAATCTTTCCTTCAACCAGCTGCTTCTCACAAAGCACTTCTTTCCAGGATGATCCAAAAGCAGCCTTCATATGTTCACTTAAATTGCTTGCACTTTGATCCATGCCTTGGGATAGCTCCAGAATGGATTTGTCTGCATAATCCAACAACACAATAACAGCTTATTACTAGAGGGATTGCAAAAAACGGCTCCACTTGTTGAACACCCTAATTTTGTGTGTGCATGTACTGATACTAAAAATATTTATATTTCTCCTTTAGTTTTGAACACCCATTTCAAAAAAAATCCATCACTACAACAGTTCCACCTTTCTCTCACAAAAATACACACTAAAAAGGTAAAGTGTTGTTAGAATTATGCTCCAAAAACCAATTATTATTTACTTTCAATAAATAGTTTGACATTTTATTTTGCACTCTTGTAGATTATCATTTTGGGTAACGTTATTATTTAATGTCACATAAGATGTGAACGTAAGGCCCCTTGGGTAATATTCTAGAAAAAGCATGCTAATGGTTAATGAACAAGAGGCGGGGAGTTATGTTTTTCAGTGCCTTATAGACCCAATAATATTCTAGGCTATGGGTGTTGATTGGGCCTCACACCTATTATGGCTTACACTTGTTATGTTGCTATACAATATGATGATTTACTCCATCATTGAGGTAGTGACCTTAAACAAACAAGTGGATGATATGTAACAAGTACATTCATTGAAAGAACACCTATGGAAGGAGCACTGTGAGATTAGAAAAGGTAGTTCTACTACAATTTACTTATTTTCTTTGACCTGAGAGGCTTGTATAAATTAATAGTTTATCCATTAAACTTTGACATTGTCAGACATTGATGCTGAATAAACGGCTATATATGGACATGTTGGGTTATGTGGGTGATAGTTAATTTATATATAAGTGCTTAACAAGGAATCCACCATTCTCAAAGTGAGAATGTATATTCAAGCAATTTTCACAATAATTTTGGACCAGAAAAACCGGCCGGTGTGTTTTAGTAAAATGTTTTTACTAATTTATATACATATATACTATACTACAAAAGAATTTTTGAATTGCTTTTGGATCCAACTAGAAAGTGAAAATTAAGAATGCCGTGCATAATTTGATGGTGTGAATTTATCCATACCTATTAGATTATGGGAATATAAGTTGGTGGAAGGAAATTAGTAGACAATTGTAGCAAAGGGCCTCACTTGTAATTCTCTATTTTCAGGGGTTCAATTGCAATGTGTTGATGGACATTATTGTGATTGGTAGAAGCTATATAATTATCTATTTAGGTGATAATTAAAAAAGAATATATACGATAAGTGTTATCCTGATACAAATAAAAGAGAAGTCTTTTATTTGTTTCCCACAACTGAAAGATAGAGATCCCTAAGGATCCCACCTAATTGCAAACTCTATCTATGTGAGTCTATTTAATAGACGTTAGACACAAAAGATTGGCTATCAGAATTTTTGCGTGTCTCACAAAAGTAAAAACACATAGAGAGAAAAGAGTTGCAAGGGTGAATCACTGAGGTGGCGAGACGCTTGGATCGCTAAGTGAGGAATCGAAGGCAACCAGACAAAAGGTGAAATACTCGGTAAAGGTATTTATGATTATGTATTCGAGTGGTGTTATTTTGTTCATCAAATTTTTTTTATAAACAAGAATATTTTTCCGCAATCCAACAAGTGTCACTATAAACAAAAATTTTCCAATTCTTTTATTGAACAGAACTGAAACAAGAATTTAAGAAAACAGAAACAAGAATTTAAGTATTCAGATAGGAGATCAATGAATTATTGTTGTGTAAACTAATTTTCAACATATGTACGACAAACTACACATATATTCCTTAATAAAATTTGAAATGAAGCTATTATGAATAAATTATAAAAACTCACAATGACCAGCTATGAAGCACCGAGTCACCGACACCCCTACAGGTCACCGTATCGCAGTGTTAGGACAGGGGGACACGGCTAGAAACGTGTCCCACGTGGCGTGTCCAATAATTTAATTTAATTTTTGGAGAGGGACATGGTTAGGGACATGGCAGGGGTGTATTTGAAAATTTTTCAGGGGAGATTGTTAGAACTTGTGACTCATATGGAGACGACCAAGAAGTTCCAGAAGAGAGGCCAGATGCGGAGCGGAGCGACGCATCTAGCCCATCACAGATTCAGCAGAGTAGGTTGGGCCGTAGGCCCATTAGTTTGCGGTATGATACGATGTTATAAGGGTATTATGGAAAGACATGCCAAGTACTCAAATTAGCGTTGGGAATAGAGTGGGGATATATATACACTCTATGTATACCCTATTACAGTTAGGGATGAAATCGGTTCGGTTCGGTCGGTTTTTTCTCATTTTTCAACTGAACTGAATCATTTGGTTTTTGAAAATCCAAAACCGACACCGACCGTTTGATGGTAAGAACCAATCAGTTCGGTGTAGGTCAAATCGGTTATGTTCGGTCGGTGTGTCGGTTTTTCTCGTTTCCAGGAGTTCAAGCAACAACAAAGGGAAAAAAACAGGAGAGGAACCAGAAACTTGAAATTCAAATATTGTAGAACCTAAATAGCTGATGCAAATACACCAGCAGACAGAAATATTCTTCTTCATGGAACAATCTGATGATGAAGATCTATCGATTTTTGTTGAGAGAGAGAGGGGTGCGTGAAGGAGGCAGCCTGCCATAGATTGCACACGAGAGAGGGGGGGGATAACATATGGAGAATGGTGGTGATATATTTTAATAGGTCGGACTACAAAAACGGACAAGAATAAGCTTTTGGTTTGGTTTGGTGCATTTCGATTTTATTTGCTCATAAACCGAACCGAACCGAACCGAACCTTTATTTTTTATTTTTTTATAAAATCTAAAAACTGAACCGAACCAAACCTCTTTCAAAATCGATCGAAATTATCAAAAATGGATTGGCTCGGTCGGTCGGCTCGTTTTTTCGGTTTTACTTTCATCCCTAGTTACAGTTGATCAATAGCAAATACTCGCTCTCACTCCCGTGGACGTACCTGGTTTCAAGGAACCAAGTAAAATCAGTGTGTTGATTTCTTTACTATTTTTCGTATTCCTATATTGTGTGTGGTGCTTACGCTTACACTATCCTTGAGAAGCTATGTGTCTAGTATACAAGTGAGTGTATACTTATGTACAGTGAGAGCACTTAATAAAACTGTACAATTTGGAGTGTATACTTATGTATAGTGAGAGCACTTATAACGGCCTTGTTCGTTTAGTAGTTTAAGTTTAGTTTAGTTTTGGAAAAATGTGTAATGAGTGGAGAGAGATAGAGAGAGAAATGAGTGTAATGATTACAAAACAAAACTAAAACTATGAAACGAACAAGGCCAGTTGGCCTTGATTGTTTAGTAGTTTTAGTTTAGTTTAGTTTTGGAAAAAGGTGTAATGAGTGGAGAGAGATAGAGAGAGAAATGAGTGTAGTGATTACAAAACAAAACTAAAACTATGAAACGAACAAGGCCGTTCATAACTTAAAACTATTGGATTAAACCTATGAATACACATATCAGCGTTCTAAAAGCCCTAATCTGCCATACGATTACGATCTCTCTCGCCTCTCTTTGGATGACCAGCCATGGGAGTCAGCGACTAGCCATCGACGACGACGAGCAAAAACGAAGACGACGACTCTCTCTCTCTCTCTCTCTCCCCCCCCCTATTTTAGAAATAAATAAATATACATGGGGGGTGTCCTGCACCGTGTCCGTATTCCCATTTTTTTAGAATTCCCATGTCCGTGTCCTTGTCCTCGTCCATGCATCACAGATGACCTACATTTTTTTATATATTTGTCAAAACGGTGCTATCCATATTTTCATTGTGGGAATGCGAACCTCTCCAATGCAATGCCCAATTTTTTAGGGCTTTGAAATTTTTATTCATTTTTTTGAGGTGGTTTATGCCATGGAATTGCTTTAGTGCAGATTTTGGTTCCAAATTTATCTCCAGCCTTGGAGTTGTATATAGCTTTACAACATTTGTATGGACCTTGTATTTTGTGAATGGCCTGTCCTCCTATGTGAGTGGATATTCTAATGGTTCTGTAGTTCCGCTAAGTTGTAATATATGCCTGCTGCATTTCTGAGTTTGTTCTAGCATTTCTGAGTTTGTTCTTGATTGGATATGTGAGAATGGCTTGGAATTCCTATATAATAGCATATGGTGTTCAGTGTGGTGGTACTATCATTGCTCGAACTAACTTATCTATGTCTATGTGATCTGAGAGACGTGCCAAATGATCCTGTATTCTCAAGCACTTCAGATTTAGAACTTGAGGCAACTTGCTCCAAACCTGCCATATGCTTGGCTATTTCGTCTTTGCCGCTAAATGATATGAAGGTCCAGATGCACTTTTGCTCCTGAAGTGTTCCACTATTGCTAAATGTTTTCATTATTTCCTAGATGTAATGAGATGACTGCACTCAACAAGCTCGAAGGACACACACGGTGACTGATCATGCAAAATGATAATCAAATCTAATAGACATCAATATACCAATTATATGCTTGAAATCCACTTGAAAAATTGAAGTTTTGTGACTTCACTTCTGATGAAAGAATCTAAGTTCTTATTCATTGAAGTTCCTTGCTTTATCGACTAGCTCAACGCCTTGCATGTCAAACTAATAACAGCAGCAACAAACCACAAAAATTCTACTTTATGTCTGGAAAAAGTTGTGCATTATTACCACTCAAAAAGAGATCAAGGGGATTGCCTTGGAATCCCTTAATTACAAAAATAGATTGACAAACTCAAAGCAAGAAAACTAGGAAGTAAGTTCCACATTTCTTTCAGATGGACATTCTAGAACAAAGCCAAGAGCCAAAAACATTTCTACCAAGTGTTCCAGCAACAAAAAAGCATATTGGCAATTTGATCTCCAAGCAACTCAGAGTCAGTAAGACTCTGATGTTCTTCTTGGTCTCATAACTCCAATGTCATTAGCAGCACTCACATCCATTAGCATCACCAATAACATACATCAGCAGCAGCAACAACACTTCTCAACCAAATAGCATCAGATAGAAGAAACAGAATTTAAGTAACACCAGTTCACAGCAGCAGTAGTATAATGAACCAAAATAATGAGCATCTAATTTTTGACAGCATCATATCCATAAACATTCTTCAAGGTGTAGCAGTAGCCCTCACATAACAGCAACCATCAAAGAACTTTATAGCCAAAACAGAACAAAAAAGTAGCTTCAGAAGCAGCGGCCAAACACAGAACCAGTAAAGCAGTAACAACAGCAACATTCATCTTCAAGTCCACAAGGCAACACGTAATTCCAAAAATTTAACCACCCCCCATCGAAGACCAAACACAGGTCAACATATAAAAGTGGCCTTCATTTTACCCTCCATCTGTAATGAAACAATGAAACACAAATAGCTTAGTGATACAACATCCCACAAATGTTCTATTTAAAATCATGATGATCAGGCAAGTAAATAATTAAATTTGTATCAAAACAGCATAATTTTCGACAATTCTCTTTCTCAAGCAAATTCCTCGACCTTAAAAACAAGAATGAAGATCCACGATTCACATTGTCACAAAAAATGCAAAAGTCTCAAAGTGGTGAAGTGTATTTTTGCCTCTAGGAGGACAAAACACCTGTTCTAATACAGTCCAAATGCAAAAATTTAACATCAACCATTTTTTATCTCCACGGAGGAGGACAAAACACCAGTTCTAGGAATGCCCAATTGGAAAAAAATAGAATAGGTGAAAACCTTCAATTGTGGCACAAATGCATAACAAACATGTATATCAACAAATTTTTTTTTCTTTTGTTAACTAATAGGGAGTTTAGTGAAGTAGAAAACCCCCAAAACGGTTCTCTTGCCCTCTCAAATGTTAATTCACTTGTGCTTTTGAAGAGGCAACCCTAATTTAAGGCATGAGGTGTCCTAGTATAAAAACAATATTTCCGTTGGGACTCCTTGCACCTGGGAATGTTCTAGACAATCAAAACGTGAACATGTAGTAGAAGCTGTTCTAGACAATCAAATTGTGAACATCTAGTAGAAGCTAAATAACCTGTTGTTTTTGTACCAAAAAAAAATAACCTGTTGTTTGCTCACTCCGGAATCAGTCTTTGTCGAGCCCTCAGAACTGTCATGACCCCATCTTAATTCTTGTTATCTTCAGGGCCCCAACAGTGTTTGCATCTCTCTGAATAAAAAGAGAAAATAATCAAATTCAGTAAGTACATTATTCCAAAGGACCCAGATTAAACTGGTTCTGGATAGCTTCATGTTGAGAAATAAGCTCTGCTTTGCCCATCTCAAAACAAAAATGAAAAATTACTGAAACAAGCCAAGAATATCAGAAATTGCATGGATTTCCAATTTTCTAACCTCTAAAATTATTTCTACATCGTAATGCTTCTAAACCGAAAAACTGAAAAGTAGGAGTTGCAGCACAATAATAAAACCTTTAACAGATGGGAACAAGTATGAGGAAAGCTAACATGACTACGAACTACAAAGCTTCACTTGTACAAGCAATGCATTCTGAGATTATTAGAAAATGTTAACATGATTCGTTCTCCTCAACTTCATCAATGAAAGTGAACAAACCAATTTCAGATTCAAGCAACGATTCACTGTCAAGTGCATGTGGTAGGGTTAAATAACCAAAGCAACAGAATGAGTAAAAATGTCAAACATGTTTCATTTGAGAATCAGATATCGTACTTGTTCATCGTGGGAAAACTTGCAGGCAGCTCCACGATTACATTCACCTTTTGGAAAGCACGGCACACTCCTCGTGCCGCCCTCTTTAATTTGCTGCTCTATCTCTTCACCTTCTTCCTCTTTCTTTTTGTAGTTTTTAACGAGATCTACCCTAATGGTTCGACCAAGAACTTCAGTGCCATTCAGGCTGTCTGTGAAGTCGATCAAACAACCACTCAGTCAGCAACAGTTGCAACATAAATTGGAAGCTTATCCAAAAAATACATTACTCATCATTAGAATGCCACATCTAGAGGAGAGAGGGACCACCCTACAGAAAGAATTGTGCTTCTTTGGTCTTCATATGCAATGAAGGCAAAACCTTTTGATTTACTAGTGCCCCTATCTCTGACAGGTTTAAAATTAAATGTGCTCTTTATATCTGATAAATTACCAAAAAAAAAGAGCAAAAGGGGAAAACATTAACTCACATATGGGATTTAGGATTTAGGCACTATCAGATTAATATATAGTAAACGAATGGCACAAGCCATAGGGGAAAAAATCAGAAGAATGGTAGCTCAAACAGTACAAAGTTAATAGTAGAAACTTATGGTCCAATAATTTGATGTTCAAATCCTATAGAGTTAACCTAAAAAATCAAGTTGAAATTCTCATTGTTCACCTATCCGAAGCTCAAATACTGCTGCAAAATCAGATATGTCATATACTCTCAAACCAGTTTCATAACAACTAAAACCAAAGACAGAAACATACACTAGCTACCAGTAGCATAGTCAAGCAAGCATATCCTGTATCATTGCAATCTAGATTTCAAAATCCTCTCCACTAATTACGAATTTGGAACCCGAATTTGGAATTTGAATATACTCTCTACAAATTTGGGTTTTCGAATCTAGCAGCTGAGTCGAATTAGGGTTTTCGAATTTGAATCTACTCCCTACTCTCTACAAACGCGTCAAATTTCCAGCAAAAAATTAGGGTTTTCAAATCTACACACACACACACACACACACACACACACACACACACACACAGAGAGAGAGAGAGAGAGAGAGAGAGAGAGAGAGAGAGAGAGATGTTACAAGCTCTTCTACAATTCCAGCTGGCATGAGCTCATTGGCTGCCAACACAAGTGGATACTTGGCGGGAACAGTTATTGATCACACCAGCACACCACCAAGTGGAGAGTTAGTTAGCTTTCTGTAACTATTATTCTGTAACTGTTTTTCATTGTAATCGATCACTGTACTTGTTTTGTATAAGAGTGGGAGTAGGAGTGCAGAGAGGATTATTCTGTTAACCAATTCAGTTGTAAACAAAGGACAAGCGTTCCTTTGGTGGTGGACGAGAGCTCCACATTTACCTAATAAAGTTCATTTCTTTCTCTTTCTTCCCCATTCTTGATTCTTTCTTCAATTCCTTTGAATTCTTCCCCATTTCCGTAGACGATAGTGTATCACTTGGTATCAGAGCTTTGTGCTTCCTTGGACAAGACTGCCATGGATACCAGATCTCAGGAACAGAAAAGAAATGAAGAAGCAATCAAGCAGTTGAGAGAGAGTACGGATTCTTCAATCAAAGAACTCAAGGATTTGATTGTGGGAATGAGCATGAAGTATGATAAGATGGCCACTAGATTTGCGCAACAAGATCGAGAGGATGATTCTCAATCACACCAACACAATCATTCCGCTGGCTCCAGTTCGATACAGACCCGATACACCAAGATTGATTTTCCACGATTTCAGGGGGAAGATCTGTCGGGTTGGCTCTACAAATGCGAGAGATTTTTTGAGTTCAACTCCATTGAGGAATCACAGAAGGTCAAGCTGGCGGTAATGCATCTTGATGACAAGGGAATCCAATGGTACCAATGGTTTGAGAAGACACACGATCCAATCACCTGGACAGAATTTGAGTATGGGCTCAGGGTTTGTTTTGGCCCCAATGTTTATGAAGACGCCATGGGGGAGCTTACCAAATTGTGTCAATTTACAACAGTGAAGTGTTATCAAGAAAGATTCGAGGAGTTGGCCAACAGGACACATGGATTGACCCAGGAGTTCTTCGTAAGTTGTTTCTTGAGTGGGTTGAAGGAGGAGATCTTCGTAAGTTGTTTCTTGAGTGGGTTGAAGGAGGAGATTAGGGCTGCAGTCCAGATGTTTCGACCCACTACCATTTCACAAGCCATTGGCTTGGCTCGATTGCAAGAGGAGATTGTGGAAGCAGTTGCAAGGAAATCCAGAATTCCAGCCAAGAGTACTGGTAATTGGACCCCCTCTCTCCAATTGTCCTCTACAAGAAACCCCAATGCAGTAACGATTAAAGGGGATTCACGCCCAAACTCTAGGGTGAACCCAAAACCAAATCTAGTTTCCGCTAATGCTGCACCTACTCTCAATCCTCAATTCCCCATCAAGAAATTAACACAAGTAGAAATGGATGTCAGGAGGGAAAAGGGGTTATGTTTTAATTGTGACGAAAGGTATATCAGAGGGCATAGATGCCAAAAGAGATAACTCTATCTTCTCATTGGTGATGAAGAAGATGAAGGTGAGGATTCTGAACCCCCACCATTAGAGGAAATTGAAGACACTAGCGTTCAAATTTCTATGTATGCCCTGGCTGGGTGCAATTCCTTTCAAACCATGAGGCTGCAGGGTATCCACAAAGGAAGACCAATCACTATCTTAGTGGATTCAGGGAGCACCCACAACTTCATTGAACCAAATGTGGCCAAGGTTTCTAGATGTATTATAGACCCTACTCCTGATCTTTCAGTGGTTGTGGTTGATGGAACCAAACTCTGTAGTCGTGCAGTTTGTAAGAGGTTAATTTGGAAAATGCAAGAAGAAGAATGCATGGCTGAAGTCAGATTGTTATCTTTGGGTGGATGTGACATGGTTTTGGGAATACAGTGGTTGAGCACACTTGGTCCAGTGGTCTGGGATTTCCAGAATTTGATTATGCAGTTCAACTATAAAGGGAAGGCTTTGGAACTGAAGAGCAATAATCAATCCAAGGTGGAGCAGGTTTCAACTAAACAAATGGGCAAAACACTACAACAAGTCAAACAAGGGTTCATAGCTCAGATCAGTTGCTTATCTGGTATGGAAGTAAAGGCACAACCACAGGTAACTCCAAGAGTTTCCCCTCTATCACAAGAATTTTCTGATGTTCTTGCTGAGCCTACTACCTTACCCCCTACAAGATCTTGTGACCATAGAATTCCATTACAAGAGGGGAGTGCTCATGTGCATGTAAAACCTTATAGGTATCCTCATATACAAAAAAATAAAATTGAAAAACTTGTTAAAGAGATGCTCCACTATGGGGTTATCAGGCCAAGTGTAAGCCCTTTTTCTTCACCATTGCTTTTGGTCAAGAAGAAAGATAATACCTGGCGTATGTGTGTGGATTTTATAGAGCTAAATAAGATAACCATCAAGGACAAATTTCCCATAACTATTATTGATGAGCTTTTAGATGAATTGCATGGGGCTAAAGTGTTTACTAAGCTGGATTTGAGGGCAGGTTATCATCAGATCAGGGTGCATCCTCCAGATGTGGAGAAAATAGCATTTAGAACCCATGAGGGTCACTATGAATTCCTTGTCATGCCTTTTGGCCTCACTAATGCCCCTTCAACTTTTCAGAGTCTTATGAACCATGTTTTTAAGGCTCATCTCAGGAAGTTCATCTTAGTTTTATTTGATGATATCCTGATCTATAGTCAGATCATGGATGACCATTTGAACCATTTGCATTCTACATTTACTATTTTGAGAGCCCATAGTTTGTTTGTCAAATTGTCCAAGTGTGCATTTGCACAATCTAGTTTGGAATACCTTGGACACATCATTTCTAATGAGGAGGTGGCAGCTGACCCTGCCCAGTTTGGAATACCTAGCACTTAAAACAGCCATGCTTTCTGCTCTTGTTCTAGTTATGCTTGATAACAACAAGACTTTTACCATTGAACGTGATGCTTCTAGGAGTGGTTTGGGGGTAGTACTGATGAAGGAAGGACATCCCATAGCATTTAGCAGTAAGGGATTAACTCCTAAACATTTGGGTCTTTCCACTTATGAAAAGAACTGCTATCTGTGGTATATGTTGTGCAGAAGTGGGGCCACTATTTGATAGGGAGGCATTTCAAAATTAAGATTGATCGTTTTAGTCTCAAATACTTATTGCGTCAAAGAATTTCAAATCTAATGCAACAGAAGTGGGTGACCAAGCTTATGGGATATGATTATGAGATCATATTCAAGTCAGGTCAGGAAAATACAGTAGCAGATGCATGGGAGTGGCATCCAATACAATCACATGTTCCCTACTAATTCTTCCATGTCAGTTATCCAACCAACATGGCTCCAAGCACTTAAGCATTCAGTGGAAGAAGATTCCGATCTGCAATCCATCATCTCAGACTTAACTCAGAATGCTCAAGCTCAACCTGGTTATGCCTGGATAAATGAAGTTCTGACCTATAAGGGCAAGTTGGTGGTAGGGGAGGATAAGGCCATCAGATCTCTGATAATGGCAGAGGTCCATGCTAGCTCAGTCGGGGGCATTCTGGGGTGGACAAATCTTATAGCAGACTTAAGAGGTCCTTTTATTGGCATGGAATGAAGAAGGACTTAAGGCTGTTCATTTCTGAATGTGATAAATGTCAAAGGAATAAAACAGAAACAGTAGCCAGCCCTGGGTTATTACAACCACTACCAGTTCCTGAGCGGGCTTGGTCTGATGTGTCAATGGACTTTATTGAAGGCTTGCCTCTGTCTAGAGAAAAATCTGTGATTTTTGTTGTAGTGGACAGGCTCACCAAATATGCACACTTCATGGCTTTAGCTCACCCATTTATAGCTATGGATGTGGCTAAGGAATTCATGGACAATGTGTTTAAGTTACATGGGATGCCTGCCTCCATTATAAGTGATAGGGACAAGGTGTTTACTAGCCACTTCTGGCAATCCCTTTTTACTCTACAAGTGTAGGGGAGGTCAGTGCGAGACCCCCGTTGACCAGAGTCAACGCTGACCCACCATTAAGATCATGACAAGTGTCACCCAGGTGGCGTAATGACCGCACGACACGTAGCACTCTCCGCGCGAATCTCCGCGCAAGGGGATCCACTGGCGCAGGCACAAGTCTCCCCCCCTCACGACCGGGGGCTTGGAGTGGGGCCCTCTCGTGCAAGGCACCTAAGCGGGGTGCTCCCTAGACCCAACAAGGGCGGTGCTCGAACAACCATGGGCCATCCGTGCAGGAGAAAAGCCCATGGTCCAGATGACTAGCGCGCCTCAGAACATGAGCGAGAACATGAGAAGCTAGTCCAAACTTAGCCCATGTAATTATACCTGCTGCGGTCTAAAGGCAGGACCCCGGGGGGGCCCTGAGGCTTGGCTGCGGTATAGGCGCGACCGAACAGGCTTGTCACCTCGCGGGGCTAGTGGCTTGGTGGCTATAAAGAACAAGAGGATCGCTGCGCGGGGGAATGGCTTGTCACCTCGCGGGGCTAGTGGCTTGGTGGCTATAAAGAACAAGAGGATCGCTGCGCGGGGTAATGACTTGTCACCGCGCGGGGCAGCTGCGCGGTGATGACGTCACCCGTACGGTTAGGTTGTACGGAAAGGACACGTGTCATCATATCATAGGGTGACAGCCTGTCACCTAATCATTGGTCCAGGGTGCCTATAAATATGGGACATTCCCTTTCAATGCCCAGAGGTTGGTGAAAAATCCTGGCAGAGCATATGCCATCCTAGAGAGAGAAAAGGGTAATCACTGAGTGAGAGGAGAACATTCTCTCCAGTGAATTCTTCCCCATCTCCTAGGTCACCAAGGGTATCACGGATTAGATTGAGAACAATCCACTGCCTTAGTTCTTTCTGTGCACACCTGCTCTGTTCTTCACCCTTCCTCTACACCACCCTATCTCCTTCTTACTGTGTCTTTACTGTTGACTATCCATACCTCTCCAGCTCATTATATTTGGCTAAAGCAGTAACCCTCTCCTACATTCGGGCGACTCTGCTGGGGAGGTTGTTTAGTTGATGGTAAACACAAGAAGTGGTCTACAAACATTAGGTATGGCAGTACCAGTAAACCAACCTTGTCCTTGATGGTCCACCGCAGGTAGAGGATGCTACATCCAGTCATGGAGGAAACGATGCAGGAGGACCTCCGGGAGCTCCAGTCATGGAGATAATCCACACTATGCAAGCTGGAATAACGCAAATGCAAACCACTCAGACACAGTTACTCGCTGCCATCGCTGGCCTCACAGAGGTCATCACAACTGCCTTACCTAGAGCTCAACCAACAACGGTGCCTCAACAGATCCATGCTGAGGGGGGAGTCCAACTACCTGTCCTTCCACGGGTTGGACAGGCCCATGGAACTCTGGGAGTGGCACCCTTAGTTGGCGGCCCTAGTACCCAAGCCCTTATTCAGCCAGTGATCCCTGTTCATCCTGCCTTGCCAGAGAATCCCGGCCTCCAGACCACAGGAACCGGTTCAGTACACACAGAGGGCGGCACTGGGGGAGAACGCCGGGCCACAAGCAGTGACCCTAGCAGAAGTACAGGCTCTGCTACAAAGAGAAAAGACGAAAACATCGTTTCCTTCCCTCCCCAGCCCAGACATTCAACCACCATACCCTATGGCTATCCTTCAGATGCCATATCCAGAAGGGTACGATTCACCAAAGTTCATGAAATTTGATGGCAAAGAGGGTAACGCTCAAGAGCACGTGGTGCGTTTCATTGAAACCCTATGAGCCTTTTCCGGTGACACAAATCTAAGGCTAAGGGAGTTCTCCAAGTCCCTGACAAATAGGGCTTATACATGGTACGTAAACCTTACTCCATACTCTATAATTTCATGGGAAGACATGGATTACATCAAGCGGTTCCAGGACCATGCTATTGATTGTCTCGACCCAGTGGAGGAAGAGTATCTGGTGGAAATTTGTACAGCAGGTCTCCTGCACGAATATCAGCCGTTCTTGGTTAATGTCAAAATTCACACATTTGCTGCGTTATTAGAAGCGGCATACAAGCTGCGCCACACTATAAAGCCACCCACGCGGGACAGCTGGAAGTCTAGAAAGTCTCACGCTGACAGCCGCAGCTGCAACTTCCGCTCCGTCTTCGCGCAAGTCGCAGGGGGGAAGGGGCAGCGGCAGAAGCAGCAACAGACGTGGCGGGTGGAGCGACAGCAGTAACAGGCGTGGCAATTGGAAGAAGCAAAAAGTGTACAAGGAAGGTGCAGGGGCCCTAGAATACCCCTGTAGTATCGAGGAGGTGAAGGCGTTGGTAAAGGAGTGGATCGCGGATGGCGGTCTCACACTACCAGACATCGAGGTCGCTCCCTCGCGCACAGACAGAGAAAGCCCTAACTATTGCATGTTTCACAGACACACCAAGCATCCCACTAGTGAATGCTGGACTTTGAGAAGGATTTTCAAGAAAAAGTTGGACAACAACGAGTTAAGAATCACCACCAAGGCACAGGACGTGCGCACGCATCCCTACCCAAAGCATGGGACAGCCAACATGGCTGAGTGTTTCGAATTCATGCGTGAAATAGAGGAAGAATATTATGGCTATGAGTATGATTATGAGTATGACCATGATTATGACTATGAGGAAGTGTATATGACATCTTTTTATGATGAGTTTGACGATATTGCAGGATATGATACCCCAAGGGTGACCACTCCCGATCTAGAGAGTGGGGTCAAAATCTTGCAAGATAGCACGAAGTTTAGACAGTTCTACGACGGAATGGGGTTCACGCCCAATGCAAGATTCAGAATGACAAAGGCCATTTTTGCTATTGCGCAAGAGGGCCACGAAGCATGCGCCGTGCAAGGAGGGTCCCTTCCTAGAACGATCAAGGATGAGTCGAACGTGATCTCATTCTCTGACTCCGACAGAAGGATTCTACACCCGCACAACAGGGCCCTATACGTAACGGCACGAGTTAATGGCGTGGAACTAAAGCGAGCTTTCATGGATGGAGGAGCATCCATCAATATCATGCCAAGGTCCACCTTGCAAAAGGTAGGAATCCTGGAGGACCGGATCATGAAGTCGCTGAAAGGGTTCACTGGGTTCCAAGGAGACAGGAAGGAATCCCTGGGGTACGTTATCGTCGATCTAGCAGTCAGGCCTATCCGCACTGCTACGAAATTCCACATCATTGACGCCCAAACGAACTACCACATAATATTGGGCCGTAGTTGGATGCATCGCTTCGCGGTCATCCCATCCAGCTACCATCAGTGCCTGAAGGCGATTTGGGCTGGAAAGAAAGTCACCGTTGCTCACCTATCTGATTCGGTGTACTTCACCGAGATGGAGGAAACGATGAGCGCAGTGGTCGCAAAACCATTCTGAGTCAAATTGCCCAAAGGGGAGGACATCAAGGATAAGGGCGAGGTCTCCGCGAGCAAGCGGGAACCATCTATAGAAAGCGCTTCGGGGCCAAGGAAGATTTACCAAGGTCAAGGAAGGTGGAAAGACCGTGTATTGCCTGTGACGAGGCGGCGGGCCAGATGCCTTGGCCAAGGCGTCTGACCCGCGGAACCTAGAAGCAGTGGGAGCTGAAGAAGACGAGATAGTGAAACCAGAGCAGGCCCCAGAATGCATGCAGGACAGTCCTAAGCCACAACCAGAAGCATTGTAAGAAGTTAACCTCAGCGAAGGAGAGGGTACTCCGCGGCCCGTCTTCGTAAGCGCGTCACTTGAAAGTGGCATGAAAAGGAGGCTCATTCAATTATTGCAGCGATACAATGATGTATTTGCCTGACACTATGAAGAAATGTCAGGGCTAGACGCCGCGCTGGTGGCACTATAGACACCCCAATCCGGACCTTCGGAATTCCGCAACTTCCCCGAGGATGAAAATGCCTAAACAAAGCATGAGAGGTTTGATCAAAGGCTTGAGGACCCCACCAATAACCTTCCATAAGATTACCAAAACACCCCTTGGAACCCTGGATTGGCCCAAAATCTTAAAACGCATGCACCTGGATTACTCTAACTGGATTGGCTACATCCAGGCACCAGGAATGAGTCCAGGCGCCTGGATCTCATGAATCCAGGCGCCTGGAATTGCACAATCCAGGCGCCTGGATATTAGCCCAGGTTGAGTGTAGTTTAAGTTGATAGTGGGCGGGAACGATATCTGGGGGGATTTGTTGCAGAATCAGTTGGAGAGGGGTGTGAGCGAGATGATTACCTCTACATTTTACCCCCTAGGTGACCCCTCAACCTTTCTAAGGGTTCAAGTGGCCCACTTTGAACCCTTGTTTGCCTATTTAAGCTACCCCTCTCCTCCATTTTGAGGGGCTGGGAAAAATTCACTCTTTCCATTGTTGTTATGCTGTCAAAACTCTTCCCTAAATTCATTCCCAGTTAACCTCTCTCAAAGTTCTTCATTTACAACCTCACAAACCCACCTCTACATCACCTACATCCTTTATATCAGACCTTCCTCAGTCAAACTCCATCCAAACCCCTACATACACTGCCTCTTATTAGCTCAATACATTCAAGTTCAGTAGCCATAAACCCACACAATCCCCTCAAAAACCCATTTCAAGCCCTTTGATCAAGCCAAAAGGTAGTTCCCTCTATCAATGTGCTCGAGTAGGCCCTGAGGGGGAATCAACTAGGTTCTCACTAGTCATCAATACTGGTAGAGGACTTGGGTGAGGTTTGAAAATCAATCAAGAAGGAAATCTATTTTGTACATCAGTACTCAATCTAGGCACCTGGATCATCACTTTCCAGGCGCCTGCATTGAGTCCAGGCGCCTGGATTCGCTCCATGCAGGCGCCTGGATCCCCTTCCCTTTTACTATATTTTCTGTTTTTCTTGCAGTTTAATTAGTTCATGGTACATCATCTGCATACATTGGTTTAGGTTAACCATGTTTCATGTTCTGATTCTTATTACAATGAATATCTAAAAGTATTTTAAGGTGATAACCACATTTTGTAAAGAGGTTACATGGGAGAGATGTATTAATATGTGTCATATGCCAGTTATAGGGTCTGATTATTCAAAATGGAAAGTATTTAGTTAGTTTTCATGTTACAACTACATCCATCATTGTTAATGTCCAATACAAGTATCTACTTAGCATTATAGCATGGGTTCATTTCCATTTCATGTGGTTACAAGAATAATCAGATTAAACAGCACTTACAGGCATGAATATAGTATATTAAATCTGAAATGGGTTTTATATATTGTATCTCATCATTGAATCATTCAAAGTCAAAGTCATTTTTAAGTTCATATCATGCATTTGAGTTGAGTTCGAGGTCCATGCTTGCTACTGTGTTGCTAAACATCATTTAAAGTGTGTGTGAATCAGCTAAATACATTGCATTTGGTGTTTGCTGTGGGAAATGAGGGTTCAAAGTTTCTGTCTAGTAGGCCATCCAGGCGCCTGGATTGGCCCATTCTAGGCGCCTGCATTCAACCCAGGCGCCTGGATATGCCTAATCCCGGTGCCCAGATTGTTATCCAGGTGTGATCTGTTTGATGTTTGTGATTAGTTTCCGGGGTATTTTGGAACAGTTTGAGCATGATTTGATCAAGTTTTAATGTTCAATGCATATAAATCATTCACTCATGACATTTTGCACAAGCATCCACACGCATCTCATTGTTCTTTTGATACACTTTTCGTGCTTTCACATGAATATGTATTCGAAGTCCATTCAAATAACATTTCCAAAATCCCTTAAGCATTTAGTAGAGACCGGTGGTCTCACCGAGCGCGAGGGGTGCTTTAAATTCCTTCCCCTCGCGTAACCTAGCTCCCGGACCCGAGAAATCTCATTTTGCGAGGCCAGTAATATATTTTTCATTCAAAGGGCAAAAGAGTCATTTTTCAAATGGTTTCTCGGGTATGGTCCATAAACCTGGGTGGCGACTCTTGTCAATCAATCAAATCATTTTCTGAAACCATAACCAATTTCGTGGACATACTCCGCGGGGTGTTCACAAGCTGGCGACTCTGCTGGGGACATGTGATTAATATATATTTTGGTACTATTACACTTACGTGTGATTTTATTAAAATGTATATTAATTATCGAGAGCTAAACTTGAAAAATGTTTAAGGGATTTTGGAAATGTTTTTTTTTATGGACTTTTACATTGCGCGTGCATGGTTACTAGCCTTCGCTGGCGTGTTTCGGCAATCCCGCCCGGCTTGCCGGTGACGGGGAATCCCAGAATGCCCAGCACCCCCCGACCGTGATAAGTCATAATTGTCGTTATTACCATCGCCTTGCGGGATCCTTGGCGGTGGGAGACAGCTTTGGCTTTGATTCCGGGGTACCTTTCTCAAACCAAAACCGGCCTTTGCATATAGATAACCATAGAACCCCACGTCAGTTAACCAACCCACGTGTTAGGATTATGTGCTCCATCCTGTTATGTGCTATGTGTTACTGTTTCCCCAGCATGCCATACATGCATACACTTGCATATGTATATATTCTTGTCTCACATGTTGTCAGTTTAGCATAAGCTAGGTCCCCAACAGTTAGTAGAAGGTTGTCTTGGCCCGATGATGAGTCGTGCATTCCAAATGTGCGTTGTTCTTATGAGTTAGTCTTCAGGACGATCGGACGTGGGAAAATTTGAATGATCAGATTCTTGACAATGATCTAAACGGGTTTAAAGGCAATTAGCACGAGAAGGGACAATCGCTCTTAAATATCCAAATTTAGATTATTGCCGATAATCTGTATAAGCAGTGTTTTCCCAAATCCGCCCGTCCAATGTCAAGGACCGGTTACTTAAAAGAAAACTTGAGGATTGGGGCAACCTTCCAAAGCTGTCAATGTCAGTCTAGGAGACTAAAAATCCATGGAGTTTGAGATACCTCCGGTGTTGGTCGTGCCCGAACGACTGCCGTGATTCGAACTAGCCTTGAGGTCATTTTTATTTGGATTACAGCATCCAAATTGCTTTGTCTCGGATGGTCAAGAAAAGTGCTACGGCATCAACACTTAGGTTTTAGGTTGAAACGCCGTACCTACCGAGTAATGACTTACCCGGGGTGTTGGAAAATCTTCTGTGCAATGACCTTAAGTGAGATTTGGATCCGGTAGACTAACCCTAGGTTGTACATGCTAGTCTAGGAGACTAAAAATCCATGGAGTTTGAGATACCTCCGGTGTTGGCCATGCCCGAACGACCGCTCATGCTTCGGATTTAGCCTTGGAATCGTTTTGTATCTGGATGGCGACACCTCATTGCTTTGTCTCGGATGGTCAAGAAAAGTACTACGACGTCAACATTTAGGTTTTAGGTTGAAACGCCGTACCTATCGAGTAATGACCTACCCGTGGTGTTGACACAATCTTCTGTGCAGCGATTATAAGTGAAATCCGAAACCGGTAGTTTAACCTTAAGTCTAGAAGTAGGACTAACTTTGGGCGAGGAGCGACACGCTATCGTAGGCACCCTTTTGTTCGTATTTGGTATTCGAAGGCTGTAAACTGAGTCCGGTTTTTGCTTTATGTTAAGTTTTAAACCATTGGGCCTGCAAAGAAGAAGATGACCTTACCTGTTTGGACTCGACCTCCCGGACAGAGATTGTCTCGATCTTCATCACCAAAGTCCGAAACAAGCATGTCGGCTGAACAGGAGCAAGATCCTCCAAATGAGTTTGAATGACTGAGGAAGGAGATGCAAGATGAAAGGGTCCTGAATGACACCCGAATCGCCCAACTCATGGCAATTATGGTAAACATTCAGAGTCGACTCCCTCCACCCCAGTAGCAAATACCCGATGGTGGAGCTCGGAATCAAGAGATTCCTAATGATGAGCATCCGGAGCAACCTCCCCCTCCTGAAAATCCTCAGCTGGCTGAAATGTTAGCCAAGATACTTAAGCTTGAAGAATCTGTGTCCAAAAGTGAGAAGCGAGCCATCACCGGTTTTGACATGGACAAGCTTTGCATCTTCCCAGGTGCCAAGCTCCCCAAGAAGTTCAAACATGTGGACTTTGAGAAATTTGACGGGACTGGAGATCCGAGGGGACACATTCAGGCATATGTTAGTTCTCTCTCGTTGCAAGATTTTGATAAGCCTGCCATGGCACAAATGTTCCATGAAACTCTCACAGGACCCGCACTCCAATGGCTCTTGTCTCTTGACATCTCAAAGAGACAAACTTGGGAAGAGATGGTGGCTGCTTTCATTAAGCAGTATGAATATAATGTGCAGCTCAAGGTCACCATTCGTGAGCTTGAGAGTATCAAGATGAAAGAGAAAGAATCCTTTGCGGAATTTGTGAAAAGATGGAGAGCGAAGGCTGCGCAAATGACTGATCGTCCTAGTGACAAAGACCAAATGCGCATCATAACCAAAAATCTGCAACCTGATTTGGCTCAGTACATGGTGATGGCTCAGGCACATAATTTTGAGACCTATTTTGAGATGGGTCTGTCAATTGAAGAAGCTATGCAGAGTGGGGTGTTGAAGAAAGGAGACCCAATCTCCAAGCCTAAACGCAACTACATTGGGAACACCTCATCTCTATATGCAAACCTCAGTTACACAACCGGCACCTCATCCAGCTCCATGAATCACCAATCCCATAAAGCTGAGCCCATAAATGCCATCTTATCCCAACCAGCTCAACCAACCCAGCCACCTCAAAACCAAAGAGCACGATGTGTTTTCACCCCCTTCCCCTACCTCTTCCTGTTGTCTTCAAACGACTCGTTCAACAAGGAAAGATTAAACCACTCCAACCAACCCCACCTCCACAAAATCCTCCACCATCTTATAACCCAAACACCTTCTGCATTTTCCACCAAACACCTGGCCACCCCACCGAATGATGCCAACGGTTGCGTCATGAGATTCAAGATCTTATTGACAATAAACAAATTCGAGATCCAACCGAAAAACCTAATGTTGTCACCAACCCCTTGCCAACCCACAAAAGAAATATTGATATAGGCCAGATTACCCTCAGCTCCACTCAAAAAGACCTAAACTCCAGTCCATTTGACCCAAGTCAGTACATCATACCCGAAACAGATCCCAAACCCATCGTACCAATACCAATTGAGCGCAAGATAAGCTTTTTAGAAGCACATTTGGACCCCACTATGTGGCAGAAGTGGGGTGATGTCGTGATAACAATGGAGGCACGAGAGCATGAGATGATGGTAGCTAATGGTATGGCCGATGAGGAAGTGGGGCCGGTTGATGAACAACTTAATGAAGGACCCCCACTTGCTGCCATGATTGATCAATTTTGGGATCCTATGTTTGCAGATCCGCTTGATGGGTTCGCACTTCTTAATCTGTTTGGAGAACCATTACCCATGATACAAAACCAACAGCCTGTGGAAGAAGGACAAGGACAGAATTGGCAAGAAGAGGTTGTAGCACCTAATAATGCGCAGGGAGATGAATGGGATCCCACACCAACTGAATGGCAGCTCATGGATCCTAACGATCCTTTGGATGGGTCCACACTCCCCATATTCTTTGATGAGACATATCTGGTTCCAATGCCACCGTTGTGGGAAGGTCGTCCTGATTTATCCATGATGAGTGAGCATGCTGTAAATCGAATGACGGAAGGGATAGAGTTCACGCCATATGACTACATAGTTTATGAGAGTCTCCCAGCACCTCAAGTACAAATTCCGAAAAATTGCAATATTCTGGTGTTGAATAACGGTACGGCTGACATTTGGGGCCAACAGAGGGAAGAAAATGTTCTGGCTAACGTATAGACCAATCCAAATGAGGGCATAGCACTATCACCATTATGGGTAGGAAATGACGAGGTTTGGGCCGTCAATGAAGCAGCAATGGAAAATGGAGACGTATGGAGTGAACCGACTGTGGAAGGAATTACTAAGGGATTGGAAGAAGCCAACATTGCAAAGGGAAAGAGAAAGGCGGAGGGGGATCTTGTGGATTTTTACACAAACTATACCGACTTGTGGGGGGACGACTTAGATTCAGTTCTCCATCTTCTTCGAAGTGGTCGATTCTACCAGCCTCCCCAAATGTACACTGGAAATACCTCTAACCCGCCTCCTAACACCACAAACCAGCCTCCTGTCAACCTAGCTCCACAAAATAACCCAGCTCCATAAAATAACTCAGCTCCACTAAACAACCCGACTCCAAACAATCCTAATGACCCAATTGCCAACCCTACCGACTTCCAAAACCTTTTTAACCCACCAGCCAACCAATCCCACACCACCTCTGCAGCCAACGGTCGTGTGCCTCGTTCAAAACCTCCACCAACAGCTGAAGAAAACCCCATCCAAAAACAGCTTGAGAAAACCCCAGCCGCTTTAACCATTTTGGGGCTACTCATGAGCTCCAGCGAGCATCGCCAGAAACTTTCTCAGGCAGTATCCTGCATGGAGATTGCTCCTGACACTACCCCTGAAGCCATGATGGTCGCCATTACAACCAAGCCCACCAAACACACTGTAACTTTCACCGAGGCTGATTTACCACTTGAAGGAACTGACCACAACAAACCCTTGCATATCACCATGAAATGCATGGGGAAATGGATTCCGGTTGTGTTGGTGGATAATGGGTCTACACTCAATGTCTGTCCTCTCCGAACAGCTCAGTGTTTGGGACTTAAACCAAAAGACTTGACGCCATCTAATCTCACTGTTCGAGCTTACGATAACACCCGTCGCAGTGTGCTTAGGACTGTTGAAATGGCGATTGTTGCGGAAGGGTTTAAATCAATGGTGGAGTTCCATGTTGTAACGCCCCAGACCCACAAGCTCCACAACAAGAAAATAATAAGACTTAACCATCTTACTCCAAAAATAATAATATTACAGCTTGTCTTTAGAACAGAACAATTTTAATACAATTGAACCCAACTACACTTCTACGCTCCAACGCTCGTCCCGTCCAACTCTCGCTTCTGCAGCCAACCTGAAAAATAAACGTAGCCGGAAAGTATACAATACGACGAGAATAGAAGCGGCTCAGAAATAAATGAGACCAACCAAAAATTACACGGAGTCAAATAACACAACCACGCAAATGGACCCTTATTCGGCCCTCCTTAGTATATGGCTAGTGACCTGTCTCACTTGCCTCACCCAGCCCACTCTGAGGCCTCTCGGGTCGATGGCACAGTAGACATTCGCTCGGTCACATACTAAACAGTCCCACGGCACGCAGCCACTACCCACAACCAATCACGTACCACAGCTCCACAAGAATTCATAGAATTCAATAAACACAGCTCAAAAGGAATTGAAAGCAGGACCACAAAGGAAATACTCCGGAAATTTAAAGAGCGCATATTATATACTTCCGCTACCTCGCATTGGGACAAAATTATTTAGCACATAACCTTCTGTAATATCAAGAGCAAGCTAAAACCTCGTCCCCATCAGATTCTCTTGAACCGTTAGCTGACCCTCTAATTGTTCGAAGTCTACCCATCTGTTCCTGTTGTTCGAACCCATGGTGGACACATGTCCATTTCTCAAATGCACACATATTAACTACCTGTACACCAAGGACTCCCCATGCACTTCCACGTACAATTTCCCCCAGTAACATTATGGACAAATACTCATTTACTCCTTGCATTCTTATCTCTTTTCATTCTTTTTTTTTCTTCTAAATATGACAAGATACACTAAAAGACAGCAACAAATAGTGACCTTTGAGTCACAATTTTCAACAAAAATATAAAATCAATACTTTAAAATACGGGGTATTACACTATCCCCTCCTTTGGAAATTTCATCCCCGAAATTTACTGACCAAAATATATATAAGAAATAAATAAATTTCACACTTCCGCTTGTGCACTCTGATCACCCACTTGATCCCATGTAAGACCTAATCTCTGCTCTGATACCACCTTTAACACCCCGGACCCACAAGCTCTGTAACAAGAAAATAATAAGACTTAACCATCTTACTCCAAAAATAATAATATTACAGCTTGTCTTTAGAACAGAACAATTTTAATACAATTGAACCCAACTACACGTCTACGCTCCAACGCTCATCCCGTCCAACTCTCGCTTTTGCAGCCAACCTGAAAAATAAACGTAGCCGGAAAGTATACAATACGACGAGAATAGAAGCGGCTCAGAAATAAATGAGACCAACCAAAAATTACACAGAGTCAAATAACACAACCACGCAAATGGACCTTTTTCGGCCCTCCTTAGTATACGGCTAGTGACCTATCTCACGTGCCTCACCCAGCCCACTCTGAGGCTTCTCGGGTCGATGGCACAGTAGACATTCACTCGGTCACATACTGAACAGTCCCACGGCACGCACCCACTACCCACAACCAACCACGTACCACAGCTCCACAAGAATTCATAGAATTCAATAAACACAGCTCAAAAGGAATTAAAAGCAGGACCACAAAGGAAATACTCCGGAGATTTAAAGAGCGCATATTTTATACTTCTGGTACCTCGCATTGGGACAAAATTATTTAGCACATAAGTTTCTGCACTATCAAGAGCGCGCTAAAACCTCGTCCCCATCCGATTCTCTTGCACCGTTAGCTGACCCTCTAATTGTTCGAAGTCTACCCATTTGTTCCTGTTATTCAGACTCTATACAAAGCTAAAGCTAGTGATAACAATATGAACCCATGGCGTTTGTGACTTGTCGGAGCGGTTCCCGAAGCATTTCTTTGATCATGCAAGGTTTTGAGGTATCGACGGCCAACTCAAGCAATGGAATGGCGGCCGTCGCCTTATCAAAAGTGGTTCGGGGGATTTCCTTGCTAAATGGTGATGATCATAGGGGCATTTATGTCATTTATGACTTGGTCAAGGTGACAACATGGCAATTCTTCACATCTAAATAGGCTCACGAAGCATTTCATTTTCAAATATGCCTTATAGACAACAAATTCCGTTCTAAGGTCGTTTTGTATAGCTTGTATTGATCATTTATATACAAGAAGCGTGTCAAGTCACGCAGCATGTAAATACATATTCCGGTTGTACATAAACTCGAATAATCATGTTTCGGCCAAATTCCCGAACATGTTTGCTTTTCTTTAAGCTCAAGTTTTAAAGCTTTGTTCTTGGATGTTTGAATTCAAAGTTTTGTGGATAGATTATGTACATTCTACAACAGGTTTGTTCATTTGAATATCGAAAGCAGAAAAATAACACGATGAACAAATGGAAGTGCAAATCATGTATATAGTATGATCAAAATCCATGAAAGTCAAAGCGTCGGATCCAAGTATCATCACTAACTACCGGGGCACACAACGCCCAATGAGAAAATCCACATCTGGGGCGCGCAGGCCCAATCCACCTATCTACTGGGGCACGCAGGCCCAATCAAAAGAAAAGATAAAAAGCAAAGGCAAAACTCTAAACTACTCTATGTCTACTATGTACTACTCTGACTCATCCATCGTCTCGTCAGTACTCTCAGTCTCATCTCCGCGTCGCTGCTCCTGACGCTCCTGCCGGGAAGAGGGGTAGTTGGCGTCATCAACGCTATCGTCGCTCGAGCTCGTGGTCTCTACTACCCCCTCAGGTGCTACATCCACCCTCCGGCGAGTCAACCTCCGCGGTCTCTCCTCCTCAGGACCCGCCGCCGTTGGCTTTGAATGCCCGAGCCTCACGGTCGTGTCTCCAGGGCCGCCGACTCCAGCAAAGGACCTCTTCCTAATCACAGGTGGCTGCATCGCCAAGCAAACAGGAATTGGAATTAGTACACGGTATAATCAAGAAGTTCAAAGTGCAAGAAATTATGGATTACATACCGGTGCGACTCTCGGACGGGAAGGTCCAGGGGCAGCAGGAGGTACTGGTTCGCCCTCCCGGCGGATAGTAACCTCCTCCCCGGCTATGAGGCGGCGAATCAGGACGCGTAGTCCTCGGTTCTGCTCGTGCAAAGTCTGTGCCGCCTCCTGTGAAACCTGCAAGCAAATCAACATTTGAGTCATCAGTGCATTTGGGCATTCATAATCAAAGCATGTGAAGTCGAATAAATAAAGTGTTTCATATTGGTGCCGAGAGCCGTGGAAAGTCTGCTAGTGGCCTCAGGATGTCTATATCCCCCGCCTCTCCACCGGCAGAAGTGACGTGCACCCACCACCTGGCTGTTACCGTCTCCTGAGTCGAGGTGCCAGTGTCCTCGCCTCTACCTCCGGCCACCCCTCCAGCTGAGGCTCGCGCCTTCGCGGCCTTCTCCATCTCCACCTTATCTCTCCACTCCACCGACCTCAGCGAGCCAGCCAAGTACCTCCTCCAGTAATCTCTATAGCTCAAGGCTGGGCGCAAGTGCTGGCTCAGGTCCAAGTCAGGCGTCGTGAAGCGCTCGATCTCCGCCAGTGTGTACCGAGACGTCATCAGCACCCGAGGAGGGAGGTGTCCTGGCACCTGTGGTCCGTCAGCCCGTATCGACTGGCGCACCACCCTGTCGCCGAGGTACCAGAACCAGCCGTACTGGCACTCGAGCAAGACCCTCCCCCTCGTGAGCCTCCTGCTCGGAGCCAAGTAGGGCTCGTCAATAGCATCCCATGCGTTCCAGCGGACCTGCGAAAAGTTGTTCAAGCATTAGTCATTAAATGCATGGTTGAAAGCAAATCGAAAGCAAGATTGAATGCATGTGAGAGTTTGATTCTTACCAAGGAAGCAGGGAGCCTGTCCAACGAAGCGCGGAGAACGTGGATGTTCCCTCACGCTGAGCCGCCGTAGCGGAAACCCTCCCCCCAGCACAGTGCTTGGGGGATGACATCAGGATCCTGGTGCCGCGTCTCCGGGGGTTGCAACCCCAACACCTCGTAGGCCCAGAGCTGCATGATAAGCAATAAATGAGTCAGTCAATCAAGTGCGAATATTAAATGCATGCTTGTAAATTTGAAACGAAAGTTTCATGTTTTACCTCCCAGATGCTCCATAGTCCAGAAATGCCGCTCCCTTTCCGTCTCGAGATGGCTTTCATGAACGCATAGCAGCTTCCGAGTGCTGCCCCACCCCAGTTGTACCTCGCCGCTACGGTGAAGTCCCTCAACCCTCCGAGGTAGGAGAGGTGCACCCTGTTACGCCTGTTTGGGTACAGAGAAGCCCCAAACAAGTATAACAAGTAGCACCTCGCCCTCCGTGCCGCATCCTCCTCGTCAGTCGGCTCACCCAACCCCTTCAGCTTGAATTGGCCATATGTGGCCGTCTCCCCCTCCTTGTTGGGCACGAAACCCAAGAACCACCTCAATGCAGCATCGTCTCTGCCAATCCCCGAGTCGAACGGGATCGGGTCTCCTCCTACCCTCAATCCCGTGATCGATGAGAAATCCAGCGGGGTCATCGTCGCCTCTCCAATGACGAGATGAAAAGAACTCGTAGAGTCCCTCCACCTCTCGGCCAGTGCCGTCACCACGGCATGGTCGTGCTGTGTGCTCGTGAGAGTCGGGATGAACCTCCCGAATCCTGCCAAATCCACCAGAGCCCTCACGGAGGCATGCAGCTGCTGGTAGATCTCCCAGCTGGAACCCATACCCCCATGAGCCTTCAAGCGCAAATTTCTCTGCAAAACAATCAACAAACAGGCAAGCAAACAAGCGTTAATCCAATCTTTCATTCAATCAAATCCAGTCATCAATCAAGCAGTAATTCAATCATTCAATGCAAATCAAGTTTGTTAACTACTAAAGGTGCGCAAAAGTAGTAAACGGAGGAGTAAAACAAGTGTACCGTTAGGCAGTCGGTCGAGAGGTGGACCTCGGGGTCCAGTAGCACCTCCTCTCCGAAGTACAACTCCCGTCGGGGAGTGTAATCGTCTGAAGCGGAAGGCACAAAGAGGTGCACTGGTGGAGCATAAGTCGCCGCATCGAAAGTCGGCCTCCCCCTCCTCATCCACTGTCTGGCAGCCTGGACCACCGTCACTCTCCGTCCGGCTGCCCTCTCCTCCTCCTCGGCTCATAGCCTAGCCTCCTCCTCCGCCTCCTCTGTCTCAAACTCCTCACAGAAGGCCCTCGCCGCCTCGTCCTCATCAGCGGCCTCCCGTAGCATCGCCGCCTCTCTCTCTCTCTACTCTCAACAACGGCATCCCTCGCCGCATCCAGGATCCCCGGGGCATCCACTGCAGCTGCTATCACTACCTCCGGTGGTGCGTGCTCAAGATAGTCCTCCCGGGAAATCCCAACCGGACCCTGAGCCGGCAACCCGCTACTCTGTCCCCGGATCAGCGACTCTCCACCAATCATCGCGCCTTCCCCTTGTCCCCCTCGCTTGGCCGCTGACTGGGTCTCGGCTCTATCCTCCAACGAGCACCCTCGGCCGTCTCATCACTGCCACTACTGCCGTCGCTGTCCACATCTTGGACCTCCACCATCTCCTCATCCCTCTCCTCTCTCCTCTCCTCTACCCTCTCCGGCACCGGGGGGTCATCGTCATCACCTACACCACTACTCGCGCCGACATCTCTCTCCCTTTCTCTGCCATCCTCACTACCATCACCATCACCACCAGCCACCACCGTCTTGGTGGTTGGGTCTCCACCACTACCGGAAGCCACCGGATCACCACCACCACTGCCACTTTCTCTCTCTCTCTCTCTCTCCTTCTCCACTTCCACCTCTCTCTGTCTCTGTGGCACCTTGAGCGCTCGAGCTCGATGGTTGTGGCACCACCGTACCGTCCCCACTCCTTTCCGCCGTCGGTGAGGCCACCAAAGGCTGTGCATCACTGGTATCCTCCATGAAAGTCGATCAATTGAACCCTAATCGACTGCAATCAAACCGAAATTGACCGAGTATCGTACGGACGAACCCTAGGAATTGGGGTTTTTTTGATTTTGCAAGAATTTTGAGTGAGAATTGTTAGGGTTTCGATCGGAATTGCGAGAGGAATGTGAGGATTTAATCTCAGGAAGTTTTGGAACGTTATGAAGGTTGATCAGAGTAAAATCAGGTTTAAAATCAGACGTTACGATTCTGAACCGTCGTCCCCGTTCAAGGGTTCAAGCGCTTAAGCTGAACCTTTTGAGCGCTGGAGGGCCGGGACGTGGTTTGAGCGCTCAAAGGCCTGGGATTGAGCGCTCAAGTCGAGTTGAGCGCTCAAGGGGGCTGCCTGAGCGCTCAAAGCCAGTTCTGGCATGGATTTTCTGGTTTCTTTTGCAAGCTTTGCAGGGGCATTTCAGGCATCCCTTGTGTTTTGTTTGGTGTACCTTGGACTCATTAGTCCCAATCGGTTGAATCCTCATTTATCCGGGAATTCAAATCTTAGTTTTTGGTTGTGCTAGACCATGTTAATCAATCAAGACGTGTTATGTACGTGTGTTTCGTGTTAGCGTAAGCGCGAAGTATTTTGACTGCGATCTGAGAGCCACGTGCTCGTTTAAATCATTTTCTGAGAGCCACGTGCTCGTTTAAATCGCGATCTGAGAGCCACGTGCTCGTTTAAATCATTTTCTGAGAGCCACGTGCTCGTTTAAATCATTGTTTATTAATCGCGTTAGCGTATGCGTGAAGTATTTTGACTGCATTCTGAGAGCCACGTGCTCGTTTAAATCATTTTCTGAGAGCCACGTGCTCGTTTAAATCATTTTCTGAGAGCCACGTGCTCGTTTAAATCGTTCTGAGAGCCACGTGCTCGTTTAAATCATTTTCTGAGAGCCACGTGCTCGTTTAAATCATTTTCTGAGAGCCACGTGCTCGTTTAAATCGTTCTGAGAGCCACGTGCTCGTTTAAATCGTTCTGAGAGCCACGTGCTCGTTTAAATCATTAGCAGTTTGAGGTGTATTACGGGGAGCGAGTTGGGTTGTCTATATCTTGGACGACACTCATATCAAAGCAATGGCATTGAGTCTCATCCAAGAGGGGCAACTGTAGACACCCCAATTTTGAACCCGAGATGCGCTCGAGCATTTCCGATGATGAAACGGACCAATCATGATTACCTGGAACTTGTGAGTTTGACTTGAATTTGATCAAAATCAACCAAACATCACCCCAAACAATCAAAATATTCCAAACTAACCCAAGCACTGTTGAACCAAGCCAAGCCAACAAATTGCCATCCAGAGCCTTGAGCGCTCAATCCTGAAGCCTTAAGCGCTCAACCCTGGGAGAACACCTTGAGCGCTCAAGCCCACGGCTTTGAGCGCTCAACTCTGATCCAGTCAGCAACTTGCAGAGTATCTCATCATGAGATTTTCTGCATGGGGAGCGTCTGGGATGATCTTATACGATCTTCGTGTGTATAATACACCCCACTAACTCCAAATCTACTCCTAAAACTACCCCTACCCACTCTCAAAATACAAACCCACTTCCTCTCTCTCCTCTCTTCCCTCCCACTCACTCTATAAAACCCATTCACTACCCCTGGTTTTAGGGTTGACAACTCTCACAATCCAGCTCCCAAAATTCACCAGAAAATCGATCATCTCTCTCTCTCTCTACAAAACCACTCTTTCACCATCAAAACAACTCACAAAACCACTCTTCAAATCCTGAAATTCAGTTCTTGATCATCAACCAACCATACACATTGTCTAATTCGCCCAGAATACAAACCAAAACACCTACAATCTTCCATCCTCAAGCCCAGAAACCAAGTCCAAGTCACAATCTCTCCCAAAAGGTAGTTAAACATGTGAAAACTCACTGTTTTGGTTCATCTGAGGAAGACCAGTGAGTTCAAGCAAGTTCACTATACTTGCATTGAATTCACAAAGGTCTAAAAATTGTTTAGAAAGAGTTTTCAAATTTGCAGTTACAACAGGGGTTGAGCGCTCAAGCTTCAGGCTTTGAGCGCTCAAGCTTCAGGCTTTGAGCGCTCAAGCCCAGTTCTGAACAGGTTCCTGTTTTGTTGATTTTTGTGTCTTCTTTTAGTTTTGATCATCATTTAATGGTTACCAATGTTCGTGAATTTCTCCAAACAGCTTATTTGTGTCATAAAACCATATGCATGAACATTGTTTAACTATTTTATGATGATTGAAAATCAAAACCTTTGCAAATCACATCTTTGGGTGTAAAAGGGTGGCTGAAATCATATTCATTTGCTTCTGTTTAAAGTCCAGAAGGTCCTGAGAATCATCAATCATCCTTTTTTAAGTCATAAATTAGTAAGCCAGTTTATGGCTTGAGCGCTCAAGGTCATTAACTTGAGCGCTCAAGCTGTTCTTGGGCATTTTGTTGATTATTTGTTGTTTCGATGATGGACCATGGTTTGGCATACTAATAGTGTGTGTGAGTTGTTATCACAGTGTTTAGAGTCTGGATTTCCCTTTTACTCCTCCATTCAAAAGCATTTTCTTATTAATCTATGGGGATTCTACTCTCTTCCCTTTCTTTTAGGGATCAATCCATTTGATTTATTTGATTTCCTTTGGAAAATGTTTGATCAATGTTGATCTTGTAAAGAATGAGAAGAGAAGCTGTAAAAAGAAGAGTAAAATCACAGAAGCCAGGAACTGGTTTGAGCGCTCAATCCATGAGCATTGAGCGCTCAAACTGGTTTAGAGAGGTTGAGCGCTCAAGCCTTTGTCTTTGAGCGCTCAACCCCTATTCAGGGATCCAGTTTGTAAAACAGTTTGTTTGGGTCTCATGTTTGCACTTTCTGGGATTGTTGTATAGTTTCTGTAATTTCCCATTTCTTGTAAATATTTGTAATAATTCCATTTGTTACCATCATCATCATTCATGTAAATCATCAAGCACAAGCATCCACTTTAGATTTGCATTTTATACTTGATTACTGTTTACGTGATTCCCATCCCCGAATCCCTATTTTTGTGAACAAATTGAATTTCGAATATTTCTAAAATCCCACGAAACATCGAGTAGAGACCGGTTCACAGACCGGGCGAGTGGGGTGCCGTAAAACCCTTCCCCTCTCGTAACCAAACCCCCGAATCCGAGAAATCTTTGGTTTCACAATGGCTAGTAAAATCTTTTTCAATGGGCAACGAGTCATATTTTTTATCGGTTTCTCGGGTTCGGACCTAAAATCCGGGTGGCGACTCAAACAATCACAATCTTTTCGAACGCGAATCGCACCGAATCTCAGTGGGCCGTCCACAGGTGGTCCAGGCTGCCAGACAGTGGCTGAGGAGAGAGAGGCCGGCTTTCGATGCTGCGACATGTGCCCCACCAGTGCACCTCTTTGTGCCTTCCGCTTCAGACGATTATACTCCCCAACGGGAGTGGTATTTCGGAGAGGAGGTGCTACTGGACCCCGAGGTCCACCTTTCGACAGACTGCCTGACGGTATACTTGCTTTTCTTTCCTGCTTATTGCTTTTGCATGCTTTTAGTAGTTTACAAACCTGATTAGCATTGAATGATTGAATTACTGCTTGATTGATGACTGATTTGAAACAGTGGACTAACGCCTGATTGTTTGCTTGTTGGTTGATTGTTTACAGAGAAACTTGAGCTTGAAGGCTCACGGGGGTATGGGTTCTAGTTGGGAGATCTACCAGCAGTTGCATGCCTCCGTGAGGCTTTGGTGGATTTGGCAGGATTCGGGAGGTTCATCCCGACTCTCACGAGCACACAGCACGACCATGCCGTGGTGACGGCATTGGCCGAGAGGTGGAGGGACTCTACGAGTTCTTTTCATCTCGTCATCGGAGAGGCGACGATGACACCACTGGACTTCTCAGCGATCACGGGGTTGCGGGTAGGAGGAGACCCGATCCCGTTCGACTCGGGGATTGGCAGGGACGAGGCTGCACTGAGATGGTTCTTGGGCTTCGTGCCCAACAAGGAGGGGGAGACGGCCACGTATGGCCAATTCAAGCTAAAAGGATTGGGCGAGCCGACTGACGAGGAGGATGTAGCACGGAGGGCGAGGTGCTACTTGTTATACCTGTTTGGGGCCTCACTGTACCCAAACAGGCGTAACAGGGTGCACCTCTCCTATCTCGGAGGGTTGAGAGACTTCACCGTAGCGGCGAGGTACAACTGGGGAGGAGCGGCGCTCGGAAGCTGCTACGCGTTCATGAACGCTGTCTCGAGACGGAGAGGGACTAGCATCTCCGGACTATGGAGCGTCTGGGAGGTAAAACACAAAACTTTCATTTCAAATTTACATGCATGCATTTCAAAATTCGCACTTGATTGACTGACTCGTTTATTGCTTAACATGCAGCTCTAGGCCTACAAGGTGTTGGGGTTGCACCCTCCGGAGACGCGGCACCAGGATCCGGACGTCATCCCCCGAGCACTGTGCTGGGGGGAAGGCTTCCATTACGGTGGTTCAGCGCGAGGGAACATCCACGTTCTCCGCGCTTCGCTGGACAGGCTCCCTGCTTCCTTGGTAAGTTTTGAGCACACATATGCATTCAATCTTGGTTTCAATTTACTTTCAACCATGCACTTGATTACTAATGCTCGAACACCTTTTGCAGGTTCGCTGGGACGTGTGGGATGCTATCGATGAGCCTTACTTGGCTCCGAGCAGGAGGCTGACGAGGGGGAGGGTCTTGCTCGAGTGCCAGTACGGCTGGTTCTGGTACCTCGGCGACAGGGTGGTGCGCCAGTCGATGCGGGCTGAAGGACCACAGGTGCCAGGACGCCTCCCTCCTCGGGTGTTGATGACGTCTCGGTACACACTGGCGGAGATCGAGCGTTTCACGACGCCCGACTTGGACCTGAGTCAGCACTTGCGCCCAGCCTTGAGCTATAGAGATTATTGGAGGAGGTACTTGGCTGGTTCGCTGAGGTCGGTGGAGTGGAGAGATAAGGTGGAGAGAGAGAAGGCCGCGAGGGCGCGGGCCTCAGCTGGAGGGGTGGCTGGAGATAGAGCCGAGGGTGTTGGCACCTCGACTCAGGAGACGGTGGCAGCCAGGTGGTGGGTGCACGTCACCTCTGCTGGTGGAGAGGCAGGGGATATAGACATCCCGAGGCCACCGGCAGACTTTCCACGGCTTTCAGCACCGGTAAGAAACACTTCATTTACTCAAATTCGCATGCTTTGATTATGAATACCCAAATGTACTGATGACTCAAATTATGATTTGCTTGCAGGTTTCACAGGAGGCGGCACAGACTTTGCATGAGCAGAACCGAGGACTACGGGTCCTGATTCGCCGCCTCATAGCCGGGGAAGAGGTCACTATCCGCCGAGAGGGCGAGCCAGTACCTCCCGCTGCCCCTGGACCTTCTCGTCCGAGAGTTGCACCGGTACGTAATCCGTTATCTCTTGTACTTTGAACTTCTCGATTATACCGTGTACTAATTCCAATTCATGTTTGCTTGATGATGCAGCCGCCTGTGATTAGGAAGAGGTCCTTTGCTGGAGTCGGCGGCCCTGGAGACACGACCGTGCGGCTCGGGCGTTCAAAGCCAACGGCGGCGGGACTTGAGGAGGAGAGACCGCGGAGGTTGACTCGCTGGAGGGTGGATGTAGCACCTGAGGGGGTAGTAGAGACCACGAGCTCGAGCGACAATAGCGTTGATGACGCCAACTACCCCTCTTCCCGGCAGGAGCGTCAGGAGCAGCGACGCGGAGATGAGACTGAGAGTACTGACGAGACGATGGATGAGTCAGAGTAGTACATAGTAGACATAGAGTAGTTTAGAGTTTTGCCTTTGCTTTTTATCTTTTCTTTTGATTGGGCCTACGTGCCCCAGTAGATAGGTGGATTGGGCCTGCGTGCCCCAGATGCGGATTTTCTCATTGGGCGTTGTGTGCCCCGGTAGTTAGTGATGATACTTGGATCTGACGTTTTGATTTTCATGGATTTTGATCAGACTATATACATGATTTGCACTTCCATTTTGTTCATCGTGTTACTTTCTGCGTTTCGATTTTCAAATGAACAAACCTGTTGTAGAATGTACATAATTTATCCACAAAATTTTGAATTCAAACATCCAAGAACAAAGCTTTAAAACTTGACTTTAAAGAAAAGCTAACATGCTCGAGAATTTGGACGAAACATGATTATTTGAGTTTATGTACAACTGGAATATGTATTTACATGCTGCATGACTTAACACGTTTCTCGTATATAAATGATCAATACAAGCTATACAAAACGACCTTAGAACGGAATTTGATGTTCATAAGGCATATTTGAAAATGAAATGCTTCGTGAGCCTGTTTAGATGTGATGAACTGCCATGTCGTCACTTTGACCAAGTCATAAATGACATAAATGCCCCTGTGATCGCCACCATTTAGCAAGAAAACCCTCGGAGCCATTTTTGATATGGCGACGGCCGCCATTCCATTGCTTGAGTTGGCCATTGAAACCCCAAAACCTTGTATAATCAAAGAATTGTCTCGGGAACCGCTCCAACGAGTCACAAACACTTATTGACACATGCCTCGATGATTGGAAATAGCTAGCAAGGTTAGAAAATAGATTCGGATGCCCGACGGCCGTTTCCTTGTTTCAAACTTCCTTATATGCGTATCCCGTGTCCGAACGCGTATCGGCTTGTTACCTCGGGGAACGAGACGCTCCGTGAAGTCATAAATGCTTGTTGGGACTTGGTTTGGGTGTTGGTTGAGGGCTAGGAGGCTTAGAAGAGGTTTCGGGCATCAAACGGGCCAAAGTGTTGTTGCTGCTGTCTGCTGCCTCTGTTTTGCAGGCCTTGAGCGCTCAATGGGGTTTGAGCGCTCAAGCTCATCACCTTGAGCGCTCAAGGTGGTTTCAGGGAGTTGAGCGCTCAACCCCTCTGGTTTGAGCGCTCAATGTCTGTGCTGGGCAGGCAGATTGTGTTGCTTCCCCATGCATTTTTGGACCCTTTTGCATGGTTTCTTCTGCCCCAAATGTCTTGTTGCTCTGTTATAACCCTTCCCAAGCTTTGAACATCATCTTCCCAAGGTCTTTCACATTTTCCCCACAAATGCCATGCATTTCCAATGCACTTTCAAACTTTCCAACAAAAATACTTTGAAAGCATGCATTTGACCATCTTGAAAATGCAATCTTTGATTTCCAATGTTGCATGGCAAATTTGTAAGGTTCTTCCCAAGTCCCATATAAATACCATCTATGATCAAGCTTCTCCCACACACCATTTCCACATCAAGTCTCATTTCTTACTCCACACATCTCACTTATCAATCTTACATTGCTTCCCATGGCTGCCCTTTGACCCTTCCATTATCAACACTTGGGTTGCTAGCTTTGAAAACATCGATTGGTTCAACTTCCGAGGTCTTGGCCTCAACGCTCTTCGCCACCTCCATACTTTTCCTATCCGCCAAGACATCTTGCATGCCGCGGTTCGTTGTTGGGATTCGGAGCTCCACGTGTTCCGTTTCGGGATGCAAGAGCTTTGCCCGACTGTTGAGGAATTTCAAACCTATCTCGGCGGTCGTGCTTTCGCCGATCCCGTCATTCCACCCATTCGCCAAAACTATGCCGACATTCTTAGCAGGAAGCTTGGTCTCGGGAATGGTGCCACGCGCTTCTTGATTCGCAATGAGACCCTCAACATTCTTCGTCTCTTTGCGGATTACGGCCCAACAGGCGATCTTTTAGATTTTACCGTTCAAAATCGGCGCATGTTTGCACTTTGCATGTGCCTCTTGGCTTTATACTTGTTGGTCCCATATGATGGCCATCCGAGTTCTGCCATTGTCGGTGTTGCTGCTCAGATCGAACAGCGAAGGGATGTGGTTCCTTTGGTTTTGGCTGAGACAATCATGGGCTTGGATGCGGTTAAGGCTGGAAGGACAAACACATTTGCCGGAAGTCCGCTTTTGCTCCAGGTTTGGTTTATTTAGCTTGGATGTTTATGGCTTTGGGGATTTTGGTTGTTTGACTTGGTTTTGACTTTTGGCTTGGATGTTTTTGGTTTTGTAGATATGGCTGTGTGACAAGGTTGGGCTTTTGAGGGAGCCGGCAGGTGATTGGGTTTACGAGCCTCGGACTTGGGTGGGCAGACCATTCGTACACAATGAGGCCGACGAAGATGAATGGACTGACTTTTTCAGATCATTGGAGGAGGATCATATTATCTGGTGGTGCCATTGGTTGCCTTTGCCGGATATGACGGCCAATCACATGGGAGACACATGGGTGATTTTGGCGGGATTACAAGGGTATGCCTACTATTTTCCACAACGCATCCTCCGCCAATATCGCATCCGTCAAGAAGTGGAGTACTCAGTTCTGCCACCTTCAGCCTTCCCACATTCAAGCATTCCGTTCTCGAGCACTATCGTACTTCTTGGAGAAACAGGGTCATTTGGGCTCCTGATCCCTACCCAACTATTCACTTGAATGGACATTACAGAGATTGGATGAGGGGGCAAATGGAGACACGACGCTGAAGAAATTAGCGCAATTTGACTCCCGACTCACTAGGCTGTTTCCCAAAATAAATGGTGCATTTTTTTTTTTTTTTTTTTTTTTTTAGGCTGCTCAGTTTATGTAATCGAAGAAGTGATTTGAATAAAAATTGAACGATGAAGGGTTTCCCCCTCTTGGTTCATTCAGTTCCATATGCTATCTCTTTTGAAAACTGTGAAAACATGGGCCAACTCATCAGATTTAGACCGAACCCCAAGATAGGGTTGCCTACGTATCCTTTTTCAAGGAATCAGGTCATGGCGTAGTTCAGGGAAAGGTTCACTCGGGTATTAACACTCTCCTTTTTGTGCTCTAAATTTTGCCTGGTACCGCCTTTTCAGGTTTTCGGTCCAGCGAGCTTCTTTTGAATTTTTGCCTTAAATTTTGCCGAGACCGCCCAATGTGGGTTTTCGGCCTAGCAGGCTCACTCTAATTTTTGCTTGGGTCGGTTCGCCCTTGCGATTTTTCCGCCCAACGAGCATCTCTCAGGGGTAATATCGCTTGAGTTGGTCCAAGTTGACGAGATTGCTGAACTCGTTACCATCCAGATCAAGGATCACTGCTGCCCCACCATCGAGGATGGTTTTGATAATGTATGGTCCCACCCATTTTGGCCTGAATTTCCCTTGCGGATCAAAAATCGGTGCCCGAATCTCTTTCACCACCATGTCTCCTTCGATCAGATCCCTGGATTTCACCTTCTTGTTAAATGCGCAGGCAATTCTTCTCTGATATCCCTGAATGTGATACAATGCCCGCAACCTCCTTTCATCAAATAACATCAGCTCCGTGAACCTGTCGCTCAGCCAATCAGCCTCATCAATTTCACTTTCTATCATCACCCTCAATGAGGGTACTTCAAGCTCAATGGGAAGTACTGCTTCCATACCATAAACCAAAGTTTACGGAGTTGCCCCTGTTGGAGTTCGGATCAAAGTGCGGTACCCCCACAATGCTAATGGTAACTTCTCATGCCAATCCCTGGATGATTCGATGGTTTTCTCCAAGATATTCTTGATTGACTTGTTGGCTGCTTCCACTGCTCCGTTGGTTTGTGGTCTGTATACCGTGGACTTGTGCACTTGAACATTGAATTCCTCAAGTACTTCTGCTGCCCTTCCTTTGAAATGCACACCATTGTCTGACACGAAGGCATTCGGAACCCCATATCGGTAAATGATGTTTTGCTTAATAAAATGGGCTACTTGTACTGCGGTCAATGTAGCGTAAGAGGCTGACTCTACCCACTTTGTGAAATAATCGATCGCTACCAATATAAACTTGTGTCCATTCGACGCTGGCGGCGTGATTTTCCCAATCACATCTATTCCCCACACTGAGAAGGGCCAAGGTGTTGCCATTGTATGAAGTTCAGACGGCGGAACATGCATGAGATTAGCATGGACTTGACACTTATGACATCTCCGCACATACTGAACGCAATCTGTTTCCAAAGTTAACCAGAAATACCCTTGTCTCAGAATCTTCTTTGCCATCATCAATCCGCTCATGTGGGGACCGCAGATTCCTTCATGAATTTCCTCCATTACCCTTTTCGTGTCATCACCATGGATGCACAATTTGTGCATGCCACAGTATGACCTTTTGTATAACCTTCCACCGCAGAGGATGTATTGTGATGCCAGCCTTTGTAATGCTATTCGATCTTTCTTGTTTGCTCCTTTCGGATATTCTCCCTTCTCAACCAAATTCCAGATATCATGGTACCAAGGCAGACCATCGTCAATTTCGTCAATACTCATCACATACTCATAGGCTGGCCTATTCCTTTGCTCGATCATGATCGGTCTCATTCTCACTCCCACGGGCAATTCTACCATGGATGCCAGAGTAGCAAGAGCGTCGGCAAACTGATTCTTCATTCTCGGGATATGCGTAAAAGTAACTTGCTCAAATCGATGAATCAGGTCGTCGAGGTCTTTGTGGTATGGCTTCAATTTTTCTTCTCGTACTTTCCAATCACCGTTGGCTTGAGAAACTACCAGATTCGAATCTCCGACCACTTCCAGCTTCTTTACCCCGATTTCAAAAGCAGCCTCCATTCCAACGATGCATGCTTCATACTCCGCCTGGTTATTGGTAACTTCGAATTTTAACTTGAAAGAAAGAGGAATGTGAGGTCCCTCTGGCGAGACCAATAGTATGCCGATCCCGAATCTTCTCTGATTTGCAGCTCCGTCGAAGTACAATTTCCAAACATCCTCTGCTACTGTCATAACACTTTCATCGGGAAACTGGAACTCCGTATCCTCTGGTCCTTCGATCGGATGATCTGCCAAAAATTCTGCTACAGCCCTGCCTTTCACTGATTTTCGCGTCACATATTTGAGTTCAAATTCAGCCAACAGAAGCAACCATCGCGCTAACTTTCCGGTGAGTGCTGGTTTCTCAAACAGATATTTAAGGGGATCCATTTGGGAAATCAACACGACCGAACAAGCTAACATGTAATGCCTTAACTTTTTAGAGGCCCACACAAGAGCCCAACAGGTCTTCTCTAAAGATGTGTATCTTTCTTCAGCTCCGACCATCTTCTTGCTCAAATAATACACCGCCCTCTCGATACCTGCTTCACCTTCCTGTGCCATCATACAACCCATTGCAGACTGTGTTACTGATAAATACAGAATCAGGGGCTTTCCGGGTGTTGGTGGCAACAATACTGGGGGACTTTGAAGATACTGCCTGATTGATTCAAAAGCTTTCTGGCACTTGTCATCCCACTTGAACAGTACCCCTTTCTTGAGCAAGTGAAACATCGGCTCGCAAGTTGAGGTCAACTTGGCGATGAATCTGCTGATGAACTGAATTTTTCCAAGAAAACTCCGCACTTCTTTTTCTGTCTTTGGGGGTTCCATTTCTAGTATTGCTTTGATTTTCGTCGGATCAACTTCAATCCCCCTGGTGGTAATCATGAACCCCAACATCTTCCCTGCAGTGACTCCGAACGTGCACTTTTGCGGATTGAGACGCATCCGGTACTTCCGTATTCTTTCAAAGAATTTGCGCAGCGCCGGGAGATGTCCTTCCCTTTCCTTGGCCTTTACAATCATGTCATCCACATATACCTCAACTTCCCTATGCATCATATCATGTAACAGAGTTGTAGCAGCCCGTTGATAGGTTGACCCTGCGTTCTTCAATCCGAAAGGCATGACCCGATAACAGAACGTCCCCCATTCAGTGGTGAAGGTTGTCTTCTCTCGATCTTCTGGTGCCATCAAAATCTGATTATATCCTGAAAACCCATCCATAAATGACAGTAGCGCATGCCTGCCGTGTTATCCACCAATACATCAATGTGAGGCAAGGGAAAATCATCTTTCGGGCTGGCCTTGTTCAAATCTCTAAAATCCACACACACTGACTTTTCTGTCCTTTTTGGGCACCGGCACGATATTTGCAACCCACTGTGGATATTCAGTTACCATTAAAAAGCCGGCATTGAACTGCTTGGTAACTTCCTCTTTGACTTTTTCAACCCAATCTGGCCTGATTTTTCTCAATTTCTGTTTTACTGGTTTTGCATCGGGATACAAGGGAATGCGATGTTGCACAATTTCAGGATCAATTCCGGGCATATCTGCGTGTGACCAAGCGAAAACATCTTCAAATTCTTTGAGCAAATCAACGAGTAATTTCTGCTCCTCCGAAGATAGCCCGGAACCGATTTGAACCATGCGAGGATTCTCCTCATCTCTCAATTTAATTGAAATAACTTCTTCTTTTATTGGCTGAGCATGCCTTTCATTTTCCCTTTCAATTAGGGACTTAAGTTCTTTGGGTATTTCTCCCTTGAACTCAGTCTCATCATCGTCGGGGTCAACACAATTATTTCGGGAACAACAAAGTAAGCGAAATCACCATTTATTTCATTAACAAAGCCCTCCGGGGCGCAGTACATGGCATCAGACTCAAACTCAAAATAGAAATGACGACGTGGAGGGCCATGAGGCACAAACTCCGACTCACAGCCAAATTTAAACCCTGACTCAGACTCGAACTCTAGCTTAGCGAATGCATTAGTAAATTTTACAACAGGAGTGAAAGTGCAATTCTTGTATTCTCCAACTGCATCCACTATCAGCACGCTGGGATCTTCAAGGGCCTCCTGTCCGAGCATCATCACTGCTGGCTCTTCTTTATCCTTACCTGTCAGACTGACCTCATCGAACATCGACATCAAGATCCCACCATCCAAGGCCTCCATCCAATCTGCTTTAAGGTCTTTTACCAACTTCTCGACCTTTTCATGCTCATCTTCACTATCCCAAGCATCGTTAGCGAAGATTTCAAAACCGGGGTGCACCTTTCCACTTATTTCATTTACAAACGGCTCAGGCTGGCCGTGATATGGTGCATTCGACCCTTCTCCAACAAAGCGGATCCGACGGTTTGCACTACTGCTTGCTCCATTGGTCTTTGTCCTTTGCATCTCTTTTAGAGTAGGTTCATATCCCAACCCAAAACGGCCTCGCTGAGAGGGGAATTCTGGAAACTGAGCTACCCCCTGATGAGTTCGACCCAAACCAGTGCCCGGCAGATATGACATCCTTCTCATCATCTCAAGAGCTGTAGTGCTGATTGAAAAATCATCATCGATACGAAGCGTGAACACACCACCAGACGTATCGAAAGCAAAGCCCCCAAGCTGAACATCATTCTCATCATGCATAATTTCTAACAAAGGAGCATTATCTTCAGCATGAGGGCGAATGCCCGTGTCTCCTGTAGAGAGCAACTGTCCCACTTTCCAAGCCAAGCAGAACCTTTTGATGCAAGGTGGATGGAACTGCCATGATATCGGGTCGATGCATCCAAGGACGTCCCAACAGCAAGTTGAACGAAGCTGGGATCTCAAGCACGTGAAACTCCACTGTCGATTTAAACCCTTCCGCAGCAATTTCCATTTCAACAGTTCCAAGCACATTGCGACGGGTGTTATCGTAAGCTCGCACAGTGAGATTAGATGGCGTGAAATCCTTCGGTTTAAGCCCCAAGCATAAAGCCGTTCGGAGAGGGCATACATTGAGTGCGGACCCATTATCTATCAACACAACTGGGATCCATTTCCCCATGCACTTCATGGTGACATGCAAAGGCTTGTTGTGGTCAGTTCCCTCAAGTGGCAAGTCAGCTTCGGTAAAGGTTACAACATGTTTGGTTGGTTTGGTGGCAATGGTAGGCTTGGTAACAATGGCGGCCATCATGGCTTCGGGGGTGATATCGGGCGCAATTTCCATACAGGATAATGCTTGAGCAAGTTTCTAACGATGCTCGCTGGAGCTCATAAGTAATCCCCAAATGGTAAGAGCGGCGGGGGTTTTCTCGAGTTGTTTTTGGATGGGATTTTCTTCGTTGGTTGGTGGAGGTTTTGGACAAGGGGCACGATTGTTAGCCGCGGAGGTAGCTTGGGATTGGTTGGTTGTTGGGTTAAAGAGGTTTTGGAAATCGATTGGATTGGCGATTGGATCACTGAGGTTGTTCGGATAAGGTGGCGTGGCTAGGTTATTTTGTGGAGCTGGGTTGTTTAGTGGAGCTAGGTTAAAAGGTGGCTGGTTTGTGGTATTTGGTGGTGGATTAGATGTATTTCCGGTGAACATTTGAGGTGGTTGATAGAATCGACCGCTCCGAAGAAGGTGCAGAACCGAGTCAATATCATCTCCCCACAAATCAGTGTAGTCTGTGTAGAAGTCAACAAGATCCCCCTCTGCCTTTCTCTTTCCCTTTGCAATACTGGCTTCTTCCAAACCCTTGGTAATCCCTTCGACAGTCGCTTCGCTCCATATATCTCCATTCTCCATGGCGGCTTCGTTAACAGCCCAGACCTCGTTATTTCCAACCCACAACGGTGCTATTCCTTCATTCTGATTGGCCCACATGTTAGCTACAACATTTTCCTCCATCTGCTGTCCCCAAACATCGGGTAGGCCATTGTTCAACACCATAATATTACAATTCTCCGGGATTTGCACTTGAGGTGCCGGAAGATTCTCATCGACTATGTAATCATAAGGTGTGAACTCTATCCCCTCCGTCATTCTATTTATTGCTTGCTCACTCATCATAGAGAAATCAGGGCGACCCTCCCACAATGGTGGCATTGGAAAATATGTTTCATCGAAGAACATGGGAAGTGTGGACCCATCCAAAGGATCGTTAGGGTCCATGAGCTGCCATTCGTTTGGTGTAGGATCCCACTCATCTTCTTGCGCACCATTGAATGCCACAACTTCTTCTTGCCAATTTTGCCCTTGTCCTTCTTCCACTGGTTGTATTACTAGCAATGGTTCAAACAAATTGGGAAGTGCAAATCCATCAAGCGGATCTGCCAACATTGGATCCCAAAATTGATTAATCATGGCACCAAATGGGGGTCCTTCATTTAACTTTTCATTTTGTGGCCAAGCTTCTTCATTTGCTACATTGTTTGCCACCATCTGCTCATACTCGTGAGCTTCCATGGCCATTATCAAATCACCCCATTCTTGCCATACATTGGGGTTTAAGTGCACATCAAGAAGACATGCTTCGCACTCATCCGGTATAGGCACGACGGGTTTAGGATCTGTTTCGGGTATGATGTACTGGCTTGGGTCAAATGGGGTGGGGTTTAGGCTTTTTTGAGTGGAGCTAAGGGTAATTTGGCCTATATCATTGTTTCTTTTGTGAGTTGGCAGGGGATTTGTGAGGATGTTGGGTTTTTCAGTGGGATCTCGGATTTGCTTGTTGTCAATGAGATCTTGAATCTCATGACGCAGACGCTGGCATCTTTCAGTGGGATGGCCGGGTGTTTGGTGGAATATACAGAAGGTGTTTGGGTTATATGTTGGTGGGGGATTTTGTGGAGGTGGAGTTGGTTGAAGAGGCTTAATTTTTCCCTGTTCTACAAGTCGCTCGAAAGCAACAGGTAGAGGTAGGGGAAGAGGGGTGAAGATACGCCGTCCTCTTTGGTTTTGTGGTGGTTGAGTTGATTGGGTTGGTTGTGATAGGATGGCATTTATGGGTTCAGTTTTATGGGGTTGGTGGTTCATGGAATTGGATGAGGTACCGGCTGTGTAACTGGGGTTTGCGTATAGGGAAGAGGTGTTGCCAATGTAGTTTCGCTTGGGTTTGGGGAAGGGGTCTCCTTTCTTTAATACCCCACTTTGCAGAGCTTCTTCAATTGACAGACCCATCTCAAAGTAGGTTTCAAAGTTGTGTGCTTGGGCCATGACCATGTACTGAGCCAAATTTGGTTGTAGGTTCTTGGTTATAATGCGCATCTGATCTTTGTCGCTGGGACGATCGGTCATTTGCGCAGCCTTGGCTCTCCACCTTTTCACAAAATCGGCGAATGATTCCCTTTCCTTCATCTTGATACTCTCAAGTTCACGAGTGGTGACCTTGAGCTGCACATTATACTCATACTGCTTAATGAAAGCAGCCACCATTTCTTCCCAAGTTTGTCTCCTTGAAATGTCAAGAGACAAAAGCCATTGGAGTGCAGGTCCTGTTAGAGTTTCATGAAACATCTGAGCCATGGCTGGCTCATCGACTTCTTGCAACGAGAGGGAACTTACATATGCCTGAATATGTCCTCTCGGATCCCCAGTCCCATCGAACTTCTCGAAGTCCACATGCTTAAATTTCTTAGGGAGCTTAGCACCCGGGAAGATGCAGAGTTTGTTCATGTCAAAGCCGGTAGTGGCTCGCTTCTCACTTTTGGCCACAGATTCCTCTAGCTTAAGTATCTTAGCTAGCATTTCAGCCAATTGGGGATTCTCAGGGGGAGGAGGTTGTTCCGGATGTTCATCATTAGGAATCTCTTGATCCCGAGCGTCACCATCGGGCATACGCTGCTGAGGTGGGGGGAGTCGACCCTGTATATTTACCATAATCGCCATAAGTTGGGCGATTCGGGTGTCATTCCGAACCCTCTCATCATGCATTTCCTTTCTCAGCCGTTCAAACTCATTCGGGGGATCTTGTTCCTGTTCTGCTGCCATACTTGACTCAGCCTTAGGTGATAAGGATCTAGACAATCTCTGTCCGGGAGGTCGAGTCCAAACAGGTAAGGTCCTCTTCTTCTTTGCAGGCCCAATGGTTCAAGAACTGATCAAAAAGCAAAGGCCGGACACAGACGCATACTCGGTGTGTCTATTATGCACAAAAAGAATGATTTACAAAATGCTCTCAATCGTCTCGCCGTGACTCAACTCACGGAGTTAGCCCTATTTCTAGCCTTAGGAGTTAGTCTACCGGTTTCGGAACTCACTTGGAATTGTTTGCACAGCAAATTGTATCAACACCACGGGTACGTCGTTTTACTCGGCAATTACGGCTTCAACCTACATCCTAGGTGTTGAAACCGCAATCGTTATCCTTTCTTTGACCATCCGAGACAAAGCCATAAGGTGTCGCAACCCAGTTACAATCGATTCCAAGGCTAGTCCGAAACACGGGTGACCGTTTGGGCACGGTCAACACCGGAGGTATCTCATACTCCGTGGATTTAAAGTCTCCTAGACTAAACTCGACAGTTTTGGAAGATTGCCCCAATCCTCAAGTTTTCTTTAAAGCAATAAGTCCTTTATATCGGATGATCGGATTTGGGAAATTCTGATCCACACAAATTCTGACAATGATCTAAGATCAGATGCCTAAGGGCGATTGACCCTCCTCGGGCCAAGGTCCCTTAAACCTGTTTAGATCAGTGTTTAGGAATTTGATGATCCAAATTTTCCCACGTCCGGTCGTCCTAAAGGCTAACTCGTAAGAACAACGCGCATATGGGATGCACGACTCATCATCGGGCCAGGGCAATCTCCTACTACCCGCAGAGACTCTAAAACTAAACTGAAAAACAAAACAGACCGAGCACTCGCGACGACTATATACAATGCAAATGCATGAATGCAATATGGCATGGCGAGAAAAGCGGTAACATATAGCACATTAACATGGTGGAGCACATAAACTTAACACACGGTTGGTTGCTAAACGTGGGGTTCTATGGTTAACTAAATGCAAAGGCCGGTTTTGGTCACTGAGGGTACCCCGGACTCAAAATCAAAACCGCCTCCTACCGTTAAAAACGATAGTGACGATGTGATTTATCACGGTCGAGGGCTGCTGAGCATTTCGGGATTCCCTGTCACCGGCAAGCCGGGCAGGATTGCCAAAACACGCCAGCGGGGCTAAGAACCATGCAAGTGCAATGCAAAACTGAATTTCAAATATTTGAAAAATCCCACAAAACATCTTTCGAATTAAACCCACTTTGATTAACACATATTTCAATAAAATTACACAAGTGTAATGAAAATTGCACAAGTGTAATTAAATAAAATATATATTAACCAATATTCCCCAGCGGAGTCGCCAGCTTGTGGACAACCCACTGAGATTCGATGTGGTTCGCGCTTCGAAAAGATTGTGATTGTTTGAGTCGCCACCCGGATTTGAGGTCCGAACCCGAGAAACCGATAAAAATATGACTCGTTGCCCATTGAAAAAGATTTTACTAGCCGTTGTGAAACCAAAGATTTCTCGGATTCGGGGGTTTGGTTACGAGAGGGGAAGGGTTTTACGGCACCCCTCTCGCCCGGTCCGTGAACCGGTCTCTACTCAACATTTTGTGGGATTTTGAAAATATTTGAAATTCAATTTATTCATCAAAATAGGGAATCGGGGATGGGAATCACGTAAACGGTAAGAAAACATAAAATGTAAATCTAAAGTGGATGCTCGTGCACATGATTTATATGAGAAATGAGGATGATAATAAAGTGAAATGATACAAATATTTACAAGGAATAATAAATTACAGAAACTACACAACAATTTCAGAATTTTATGAACATGAGACCTAATTACACTGCTTCACAAACTGGATCCCAGAATAGGGATTGAGCGCTCAAAGATGATGGCTTGAGCGCTCAACCTCTTCAAACCAGTTTGAGCGCTCAAGGCTCATGGATTGAGCGCTCAAACCAGTTCCTGGCCTCTGTGAAATTACACCTTTTTTACAACTTCTTTGCGAGATCAGACATTTATTAAGGGTTTTCCCAGGAGAAACAAATAAGAATGAACTGATTGATCTCTTAAAGAAAGATGAAATGAGTGTAATCTCAAAGAATTAACAAGGAAATGTTTGAAAATAGAGGAATGAGGGAGGAATCCAGATTCTGAACACAACGATAACAACTCACATACACTGTTAATATGCTAAATCATGGTCCATCATCGAAACGACAAACAATCGGCAAACTGCCCAAGAACAGCTTGAGCGCTCAAGTTAATGACATTGAGCGCTCAAGCCATAATCTGGCTTTCTGATATTCGACTTAAAAATTGGTGCTTGATGATTCTCAGGACCTTTAGGACTTTAAACTGAAACAAATGGATATGATCTCAGTCACCATTTTGTGCTCAAAAGTGAGATTTGCAAAGGTTTTGATTTTCGATCATCATGAAATAGCTAACCAATGTTCATGCATGTGATTTTGAAATAGAAGTAATCTGTTTGGAGAGTCACATGAACATAGATTACTTTTAAATGACGATCAATAACAAAAAAAAAGGACAAAAATTAGGAAATCACAAACTTGTTCAGAACTGGGCTTGAGCGCTCAAGGCCTGAAGCTTGAGCGCTCAACCCCTGCTGTGACTACAGATTTGAAAAACTATTTTTGAACAATTTTTAGACTCTTGTGAGTTCAATGCAAGTATGATGGACTTGCTTGAACTCACTGGTCTTCCTCAGATGGACCAAAACAGTGAGCTCATCACTTGTTTAACTACCTTTTGGGAATGATCGTGGCTTGAACTTGATTTTGGACATATGGATGGAAGATTGTAGATGTTTTGGTTTGTATGTTGGACGAATTGGACAATGTATGTGATTGGTTGATGATCAAGGACTGAATTTCTGGATTTGCAGAGTGGCTTTGCAAGTGGTTTTGATGATGAAAGAGTGGTTTTTGTAGAGAGAGAGAGAGATGATCGATTTTCTGAGAGATTTGTGGGCTGGAGTATGAGAATGGTTAACCCCAAAACCAGGGGTGGAGGGTGGATTTTATAGAGTGAGTGGGAGGGAAGAGAGGAGAGAGAAGAAGTGGGTTTGTATTTTGAGAAGTATTTTTGGTGTATTTTTGGAGTTAGTGGGGTGTATTATACACATGGAGATCGTATAAGATCATCCCAGACGCTCCTCATGCAGAAAATCTCATGATTAGATATTCTGCAAGTTACTGACTGGATCAGAGTTGAGCGCTCAAAGCCGTGGCTTGAGCGCTCAAGGTGTTTTCTCATTGAGCGCTCAAGGAGCGCTCAAGGCTCTTGATGGCAATTTGCTGGCTTGGCTTGGTTCAACAGTGCTTGGGTTGATTTGATATATTTTGATTGTTTGGGGTGATGTCTGGTTGATTTTGATCAAGTTCAAGTCATTCTCACAAGTTCCAGGTAATCATGATTGGTCCGTTTCATCATCGGAAATGCTTGAGCATATTTCGGGTTTCAAAATTGGGGTGTCTACACCAGCACCACCCCAGTCAAACCACCCTGCAGTCTCCAAGCTCTCCAAAGCCGGTAGCCAACCCAAGTGCACCATCCCCTGCCTGTTCGGAAATAGGGAAGCACCAAAGAGGTATAACAAATAAGCCCTCGCCATCTGTCTAGCCTCCTCCTCTGACTCAGGCTCGTGGTCCTAGAAATCCACCAAGACAGTATATCTCACCCCCGGCTCAATGCCTCCAGGTCTCCTCCCCAAGTAGTGCTCTACGGCAGCGTCCAAGTGTAGCTCTGATTCAAACGGAATGGGCTCACCTCCAACTCTCAGACCAGTGATAGCAGCAAAGTCAAGGGGAGTGATGGTCATCTCCCCGAATCTGAAGTGAAAAGTGTTGGTGGTATCCCACCACCTCTCCACCAGAGCTCGTATTAGCTTGCGATCTGTCCTGGTCACTGTCAAGAGCCGTATAAAGATGGTAAACCCAGAAGCATCAACCAAAGCCCTCACACTCGATGGCAATGCACGATAATATGCCAGAGAACTCGCAGAACCTCCATTACCACCCATGGATCTCTGAGTCTGTCAAACAAAAGCACAACACAAGATATATCAGTCAATGTCAAAAGAAACCAATAGCAAACAGATACAAGCAACAAAGAATAAACAAGTTCCATACCAAAGGATTTCTGTAAGCAAAATGAGTCGAGCGGTCACGGATAACGTTCGTATCCAAGTACGCAGGCAGCAAGGGAGTATAAGTGTCACACCCCTGAGGAACAAAAAGTGAACCCGTGGCACGTAAGTGGCAGGCGTAAAAGGAACTCTGTGATCCAATGCCAGCTCGACCTCCCGAACTATGGTCATATGCTCCTTCGCAGCGGCTACCTCAACCTCTCTCTGTCTCTCCTCCTGCTCAACATCCCTAGCGTGAGATGGCATACCCTCCTGAATTAGAATATTCTCGAACCGTGGGAACTCCTGCAAAGTAGCGGCAATATCCTCATCTCTCGCTCCCTCCAAAGTGTCTGCCAAAGTCAAGCCTGGCCTACGAGAAGAACCAACTGCAGGTGTAAACAACGGAGGCTCTGAAACCTCTGTCCCTCTATCAGCACTCTCCTCTGGCACTCTAGCAGTACCAATGGCAATAGCCGAACCTGGAGCAATCCGTCTCACCAAAGGCGTCTCCTCGCTGTCAGTACTACTCTCTCCTGCAACATCCTCCACAAGCACATCTCTATCGCTGGCACCTCCCCGAATCACCGGTATGACAGTAGCAACATCCTCACCACCTACAGTAACCTCAGTCAGAAGAGTAGCCTCCAAAATATCACTCGGAATACCCTCAGTCTGAGACCCACTCTCCAAAGCACATGCTCTCTCTACAACAACATCAATCCCACTGAGACTCATCGCAATATCAGAAGGTGAAGTATCCGTACCTGCAGGGTCAATCTCCATAGCATCTAGACCCTCGTGAGTAGCAGCGGTACCCTGCTCACCACCCATAACACTCTCAATATCAGGAACGGCACTCCCGACATGCTGCACGGCACTCTGATCAACCGATACGGCACTCTCAGTGTGTCGTACAACACTCGGATCATCACCAAGAGCATCACCAGTACCTGTGGTATCCCGTACCACTGTCAGAGTAGAGGTCTCACCCGTACGGGCCTCGCCAAGCCCCGTTGATCCTATTTCCGGTGTAGAAGATGCCGTTTCAGCCCCTATCAATGCTTCACGAACCGGGTCTGTAGCAATCGGATTAATATCGGACGGAATACCCATGGACGAGCCACTACCTTCCCCGTACGCCGATGATGTCGAATCAGTAGCGGACGCGGTGGAACTGCTCCGTCCCTCGCCGGAATCAGCCATAACCGGTGTGTTTCGGAAATGAGAGTGTGAGTTTTGGAAGGTTTTGGACCGAAAGGTGGGAGAGGATTTGAGGGAAAGACAAGAAAAGGAAAAAGAGTGATTTTCGGACTCCTATTTCTCTCAGAGTAACCGACTTGAGGTTTTGAAAGTTGAGAAAATGAGGGAGAAAACAAAAGGATTTTTGGGCGGTTATAAAAAGCCATTTGTGCCGTACGGCACACTAACTCTACCGCACGGCACACATGGTATGCCGCACGGTGCACTCTCTTCAAACTTTGACGTGCAGTACTCTTACTCCATCGCACGACACAGTGTTGCTGCCGCACGGTACACATCTGAATATTTTGGCACCAAAGCCAATTTTTCAAGAAAAGATTGTCGTCAACCTCACTTGAGCTAATCACCAATCTCATTTACAAACCTCGCTTGCTAAAATTACCTCACCATTCACTACAGCATCAAAAGGTTTCATAAGTCCTCTACGGCATTAACAAAAAATTTCTCAGACACTGAATGGTTTCGTAAGTCCTCAACGGCATTGACAAACAAGTTTTTATCAAACACCAATGGTTTCGTAAGTCCTCAACGGCATTAACAACGGTTCAATGGTTTTGCATCGACTGGTTTCGTAAGTCCTCAACGGCATTAACAACAGGTTTTTCTCAACACCAATGGTTTCGTAAGTCCTCTCCGGCATAAACAACAGGTTTTCTCAGCACTGATGGTTTCGTAAGTCCTCTCCGGCATAAACAACTGCAACAGGTTTTCTCAGCACCAATGGTTTCGTAAGTCCTCTCCGGCATTAACAACAAGGTTTTCTCAGCACCGATGGTTTCGTAAGTCCTCTCCGGCATTAACAAGCAGTTTTCAACATCAAACGACACATCATTCGTTTTTCCCTCGTTGAAAAACAGAGTGACAAACCCCACTACCCAATCAAAGGTATGTTTTCTATAAACCCTTGTGCATTTAGCCCAGATGAACTACGCAGGTCTGATCCCTACAACGGGGTACGTAGGCAGCTCTTACGAGCATGACCACATACATCATGATTAGCTATCTATTTTTGTGCGAAGATGTCAACATCGAGGGGTGTCTTCTATCTTTGACGCAATTTCTGTCACACAATGATTGTAAGTCTCGTCAAAGAGGGGCAACTGTAGACACCCCAAAATGAGACGTTCACGTACATTTTTTATCCCTGATGATGAAAGGAAATACCCGGAAGGACTCTCGGAATGAAATTCTCTAAGTCAACAGTACCGTACGACACTCATCCCTCACGCACGGCGCAGCCCAAGCAACTTTTTGAATTTTGGCGGTCAGTTGTACCGCACGGCACAGTAAGTGTGCAGCACAGCACAGTTTATGTACCGTATGGCACTGTCACTTGTCTCACAGCTTTTGCAGAGTTCCCAACAGCTCAAAATGTTGACAATTTCGTTCCCCAGCTCATGATGATTTCGTGCGGAACCTCGAAGCTACTTCCTAGCCATCATTTCCTTGTGTGGAGAATACATAAACTTGGTAATCACGTTCGCTCGTTCTCTATATAACCCGATCGATCCCAACGGAAATGAGAGACGGAAAAATTCAAGAGAAAACCATAAAACCCCTGTCCAAATATCTTCTCTCTTATAAGCCATCCTCTTCACTACTTATAATCTTCAAAGAACCAATCTCATCCCCGTTCCCAAAAGCAAAACCCAATTCGAAACTCTACCCCGTGTTTTCGGTCTAGAGCCGTGAGGTAGCCACTCCAAACTTGCCCAAACCCAAGCCATCTGTGGACGGCGCCACGCGGCTCTTCGGTTTAAAAATAGAAAGTTGATGGAAAATGAGTCGCCACCCGGGATTTACTTAGAAAACGATTTTGGTACCCGAGAAACCGTTGAAAGTAATTGATGACTCTTGTGCCGTTTTTGGAAAAAGATTTGATCTGCGAAAAGATTCTTGGATTCGGAAGCCAGGTTACGAACGGGGAAGGTTTTATTGAAAAGCACCCCGTTCGCCAGGGAAATTCCCGGTCTCTACTAAATTTTTGTGGGATTTTAGAAAACATTTTATTGAAAACTTTAATCAAATAAACAAGCAAATAACGAGATTAAATAAAACCATAACGGGAATAAAATTAAATGATAGGACTTAATAGCAATAATAGAAGAGTAAAGTGGTGAAAATGCAATAAACAAACTGCCGAAAAACCAGAAAACAGAGCACTATCAGAGGAAAACAGGGGAAATTTTTGTGCCTCAAAGGTTAGCCGTACGGCTCACCTATGTTGGCCGTACGGCTCACTTAGGTTAACCGTACGGTTGACTTTTTTGAAAGATTTTTCAAAAATTTGTTTCTCGAACAGAAACTTGTTTTTGCTTTTAAAACTTGATTTTTGTAAAAAACCTCAACCACCCGAGTCTAGGGATGACTATTGGAGTCACCCTTGACCCGGGGGGTCCCCTCAAAGAACCGAGGTTCGGACCCCGGTTTCACGAGATTTGATTGTACCTTTACTGGAAACTTTGAACAGCCTCGAGAACTTCAGATTTTGGACTTGAACTCTTTGGGAATGGGTTTGATGTATGATGGGGGTTACTGAGAACTTTTGAATGAAGAAAACGGGGTAGACTTGGAGTTTTTATGGATGCTCGGGAGAGATTTTGAACGGGAAAGTGACAGGAAAATTTGCCGGCGTGTTGCCGGAAGGATGGTGTTTCTGCTGTGTAAATGGGAGAGATGGAGGAGGGTTTTTATAGATGGGAAATGGAATAAAAATGAGTACGAATCTCTGCCCAAAATGATGAGATGCTTCTGCTGTCAGGAATTCGAATATTACCTGACACATAACCGCACGGCTTAGGTGAGTTGACCGTACGGCTTAACTGAGTTAACCATACGGTTTGGTTCTGAGAAGGTACACCGTGCGGTTAGCTAAGTGGACCGTGCGGCTAAGATATTTCTGTCCAGAATTCTGAAGTTCAGGATGGCTTTCCCAAGGTACTGCTGGGTATCTCTTTCATCATTGGGGATGTACAGGGGTACTTATTTTCATAAACCAAACTTAAGTAAAGATTTCTTTACTTTAATTTATTTATGAAAATAAGGAAGTACCCCCCCTTCGGAAACAATGGCATTTTCAGATTTTTGATATGCCAATCCAATTAAAATCTCATCCCCCCACTTTTAGTACAAAACCGAAAACGGGCACATTTTTCTCTGAAGACAATGGGCGAAAGATGATTTTGCCTTACTCAAAAATAACTTCCGATTATACCATTTTGATTAGAAAAATCCAAGGAACAATTACCGGGACTTTTTATTGGCCAAATCAGATCTTCCCAAAAAAGTTAATTTTTCATACTTAGCCAGATTTTCGAGCGACAGACAGGGGTGACTCGATCAAGAGGCGACCCGATGGTGACATGACCTATGTCATTCGAGTCTTGGATGAGAGACGATGATGAAGGAACACTCGGATTAAATTTGGGGTGTCTACACCATCAATCCTCTTTGCAACAATACCTAATTGAAGTCAGAGGCCAAGGGGAGTTCAAAACAAGTTCAGAAGGTTTCAGAAGGATTTCATTCCGAAAGTTCAAAACAGAGGTATAATCCCGTTTCGCCAAATTTCTTAAGTTTGGTATCCTGAGGGGAGGGCTACCAAGTATGGAATGATCCCTTGTATCATCTCCATGCTTGGTATACCCGTGTTACATCAAAACCAGTTTGATTTCATACCTCCCAGTTGCGTCGTACGGTGAAAATATCGCCATGTACGGGGTAATTTAGTGAGGAGGAACACCCCCCACTTAAACACACTATCTTCCTGTTCAAAATAGTCTATTTTTAATCATGTTTCATGCCGTGTATGCATCTCTATCTCATTATTTTCAAAAACCAGAGTTTTTGAACTGTTGTGCGGGAAACAGTACCGCACGGCACTCCTACTGTGCCGCACGGTACACTTGGAGTGTTGTACAGTACTCTTTTGAAAATTTGACCGTTGATTGATGAACAGTGCCGCATGGCACACTCTCTGTACCGCACGGTACACCCAGTGTGCCGCACGGTACACCCAGTGTGCCGCACGACACACTTTTCTTGTATAATCCAAAGTTTTGAATAGTACCTTGCATGAACAGTTTAAGCTCTGGATTTTCGCGTGTTTACTGTAAATTACATACTAGTTACTTGCTTTTCATTATTATCGTCTGCTTTGTTTGATTTAAATGTTTATTTGTTAAAATTCGGCATTAAAATGTTTTCTAAAAATCCCACAAATGTTTAGTAAAGACCGATTTTAATCGGGCGAACGGGGTGCATTAAAACCCTTCCCTGTTCGTAACCTGGCTCCCGAATCCAAAACGAATCTCTGGTTTTCAAATTGTTTTATAAATCATTTTCTCAATCATTTTTCAAAACGGTTTCTCGAGTCCCAAACCATTTTCCAAAACCCGGGTGGCGACTCTATTTTCAAATCAAAATAACAACCGGCGTGGAGATCGACCGTCCACAATAGGTTCCCATGCCGGAGCACGAGAGCCTTGCTGTGAGCCCTCTCATTGTTGGGATCAACGATGCGGTCCTTCGCCGAGCGTCACTGACCGGAAACTCCACCACGGGACATTGATGTAGCTTCCACTGCGGCCTTCTTCTTTATTGTCTCGGTAAGCTTAACGATCTGAGCCCTCATTGTCGCCATCTCAGCATCTCGCTCCTTGAGATGGTGAGTGAGTTGCTGGATGGTGAGTTGTTGTGAGTCTAGGCTCGGGGTGAGTCTGGCTTGACCCGGAAGAACAAAGACGGAGAGGTGAGCGGTTGATTTTGGGTCTCGAGAGGAGGACGGGTGGAGTGGGTCAGTGGGGTTTTGGTGAGTCAGATTTGTTGGGTGAGTTGGCTTGCCACCCATTGTGAGTCAAGAAAATCGAGAGGGAAGAGAGAAAAGAGGTAAGGTAGATCTTGAGAAGGGACACCGGAGATTCTGGGTCGTATCCCCAGCGGAGTTGCCAATTGTAGTGTCTTGATTTTTCGATGAACCTCTTGACCTTTTACTTGACCCGAGCGAGCGATGACTGAACCTCTTGGTACCCCTGCACACGTAGCACATGCCATTAGCACCCAACCTGGCAAAATTTTGTATCAAATTAGATTAAACATGATCTAACTACATGGCCAAACTAGGAAATATGCTCGTGATTGTCTCGTAACCATTATTTTAACCATACTTGTTTATTTATTAGACATGTTGATTATCATTATCGCAAGTTGTGTTCATTATTATTATTATTATCATTTGGTGATTTGCATGACTTAGCTGTGGCATTGTAAATTATTGTGCAAGAAATGTAGATGCAGTGGAACACCGGGTGGTTACGAATTTCGAGAAACTTTAGACGTGTTTTTAAATAACAAAATGGGAAATGGAAATGTGTGGTAATATTGTTGAGCTGACGAGCTGTTGTTTCGGGGTGATCGGAGTGGGCCCCGGACGGATGAACTATTTGAATACGAAACCCTAGATAGGACATGGTGGTGATTGGCTCTCAAGAATGGTCGGGCTATAAGGGTGGCACTGTGCTTGCGTCACAGCCCGAGGATGAGTTGTGGGGCCGCACTCCCGGTGAATCTCGTTTATCGTGCCTTGGGGTCATGGAAGTGGTACTCGGGTATATAACCCAGGTTCTCTGTCCGGATCTTCGCAAGGGGGAGTCGAATCACACCAGTTGGCCTATGCTAGAGGTTGGAGAGTAGGATGGATCTCGTGGTTGAGAATCCTAGATGACATGTAGGTAAATGACTAGTAATTAATCAGAAATGTTATTTTTTGCTATCTCATGTTATTCGTTTATTATGCATGTTTATCTGTTAGATACATGGGGTTAAGTAGTGTAGGATATTCCTATTGGGCTTTTTAAGCTCACGGGTACTTGTACCGCGGTGATTTATCACCAGGTAATGAAGACGGAGCTGAGGGACCGTGCAAGCAGACAAATTTCAACACTGCTGAGGAGAAAGCAAACGAGCCTTGGTTTCCGTATGCTTAGTCGCTCTGAACAAAATTAGTCGACTACATTTTGAAAGCTGCAAGTCTTATTGAAAATTTTAATATTTTGACAGTTTAACTTTAATTCAATATGGTTGTAAAACTATAACAATTGCTTTCGGTACGATTTTATGATGGATTATGGAATCTTTTTGTGAAATTGCCTTTTAAATTTATTTTAACGTTTCCGAAAAATCGGGGCGTTACATGGACTATTATGTAGGGTATTGATCATGATGATAACATTATTTGATTAAAGTGTGATCACCTGTAGTCACCCAGTTTATTGCCCAAATAAAAGATCAATGCAGATATAAAAATGATTGTATATGTAGCTCAAATGCATACAAAGAAAAAAAATGAACTCTTTTGGATATCCTTTCCACTAAAAACGACACGGATTTAGAGCCATCTTATCGCTTCCTAGAAATTCACTACATAGAGTACAAATTGTCAGTTCAAAACAACCATTATGGTCTTCCAAAAACGCATTTAGAGGGGCTCAATTTTTCTTTTTTTTCATATCCTTTTATATTAATTGAAGCCCGAATTGGACAGTTATTTTTTTCGGAAAAGGAACGGAATATAATTAACCAAAAAGTTGAGAAATTTTTTCAGAGAGAGAGACAAACAGAAATACAGGCCAAAAGCATGCCATTTCTTTGGTACTCGTACGGACTTTGAATTGAGCCCTTTTTTTTTTTTTTGGAACAAGAATGTAAACACAATGTGGAGCCGCCATGGGACCCTTGAAAGAGAGGGTTTATTTTGATTTTTGATTTTAATTTGTCTATTAGTAGTGTCTTGCTAAATTTGGAGCAGGATATGGACATTCTGGAGTAGAATAGAATATCAAAAAAGTAGAACAAAAAACTAAGAAAAGTTCAACCTATTATAAATATGGTTTCTTTAAATCGTTTTGTTTTTGTTGTAAAATTTAGAAGGTAAGAGTAAAGAGCCAATAAAAAAATTAAAAGAACACATGGGCTTCTTTGTTGTGAGGTTTTTTTTTTCCCCCTTTTTGAAGTTATATTTTTGACCTAACAAAAAAGGTAATAGAACATATGGGGCTCCTTATAAAAAAAAAATTACCTTAATTTTTCAAAACCTTTTTTGAGAATTGTACAGGGAGGTTTGTTTTTATACATTGGTTTTTTTAAAGACTAGGTATTTGGTGATTAAGAGCCGAAAAATGCATGGTTTTTTCTATCGAGTTGGATTAATGAACTAAGTTAACTAACGAGAAGGTGATATGGAGAAACAAATAAAGCATCAAGAGGAGAAGCAGGAAAAACATCAGCAAAAGGTAATGATAGATATTCTTATTTAAAAAGAAAAAAAAACCTTTTCATACGTAAAAATTCAGTTATTTTTAGCTCAGTTTACTACTACACCTACATAACGATTATTTTTTTTTTCATCAAGCTTTTGCAAGGGGTGAAGCGAAGACTGGAATTTGATGGATGAACCATAACTCTACTGCATTTTGAGTTTATAGCTATCCATTGTGTAAATATATCATTGTTCTTTAGGTGTTCATAGTGCTTTAACACTTTCTATGCATATGAACTGTCATCATAACTGCTTTTCAAAATTTGTCATTGTCGGAACAAGAGTTGTTTCTTTAATGTTATCGTATAGTTTGAATTCTTTTTTCAAATTTATTGCTCATGTTTTCGCCTCAGTTTATTTACTAACTGATATTACCACTAGGATACCATAAATTGGGTTTACTATATATTCACATGCTATCATTATCTTATTCTAGATATACACTTATGATTTTGATTTACATATATGCTATATTATGCCATGTACATATATTGGGCGTACATGTTGATCTCGCCCGTGCATAGCACGAGTACAACACTAGTCAACTAATATTTGCAGTTTCCAATAGGCTTCCACTCTAACCCCAAAATATCAAAGTAACTTCATATTGTGTGCATAACATGCTAGGATAGCATTCAATGGTTTCAGTCAAATTAGTTAGGGAGCGACCCTACTGAAATAGAAAAGATATGAAGTCCATGACACACCTGGCCGTGCGCCCTAATCCACCCTTATTCCAAACCTTAATTACTCATTCACAACAATTTACAATACTTTGCTTGGCGTTCCCTAGTGAGTGGGACACTATTCGAATGTATCAAATACTCTGCTTGGCACTTAGCTGCCGCTTGTCAATTACTCATTCACAACAATTTACAATACTTTTCAATGGTCTTGAATAATTGTTTATAAGATTTCTTATGTCAACCTATGGCTTGAAAACAGTAAAACATGTATCTTCATATTTATTTCATATTTATCTAAAGATATTTAGGATTAAAATTTATCGGAATTTAAACATGTAAAGCATATTATTATCTATCTATCTATTCTATTTATAAATGGAGAGCATGCACCATTTGCTGCCATGTACCCTTTTTAAGTTTCCTAAAGTTTCCCTAATCGTTATGGTTTTTACACCGTAATTGTATTGTGTAAAATAATTGCTTTGGATTACCATATATTTTTCTCGCCACTCACATTGGGAGTACCCCACCTCTAGTGAATTTTTTTTTTTTTGGTGCAACGGAAATATTCAAATTAAGGAATATTTCTAAACTCACAGTAAAAATGCGTCAATGAGGTCAAATAGGCTAGGGATTCGGCATCGCATGCAAATCGAGGCGTCTCCTGTGCTCGTTGATTTATCATGGTGAAATTACAAGATAGCTAGGATTTCAAAAACATGAGTGGATCCGTTCTTGTAATGGTAATTAAGTTTGAGACTTATTTCGGTATTACTATTATTTTGGAGTTTTTTCTTTTTATTTACTTTACATAATTTTTATTTAGATTTTTATCGTAATTTTTGGGATTAATCATGAAAAGTATAGAAATGTTGGCCGATGTTGAAAAAAATTCAAACAAGACACTTAAGTTGCAAAAGATAGCTTTTTAATTAGACTAGCTAAAGTGTCGTCTTATATAATTTTCTCTCCACTCACTGTCAATTGATTTTGAGTTGGATATAAATTTTCCACATATCATGGGTAAACCATGGGGAGAACTCTCAATACGAAAGTTACAAGTTTTGCCATTGGCTGGGGGTGGCCGCTCATTGGGTCTACAAATTTAATTTTACTTTTCTGTTTCATCTCGTCAAGATGATCACCCAAAAATTGATGAAAAGCTAAACAAAAAATCTCTTAGTAGTTAATTTATTTTTTTCACCTATCAAACAAATAATATACTTATTAAGTTTAAAATTTTATTTTTAAAACAAAAGTTCAATCGTAGTACTCCAAATGCAATTGCTCAAATGATATATCTTCGACGTTCAAATCCTTCTGATCACTTTAGTCTAAACCTTATTAAAAATTGAACATTTTCAAATAGGTTAATGGTGTCAAATATATTGATTTTAGCAGTGCTACATACACATAAAATTTACCCAGAAATTTGAAATCAGTAGGGCTGGCCCTGGGGTAAGCCCTGCAAACCCTCGAGCTAGGGCAACCCCCGGGCGGCGGGCAACCAAAAAAAAAATTTATGGAAGATAAATATAAATTTTAAAACGTTTCGTCAAATGTTGCATGGCAGTCGTTTGGTGCCGTGGTAACTGCCCTTGGTCTACCATCAAGGAGGGCAGATTTCGACACCCCGCACCCCCTACCTAATTTTTTGACTTTGGCTCCTTCCTTAATTATTACTCCCTCCGTCCCTTTTTAAGTGTTTAACTTTCCATTTTGGGTTGTCCCTAAATAAGTGTGTGGTTTGAAAAGTTAATGGGTAAAAGTTTGTACAATTATTATTTTGCCCTTTTGAAAAGTTAGTGGGTAAAGAGTTAATGGGTAAAAGTGGAGGACAATTTTGGAAAGTAGAGGTAAAAGTTGATGTGAATAGTGTAAAGTGGAGGAAAAAGTTGATGTGAAAGGTGTAATTATGACGTTTCTTTAATAAGTTGGATTTACGAAGCAACACATTTAAAAAGGGACGGAGGGAGTATTATTTTTTTTTAAACTTTGTGTAGCGGAGGTCAGCGCGAGACCCCTAGTTGACCAGGGTCAACATTGACCCACCATTGGGATAATGACACGTGTCAACCAAGTGGCACGATATCCGCGCAACACGTGGCATGCTCCGCGTGGGGTTGCCACTGACGCGGGCGTGAGTCTCCGCGCAAGGGGGCTACTAGCGCGGGACCCTCTTGCGCAAGGCGCCTTAGCGGCGCGCACCCTAGACCCAACAAGGGTGGTGCTTGGACAACTATGGGCCATACGAGCAGGGGAAAAGCCCATGGCCCTGACGACTAGCGCGGCCCAGAACATTCTTTGGAATAGTTTTTCAATCAACCGTCCTTTGGGTCAGTCTTTCAGTCAAACATTCTTTGGAACAGTTTTTCAATCAATTGTCCTCCAGGGACAACTTTTCAATCAAATCAATTTTAAAGGTCAGTTTCTCAAATCAATCTGCCTTCTGAAACAAATTTTTCAATCCAATCTCTAAACTCAATTTCAACAACTCAAGTCAATCAAACCACGAGACCTCGCTGGTCTTGCACACACAATTTTTCACGAGACCTCGCTGGTCTCGCATGAACCCTTTTGGGGACCTCTCCGGTCTTGCACGAACCCTTTTGGGGACCTCACTGGTCTCGCTCGAATCATGTTTTCTTTGAGACCTCACTGGTCTCGCTCTAATCACTTGCCACTGTTCACGGAGCCTCACTCGCTGGTTTCGCTCACAACACATTGTCTCACTGAAAAACATGGTAGCAATCCTCACAATCCGATCAAGGTATGTTTTCTACAACTCATATAGTTGCATGATCCATCATTTTTCATATGCATTTAGCCCCGACGAACTACGCTGGTCTGATCTTTACAATGAGGTACGTAGGCAGCTCTTACGAGCGCGACCACATGCATCACATTTTACTTGTTTGTTTTCGTACAAGGATGTCCACATCGAGGGGTGTCTTCTATCTTTGACGCGACTTCCATCACACAGTGATTGTAAGCCTCGTCAAAGAGAGGCAACTGTAGACACTCCAAAATGAGACTCTCGTACACATTTTAATCCCCAATGATGAAAAAGAATGCCCGGGAGACCTCTCGGATTGAAACTCTTCAAGTCAACTCAGTCAACAGTACCGTACGGTACTTATCTCTCATGCACGGTACAGCCTCAGTCACGTACAACAACCTTTTGAATTTTGGCGGTGGAAGTGTGCCGTACGGCACAGTTGGTGTACCGCACGGCACAGTCGCAGTGCAGCACGACACAGTTTCAGCAGCCTTGGTCACCAAGTTTTCTTGATCCCAAAGTATTTTGACGGACAAGTGTTTTTCTTTTCGTTTGGGCCAAGTATACTTGGTCCCTAAGCAGATTTTTGCCCTATATAAACTCCTCCCCACTTCACTTTCAAGAGGAGAAGAGATCTCTCCCCCATTTTTCACCACCGAAAGCTCTCATTTTCCATTAGCAATCAAAAACCATGAAAAACCTCTCTCAAATTCTGTCCTAATTCCACCCTCAACCAAAACTACTTACTGCCAATACTTTCTAACCTCCATAAATCAATCCTATAATCCTCTCCAAAGCAAATTCAATCAAAAAACCCAACCCTCTGTTTTCGGTTCCAAACCCGTGAGGTAGCCATTCCAAATTTGTTCAAGTTCTAGCCATCAACCATCTTTGCTATCATACCAGATTGGAGTTGGAGTCCAGAGGAAGCCCAAGCTACATTCAGAAGTTCAAGAAAGAGTTTCAATCCGAGAGTTTCAAACCAAGGTATAATCCCGTTTCGCCGAAATTCTCAACTTTGGTACCCTGAGGGGAGGGGTGCCGAGTGTGGGATGATCTTCTATATCATCTCCACATTCGGTACGCCCATGTTATAGTAAAAACCGTTTTGCTTATAAACCTCCCGGTTGCGTCGTACGGGGAAAACATCGCCTCGTACGGGGTAATTTAGTGAGGAGGAACATTCCCCATTTAAACATGTCATTTTCTCATTCAAAACAATCTATTTTAACCAAGTTTCATTCCTTGTATGTATTTCTATTCAATCATTTCGAACAATCAAAGTTTCAAACTTTTTTTTGAAAGGCAAAAAAGATTTCATTAATCTTGAAATTGTTACAAGACTAATAGGACAAGGAAACCGCAAACAAACTCAAAGAGCAAGTGTCAGCCCAATCCGAGACCCAAACCTACGATTGGTAAGAAATCAATCGAGGTCACCCAACCTAAAAGGCATAAAGCCCAACACCCCTTGGGTCGAAAAACCCAGATAAACAATCAGCTCATAAAAATCACCCAAGGCCCAATAATGACCAAATAAATGGGTCAAGCCCAACCAATAAAACCCTAAACATCCACCCTCAAACAGGCGGCGCCCTCAAACTAATGTGAAGTAAACAGTGCCGCACGGCTCTCCTCCTGTACCGCACGGTACACTTGGAGTGCTGTACAACACTCTTTAAAAATCTGACCGTTGGAATCTTGAACAGCGCCGCACAGCACACTTTTTGTACCGCACGGTACACTTAGTGTGCCGCACGACACTCTTTTGGCAAAACCAAAAATTCTTAACCAACTCTTCTGAAAGACAGTTTGAATCTTTGATTGTTTGCTTGTTTATTGTTATAACTTGCATTATTGTTTTCATTATTATCATCTGTCTTGCTTGATAAATTGTTTATTTGAATAAAATTTGGCATTAAAATATTTTCTAAAAATCCCACAAATGTTTAGTAAAGATCGATTTTTAATCGGGCGAGCGGACCGATTTTTAATCGGGCGAGCGGGGTGCATTAAAACCCTTCCCCGTTCGAAACCTGGCTCCCGAATCCAAAACGAATCTCTGGTTTTCAAATGGTTTTCTAAATCATTTTCCAAATCATTTTCCAAATCATTTTCAAATTGGTTTCTCGGGTCCTAAACCATTTTCAAAAACCCGGGTGGCGACTCTATTTTTAAACAAAACATAAACCGGCGTGGGAGGTCCGACCGTCCACACAATTGTTATAGTTTTTCAACCATATCGAATTAAATTTAAATTGCCAAAATATTACAATTTTCAATAAGACTTGAAGCTTTCAAAATGTAGTCGACTAAATTTGTTCAGAGCGACTAAGCATACGGAAAACCAAGGCTCGTTGGCTTTCTCCTCAGTAGTGTTGAAATTTGTCTGTTTGTACGGTCCCTCAGCTCCGTCTTCATTATCTGGTGATAAATCACCGCGGTACAAGTACCCGTGAGCTTAAAAAGCCCATTCCTATCCTACTCTACTTAACCCCACGTATCTAACAGATAAACATGCATAATAAACGAATAACAGGAGATAGCAAAAATAACATTACTGATTAATTACTAGCCATTTACCTATGTGTCATCTAGGATTCTCAACCACGAGATCCATCCTACCCTCCAACCTCCGGCACAGGGCAACTGGTGTGATTCGACTCCCCCTTGCTAAAATCCAGACAGAGAACCTGGGTTATATACCCGAGTACCACTTCCATGACCCCAAGGCACGATAAACAAGATTCACTGGGAGTGCGGCCCCATAACTCATCCTCGGGCTGCGACGCAAGCACAGTGCCACCCTTATAGCCCGACCATTCTTGAGAGTCAATCACCACCATGTCCTATCCAGGGTTTTGTATTCAAAACGTTCATCCGTCCGGGGCCCACTTAGGTCACCCCCGGAACCACAGCTCGTCAGCTCAACAATATTTCCACGCATTTCTATTTCCCATTTTCTTATTTAAAAACACGTATAAAAGTTTCTCGAAAACCACAACCACCCAGTGTTCTACTACCCCGTCTACATTACTTGCACAATAATTTACAATGCTACAGCTACGTCACGCAAATCACATAATGATAATAATGAACACAACTTGCAATAATAATAATCAACATGTCTAATAAATAAACAAGTACGGTTGCAAAAATGATCAAGAGATAATCACGGGCACATTTCCTAGCTTGGTCATGTACTTGATAATTAAATTAGATCATGTTTAATCTAATGATACAAAATTTTGCAATACAAGGTTAAAATATAAAGTAACCAAAATCTGTGATTAAAATGTTAGAAATCTAAAGTTTAGGGACCCAACAATAATTAATCTAAAATTTAGGGATCAAACTGTAATTAATCAAAAATTAGGCCTGGGGTAGTCGATTGTCCAAACTATTCACTTGATTACAAGTCGGTGGCTCTACCGAGTGAGGTGATAGCCATGCGCTACATCGATCAAAACGTCCGAGTTTTGTCTATACACAATGAAAATTTACAAATAATATATCAAAATGTTCGTTAGGACATGAACTACATTTCTATCACAGAAAAAGTTGGATTTGAACTGATTTGGACGTGACCCAGTAGCTCATAAGGTAAAAAATGCACATACACTGCTTCACGACGATCGAAACGCTTGGGTTTTATTTCTACTTAACGAAAATCAACATATTATATATCAAAACGTTCGTTAGGACACGAACTACGTTTCTATCATAGAAAAAGTTGTATTTGAAGTGGTTTGGATGTGACCCAATAGCTGAGAAGTTCAAAAACGCATAGACATTGCTCCTCAACGATCGAAACGCTTGGGCTTTGTTTCTACTTAACGAAAATCAACGTATTATATATCAAAACGTTTGTTTTGAAATGAACTACAACTCTATCACGAAAAAAGTTGGGTTCGGATTGTTTTGGACGGGACCCAGTAGCTCAGAAATTCAAAAACGCATAGACACTGCTCCTCAATGATCGAAACGCTTTGGTTTTGTTTCTACTTAACGAAAATCAACGTATTTGTAGACACCCCAATTTTGGATACCCGTGCTGCCCGATGGCGAATAAACGATCAAACTACCTTGGAACTTGTCCAGAAAATTGGGAACTTAGCCTCACAGGCCGCACGGCTCCTACCACAAGCCGCACGGCTCATCCTTTTCTATACAAGTCGCACGGCTCCTCCATACAAGTCGCACGGCTTCCCCTGGGAGCCGTACGGCTAGTGTTGTTATCCTCTGAAAAATTCCTGACAAACTAGCTGTTCAGGAATATCATCATCAATCCACCGCCGAATATCATCATATTATTCCTTCCAAACCGGTTATAAATAGGGCCATCTCCTTCCTATCAAAACACACCGAAAATCATACCCCGAGAGAATTTCCGTTCGATTTTCCGGCGAAATTCTCGTTCGAAACCGCCAGTAAATTTCCCAAAACTTCACACTCTCCGCTCCCTTTCGATCTCTCCATATTACTCCCAATCACACCAAATCTTAATCTTACAAGTCCAAACCCGAAAAATCCGAAGTTTTCAACCTCCGTTTCGAGTTCTAGAAAGGTACAAGTCGTTTTCAAACTTTGATTCTCAAATCGTGGCTCTCCGAGGGTATCCCCGATTTGATAACGGTTTCAACGACCGTATCTTAACTCGGTAAATCGTTTTCAAAACAAAAACCGGCTTTCCGGAGCCGTACCGGGCAATTTTTCTCGATAAACGCACGGTACGATTCGTACCGGATGTAAATTTTACTTCAGCAACTTATTTTCAAACAAGAACAGATTATTTGGGGTTGATTTGAAAGAGAAAACCAAACTTCAAACCAATTTTGGACTCACTGGTCCTGAAACAAAATTTTCAAAAATGCAGCTGCACACAAGCCGTACGGCTTGCGGTACAAGCCGCACGGCTCTAGTGAAGGAGCCGTACGGCTCCTGTTTTTAAACAAAACCCCTCTGTTTTCCTCTGTTAACCCCCTGTTTTTCTGTTTTCTGTTCGTTTAAAACCCTTTTCTTTTATATTACAGTTTACCCCCCCCTTATTTTTCGTTTATTGCAATTTACTCCTTTTCTTTCTATTTAATTTTATTTCTGTTATGGTTTTGTTGTCTTATTTGTTTGTTTGTTTAAGGTTTTCCTAACCAAATATTTTCTATGAAAATCCCACAAATTATTTAGTAAAGACCGGGAATTCCCCGGGCGAGCGGGGTGCATTTTTCAATAAAACCTTCCCCGCGCGTAATCTGGCTTCCGAATCCAAAAGAATCTTTTCGCAGATCAAACCTTTTCCAAAACGGCATGAGAGTCAACAACTATTCTTAAAACGGTTTCTCGGGTACCAAACATTTTCTAAATTTAAACCCCGGGTGGCGACTCACATTTTTTCGTTTTCGCGATTTTCAAATCAAATCGCACTCGAGAGCCAGCCGCGTGGATCCCACCGTCCACAGTATTATATATCAAAACGTTCGTTATGAAATGAACTACATCTTTATCTTGTAAAAAGTTGGGTTCAGAGTGTTTTGGACGGGACCCAGTAGCTTGAAAGGTTAAAAACGAATTTACACTACCTTGCAACTAACGAAAAGCTCGGGTTTTGTTTCTACTCAACGAAAATCAACTTATTATATACCGATGGGTTCAGTAGGACGTAACCTACCTTTCTTCCGAAGATTAAGCTAAACCGTAGTGATTTGGATGGGCCTCGGTCGCGTCGAAACTTCTTCTCTTTTCTTCTTCTTCTTTCTTCTTTTTCTTTCTTCTTTTCTTCACTCCCCCAGCCAACTCTCGGTAAATAACCAGAAAAGAAGAAGAACAATATAGTGGAGGATGTGGTTCTTCTACCGAAAAAAATTTAGAAGGGGGAAAGGTAATAAAAAGGGGTGGTAGATTAAGCTCAAATCTCATGGGTAAAGAGGTGTGAGAGTGAGGCTTATAACCATGGGTTAGAGGAATGTGTTATAGGGGTGTGTGAAGCTCTAATTGGATGAGATAAAGGGATGTCCAAAAATGGCCAAACAAGAGTGATGAATAGATGTGATGGAAATTTAAATTTGATGTGTATGGGTTTTGGGTTTAGTTGGGAAGTAAATGGAGTTTAGGAAAAATAGTTAGGACACTAACTATATACTATGTATATACTATGCATAGTTACTATAGGAACGGAAAAAAAAAATTTAAGTGAGGATCCTAGCTCAATAGTAACTAGCTAATAAATATCACGAAATAGAAATCAACACGTAAATAATAATAATAAATAAATAAATAATAGAGCGAAAACCTGGGTCATTACAAGGGTAATCACTGAGTGAGAGGAGAACATTCTCTCTAGTGAATTCTTGCCCCATCTCCTAGGTCACCAAGGGTATCACGGATTAGACTGAGAGCAATCCACTGCCTTAGTTCTTTCTGTGCACACCTGCTCTGTTCTTCACCCTTCTTCTAGACCACCCTATTCTCCTTCTTACTGTGTCTTTACTATTGACTATCCATACCTCTCCAACTCATCATATTTGGCTAAAGCAAGAACCATCACCTACATTCAGGCGACTCTGCTGGGGAGGTTGTTTAGTTGATGGTAAACACGAGAAGTGGTCTACAAACTTCAGGCATGGCAGCACCAGCGAATCACGCCAACCTCGTTCTCGACGGTCCACCGCTGATAGAGGATGCTACATCCAGTCAAGGGGGAAACGAAGCAGGACCTCAGGGAGCTCCAATCATGGAGATAATCCAGACTATGCAAGCTGGGATCACCCAGATGCAAACCACTCAGACGCAGCTACTCGCCTCCATTGCTGGCCTAACAGAGGTCATCATAACTGCCTTGCTTAGAGCCCAACCAGCAATGGTGACTCAGCAGATCCATGCTGAGGGGGGAGTCCAACCACCTGTGCTTCCACGGGCTGAACAGGCTCGTGGAACTCAGGGGCTGGCACCCTTAGCTGGTGGCTCTGGTACCCAAGCCCCTATTCAGCCAGTGATTCCTGTTCATCCTGCCTTGCCAGAAAACCCTGGCCTCCAAACCACAGGAACTGGCTCAGTTCACCAAAGGGCACCACTTGGAGAAAACGCGGGGCCACTGGCGGTGACCCTGGCAGAAGTAGAGGCTCTGTTAGAAAGAGAAAAGATGAAAACAATGTTTCCCTCCCTCCCTAGCCCAGACATTCAACCACCATACCCCATGGCTATCCTTCAGATACCATATCCAGAAGGGTACACCCTGTAACGCCCCATGTAAGACCACTAGCCTAGTACCTTGATTTGATCCACAAGCCACACCACATGACCCAAAATGCTTAAGCCCAAGGTACTAGTAGTAGCCCACATGGTTTGTTATATATCCAAGATAACTCATATAAACAACCAATGTGGGACTAAACACCATCTAACCCCAAACCTGTGGTATCACAATCTTCCCCCCCTTAGGGATGCAACGTCCTCGTTGCATAGTCCCAGCAACCTCCCCTGGTGTCCGTGGTGGCAGAGCGCATCCTACCCACCACTTAGACCAGGGCGGGGCTCTGATACCATTTGTAACGCCCCATGTAGACCACTGGTCCAGTACCCTGATTTGATCCACAAGCCACACCACATGGCCCAAAATGCTTAAGCCCAAGGTACTAGTAGTTGCCCACATGGTTTGTTATATACCCAAGACCACCATCTACCCCTAAACCTGAGGTATTATACACCCCACCAAAGTTCACCAAATTTGATGGCAAAGATGGTAACGCTCAGGATCACGTGGTACGGTTCGTCAAAATCCTGGGGGCCTTTTCTGAAGACACGAATCTTAGGTTAAGAGAATTCTCCAAGTCCCTGACTAATAGGGCGTACATATGATACGTCAACCTTACTCCATACTCTGTAATATCATGGGAAGACATGGTCAGTCATTTCTACGCCAAGTTCTTCCAGACACAAGAAAAGATAACCAGTCTATCCTTGGTGAAAGAAACTCAAGGCCCTAGTGAGGATATCATTGACTACATCAGGCGGTTTCAGGACTGCGCGGTCTATTGCCTCGAGCCAGTAGAGGAAGAGTACCTGGTGGAAATCTGCACAACTGGACTCCTGCGTGAGTATCAGCCATTCTAGGTAAATGTCAAGATCCAAACATTTGCTGCTTTATTGGAGGCAGCGTACAAACTGTGCCATACTATAAAACCACCCGCGCGAGAAGGCTGGAAGCCTAGAAAGTCACACTCCGTTGCCGCAGCTGCAACTTCCGCTACATCTTCGCGCAAGTCGCAGGGGGCAAGAGGCAACAGTGGAAATGGCATCGGACGTGGTGGATGGAATGGAAATGGTAACAGGCGCGGCGATTGGAAGAAACAAAAAGTGTACAAGGAGGGCACAGGGGCTCGGACTACCCCTGCAGTATTGAGGAGGTGAAGGCATTGGTAAAAGAGTGGATCGCGAATGGTGGTCTCACACTACCAGACATCGAGGTCGGGACCTCACGCGCAGACAGAGAAAGCCCTAACTATTGCATGTTCCACTGACACACCAAGCATCCCACTAGTGAATGCTGGACCCTGAAAAGGATTTTCAAGAAGAAGTTAGATAACAACGAGTTGAGAATCACCACCAAGGCACAAGACGTGCGCACGCATTCCTATCCGGAGCATGGGACAACCAATATGGCTGAGTGTTTTGAATTCATACGTGAAATAGAGGAAGATGACTATGGTTATGACTACGATTGTGATTATGACCATGATTATGATTACACGGAAATGTATATGACATCTTTTTATGATGAGCTTGACTATATTGCAGGATATGATACCCCAATGGTGGCCACTCCCGATCCAGTGAGTGGGGTCAAAATCTTACAGAATAGCACAAAATCTAGACAATTCTACGATGGAATGGAGTTCACGCCCAACGCAAGATTTCTAATGACAAAGGCAATTTTGGCTATCACGCAAGAAGGCCACGAAGCGTGCACCACGCAAGGAGGGTCCCTCCCTAGAACGATCAAAGATGAGTAAAATGCGATCTCATTTTTGACTCTGACAGAAGGATTTTGCACCCGCATAACAGACCTTTATATGTTACGGCACGAGTCAATGGCGTGGAACTGAAGCGAGCTTTCATGGATGGAGGAGCGTCCATCAATATCATGCCAATGTCCACCTTGCGAAAGGTGGGAATCCCGGAGGACCGGATCGTGAAGTCGCTGATAGGAATCACCGGGTTCCAAAGGGATAAGAAGGAATCCGTGGGTTATGTTATTGTTGATCTAGCAGTCGGGCCCATCCGCACGGCTATAAAATTCCACATTATTGACGCACAAACAAACTACCACAAAATATTGGGCCGCAGTTGGATGCACCGCTTCACGGTCATCCCATCCAGCTATCATCAGTGCTTGAAGGCAATTTGGGCTGGGAAGAAAGTCACTGTTGCGGCGTTTGAAAGGCCATTCGAAGTGAACGAAGCTCACCTATCTGATTCGGTGTACTTCACCGAGATGGAGGAAACACTGAGCGCGGCGGTCGCAAAACCGTCCGGAGTTAAATTGCCCAAATGGGCGGATATCAAAGATGAGGGAAAGGTTTCCGCGAGCAAGCAGGAACCATTTACAAAAAGAGCTTCACGGCCAAGGAAGATTACCAAGGTCAAGGAAGGTGGAAAGACTGTGTATTGGTTGTGACGGGGCGGCGGGCCAGATGTCTCGACGGAGGCGTCTGACCCGCGGTGCCTAGAGGCAATAGAAGCAAAAGAAGACGAGATAGTAAAACCAGAGCCAGCTCCAGAATGCATGCAAGACGGTCCTAAGCCACAACCAAAAGTGTTGGAAGAAGTTAACCTCAGAGAAGGAGAGGGTACTCCGTGGCCCGTCTTCGTAAGCGCGGCACTTGAGAGTGGCATGAAAAAGAGGCTCATTCAATTCTTGCAGCGATACAATGATGTATTCGCTTGGCACTATGAAGAAATGCCAAGGCTAGACACCACGCTGGTGGCGCACCATTTAAACGTCTTCCCAAATTCTAAGCCGGTCAAGCAGGGTGCGCGCAAGTACCAGCCAGAGTTGGAAGAGAAGATCAAAGAGGAAGTCAAGAAATTAAGGAAGGCTGGATTCATTCAGCCTATACAATATCCGCTTTGGCTTGCCAATATTGTGCCTGTGAAAAAGAAGAACGGACAGATACACGTGTGTGTCGGCCTGCCCGAAGGATGAATTTCCTTTGCCACATATCGATACGTTGGTTGACTCCACCTCGGGGCACTAGATGTTTTCCTTTATGGACGGCTTTAGTGGTTATAATCAGATCAAAATGGGAAGGGAGGACGCGGAGAAGACAGCTTTCAGAACACCATTGGGCAACTTCCACTACACTGTTATGCCCTTTGGTCTAAAAATGTTGGCGCAACATACCAGCGCGCGATGATGACAATCTTTCACGATATGCTGCATCACATTGTAGAAGACTATGTGGACGACCTCGTTGTAAAGTCAAAGGAAAAGTTCGATCACTTGGATCACTTAGAAACGGTGTTTATAAGGTGCAGGAATTTCAGCATGAGGATGAACCCAGTAAAGTGTACATTTGGTGTTGCATCGGGGAAGTTCCTGGGATTCCTGGTCCATAGACATGGGATAGAGGCAGATGATGCAAAGATAAAGTCCATTACCGAAATGCCGCCCCCACACTCTCAGCGAACACTCAAGAAGTTCCTAGGGCGGGTTTCCTATCTGCGCAGGTTTATCCCCGCGTTGGCAGAAATCTCAGCACCCTTTAGTGACCTGCTGAAGGGAAAAGCAAAATTCGAATGGTGCGCGGAGCACCAATGCGCATTTGAAAGAATCAAGACTGTCTTGATCTCCCCGCAGACCATGATCGCACCACAGAAGGGCAAACCCCTTATCCTGTACTTGACGTCCACCCTGAGATCCATTGGGGCCCTGCTCATGCAGGAAGTCGATGGCGCGGAAAGGCCAGTGTACTATATTAGTAGGAAAGTACAAGGAGCAGAAGAGTGGTACACGCCGGTAGAGCGGCATTGCCTAGCGTTGGTCTTTACCGCGCAAAAGCTACGCCATTACTTCTTATCATTCAAAATCCACCTCGTGACAAAAAGTGATCCAGTACGCTATATGCTATCGCGAATAGCCGTCACGGGAAGAGTGGCCCGTTGGCTTTTAGCTCTGGCTGAATTCGAAATATCATGCGTCACTCCTAAGGCGATTAAATGTCAAGCACTCGCTGATTTACTCGCGCAATTCCCTAATGGACAGTGCTAACCAGTTCAGGAAGAGCTACCAGGAGATGGTTTCGAAGCATTAGCGGCCGCGTCTGTCTCTTGGACGCTAAGCTTCGATGGGGCCGCAGGAGGTGGCACGGGAGGTGCCGGAATAGTCCTCACCAGCACGGACGGCCAGCGCGAATACCTCGCATACAAGTTGTCTTTCCAATGTTCAAACAGTGAAGCAGAATACGAGGCCTTGATCCTGGGGCTCCTAGCAGCCATTGCAAAAGAAATAAAGACCGTCAAAGTTGTGGGGGATTCAAAACTGGTAATTCTACAAACAGAGGGCGTCTACGCACTTAAAGAGCCTACTCTTGCACCATACATGGCCACGGTACAGAGGCTGATGCAACGTTTTGATAAAGTAGAAATCATTCACAAACCCAGATCAGATAACATGTTCCCTGATGCACTTGCTACACTGGGAGCGAAGGTAGAGTCAATGAAGAAAAAATAGCCATAAAAATTGTCAAGAAGACAGAGCCATCAATCGTTGGTGAAGTGAACAAGGTAAAAACTGTAGAGGAATGGCAAGAAAAGTTGATGAAACAATTAGCTACTGGGCAGGGAGACGTCCCATTGTCAGAATTGGCACAATTTACCATGATCGGGAAGAAGTTATATTTTCGCGGCTCTCAAGGGTGGCTGGCACGGTGCGTCGGGCTTCAACATGCCAAGACCAGATTGCGTCAGATCCATGACGCAACTTGTGGAGAAAACGACGTCTCTCTTTACCGGAGGGTCTAGAGGCAAGGCTACTATTGGCCTTGCATGAAAGCGGATGCCGCAGAAGTACTAAGGAATTGCGAGAGATGCACTCTAGCCATTCCAGCGCAGGAATGCTGTTTCTCAGTAGAGTAGGACTGGAGACAGAAATATATTGATTTCCTTCAAGAAGGCACGCTGCCCGTTGAGAGGGAATACAGAAGGCAAGTTAAGATGTCCGCTAGTCGATTCTTCATAAAAAATGGAAGTCTGTACAGGAGAGCCTTGGACAACATCCCATTGCGGTGTTTGTCCAATGAAGAGGTTGAGGAAGTGTTGTACAAAGCTCACGAGCTAGAGCTATATGAGCATGTTATACATTTGGGATATTACTGGCTGCGGATGGAGTTTGATGCCAAGGCGCACGTACGCCGGTGTCACGCATGCCAAAAGTTTGGAAATCTAGTCCACGCGCCAGCTGTGGAACTTCAAGCAATCCGCACTCCATACCCCTTCCATACTTGGGCAATGGACCTCGTTGGCCCCATCTCGCCGCACTTGCGCATGCATCAGTGGATCCTAGCAGTCACTGAAGTCAGTACTAAGTGGGTGGAGGCAGTACCATTGGAGAACGCGACTGGCGCGGTGGTCTCCCAGTTCATCAAAGAAAACATCATATGCAGGTTTGGCATACCCAAGGTGATCCTGTCAGGCAATGGGACCACGTTTATTAACAAGGATGTGGGTGAGCTACTCCAATCCTGTTCTGTGGAACACCAGACTTCAACGCCGTATTACCCTCAGGGGAATGGCCAAGCTGAGGCCACAAACAAGTCCTCGGTGTGGATCCTAAGCAAACTGCTGGATGAGAAGGGTGGAACATGGTCAGACCACCTGACCACGGCACTCTAGGCATATCGCACAGCAAAGAGAAAGGCAACGCGGACTAGCCCCTTCAACTTGGTCTATGGTGCAGAGACTGTACTCCCTGTTGAGTTGAGCGTACCCTCCGCGCGGCTGGTTTTGTCATCAGAAGTCACAGCCGCGGAGCGGCGCGTAGATCTAGAAGCCTTGGAGGAAAGGCGAGAACTCGCCGCAGAGCATCAGGCCAAGTATTGGGACTTGGGAGTCAATATCAAAGTTCTACAACAAAAGCTTGGTTCTGTGAGAATTCAAGGTTGGAGATCTGGTTTGGAATTCAACCACGGACGTGATGAGGATTGTCAAGCTCCCTAAATTCACCCCAAGATGGAAAGGTCCGTATCAGGTCATTAACACTGGGACGAGCGGTCACTACAGGCTTTCTAGAGTCTCCGATGGGTTTCTAACAGGACCCATCAATATTAAGTTTATGAAGAAATACTACCCTTGAATGAAAAGATGTTTCATTTGAGGTCCTTAGTCAACTTCTGCTTTGAAATTCCTTTTCTGTTATTAATCAAGTTAATGGAGTGTTTGGTTACTTACGGGAAATTATGAATAGAATTCAATTTCATGCAAGTCATCATGAGTATGGAAAACAATTAGGAAAACAAATCATAAACCAAAATCCCTCTTTATTATCCATGATGTGGTACTTCCATTACAAAAAAAAAAGAAAAAGAAAAAGAAAAGAGTACAGTTATCGTGGAGGGTCAGGGAACAAGCCCTTGGTAACCGGGTCGTTCTTCCCAAATATTTCCCCTCCTGCAGCTTCATATTCTGCCTTCTCGCGCAGAATGGCCTCTAGTTCGGCCTGCCTATCTCTCAAGTTCGCTTCTCTCTGGCAAGCACCGTGCGCGCAAGGTCCACTCTTTCCTGGGCCGTCTCAATCTCTCTCTCTGCTTTGCTTCAACCCGGAGCGGGATCTTGAAGGCCCGGCGCGAGCAATGCATACGCTCCACGTGAGCAATAAGCCAGCCAACCTCCAATCCCCCTAAATTTTGAAGGTCCACGAGAGCCCCCTTCGCATCCTGCAGCGATGTATCTCCAAACTTCTTGAGAGGTATGGCCTCCAAAGAAGTAATAATGGTCGCCAAGCTGTCCAGAAGCATGCCACCGCCTAAAGGGCTCTGTGCCCGGAAGTTGGTGAAGGTCTTCAGATGTGTCTGGAGAATAGCTTGCAGGGCGGGTAAATTTGTGTCGGCAACGCGGAATGATAGGAATGGCGCCATAGATGTAGGCATGGCGGGAGGTACCTGCTCCCGACACTGAGAATCGCTGTATTCAGATGGGGATTGTTGTGGGAATTGTTGCGGTGCGCTGGACTCCGCTCCCTCTGAATCTTCTGAACTATCAACATCTATGGTCTCCTTTCCATAAATGACCATCTGCCCGACACCCTCTTGCGGGGCACTCGATTCTGCCTCACTCTTATCTTCTCCCTCAGGCTCATCCCCCTCAGTAATGGCAGCCAGGCGCTCCTGCTGAGTTTATCCTTGTGGCTCGGGCAGGGGCTCTGTCTTTTCCGGGACAGATTGTTGAAGGGCGGCTTGCATCTTCTGCACTCTCCCTTGAGGGTCCACAATAGCTTCCAATTCTGAAAAATCATCTTTCAACAATTCATGAATAATTGGATCAACTGAAGTTGGCGCAAATTCACCTATACTATGAGTAGTGCACCTAAAACTTGGCCCCACATGAATGTCACCCCCTATGTTCTGGAAAGTGCTGGAGGAATCAGGATGATTACCTTTCTTAATCGATGACGCGTGATGAGGGACGACTGAGGGCTGGCCCGTTTCAACAGTGGTGTGAGGGCTCTGTTCATCTTCACTATCGACATAGGGTTGCAAAAACTCTTGTTCAAAGTCCCCACCAAAGCCCTCAGTGGTGCCCTCCGAGCTCTTCTCTGGCTGCGGCCCCGGAGCGCGACACCCCCTAGAATGAATCCCTCTTATTGCTTCCCCTCCTGAGCCACTCGCACCGCGAGGAGAAAACATCTCATCAATTGTGGGGCTAACTCGCTCCTCTGATCGCATTATTTCTAGGAATGCATGCCTCTCTAATGCCTGTGGGTGCGGAATGGATTCTTCATCAAATTTAGAGGGCTGAGTGGTTGGTGAAGGAGTACAGCTTACCTCCGCATGCTGACCGGACTCTGGCCCACCAGCCGTGGCTCATTCACGCCTCCTGCCAAGGAGAGTGCTGATTGGGAGCTGATCACCATTACTATCACTGTCCCCCACGTGTTGTTGCGCTGGAACAAAAGGGCCTGCGGCTTGTCCTTGAGTCAATGCGGTGGCACAGACCCTCAATGGTGTCATATCTGTGTCAGAGCCCTGTTCCGGACTGTCGGGTCCAAGAGAAGTAGCGCGCTCTGGTGACTCTCTGACACGCTCGCCGGTCACTGCCTGAAACAGAAGAAGAGAAAAGAAGAAAGCTGTGAGTAAGAGAAAGCAGCATCACAATCAATAATGGTGATAAAGAAATAGACAAAAGTACATTACATTCCCTGCGTAGCCTTCGTTAAGCAAGTGGCCTCACGACCTCTTTCTCATCTGCGGAGGATACCTGAGCCGTTGCCCGGGACCTGGTGACACGCACAGCAGATAGCGGCGCCACAACCCTGGCCTCTGTGGGGGCCGCGGTGGTACTCTATTTTAAATCCCAGCGGCTCCGTACACCGCGCCAATCGTCGGATTGAGGCTTGGGCGGGTGAAGTGTGAAGTCTGGCTTGTACACAACTCGCGGGGGGTCCCTAGCGGCCTCGCCCTGCACAAAGGTGAAAAAAGAGTCTAGATTTCTGCGCCAGTGCAAGCGAAACTGAGTGGAGACAAGGGGAGGATGGATGGATCTTGGAAAGCGCCAGCGCCCTACTCTGTCTAAGAGTATGTTCGTATAAGAGACAAGAATCTGGTTCGAAGCAGCCTGAAAATCCAGGGGCTCCGGCCGTGCCGCGGGTACCATCAAATCATACCCCAACTGGCGCGCCCCCTATCTGGCCTGTACACCACTGTCTGCCACTTTTCAACTCCAAATGCAGGAAGGTAGGGCGGGCGGCTCATGCAGTATATACTGACAAGGAGGTTTCGCCTGGGAAGGTTGTTTTCGGAGAAATCAACCTCCTCTGGAGTGCTGGGGTTGTAGTTGCAGATGCCATCCAAAGTCTGGGTATAGGGCCGCGGGTAAAAATGGGAATCATCATCCTTGTACTCCTCCCAGAGCTTCGTTGTGGCTGTGTTGTTCCAACGAAGGATAATAGGCCATATTGGCCCACAAGAGTGTACCTCTGGCGGTCGTCATCCTCTCTAACCGGGCGACCTCTGCTGTCCAAAACAGGCTTAGACACTTGCCCGGGAAACTTCCTAGGCTTGGGAGCAACAAATAGGAAAATGCTCGTACACCAGCGCGGTTAGGAACTGAGTATGCACCATAGAAATGATGTCATAGCGACCCACAGAGCGCTCAAAGTCCGCGGAGAGGCGGTTCAGCTACTGATACAAATGCCCAAGAAACAGAGGGCCCAGCGAGAACTTGTCCCCTTGCGCGATCCTCACAGCGAGGTAGAAAGTAAACTCGGTTGGAGCATCAAGGGGAAAATCCAAAAACAGAAAGGATGAAAGGAAGAAAGCAATAAAGGCGGGCAAGTACAAGTTTTCGTTGTACTCCGGGCCATCAATGGCCTGACGCTCCGCGCTCCCAGATGGCGCGGGCTGAAGGTCCTTAAAGAAGTACCTTGTCCAAGAGCCCCAAGAAGGCTTCTTTGGGTTAGTCATGGCCCTACGATTCCCATTCCTGTCCCATTGCGAGCCCCGGTGGCCAGCAGCTTTGTACGCCAATTTGAGTCTCCCTGACAGCTCCTGGTCCGCGTAGACGGCCTTAGCGGGCTCAAATTCCCTTTTACCGCGCGAGGAGAGGTGTAGGAGCGCGCTGGTGTCCTGAAGAGTGGGGCCAAACTCTCTCCACGAAAATACAAAGGTGTGGGTGTCACTGCTCCACCGTGACACCAGGAAATCGACATTTTCATTCCTCCTATTTAGCGTTAGAACCTGGGAAATCTTGATGGGTTCCAGTATGTGAGAACGCTCCAAAATCCCCTTATAATAAGCATCTCCAATCACGTCATCCACCCATTCACTCCAACCGGCAGGAGGAGCGGAGAGAGCAGAATATTGGACTGAAGAAAATGGAAAATCTCCCCCTCTCCAAACGAAGACGAAGAACAGAGGAAGGTGGCACCATATCCCCATCCTCAAGTGACGCCTCTGGACGGATGCACAAGACATCGTCCAGTTCACTGCCCTTCGGATTGTAGGACTCGACCTTCTTCCAGACGTCGTCCAGTTCACTGCCATGGAAGTAAGGAGCCATGCGCCATTGGTCTGAGGGAGGGACTGGACCACCTTGAACAGTAGGCCTTCCCCCCTGAACTTGCTCGCCACGAGTCATCTTGGTGCAGAAGAAGAAGTGCTATGAGTTTGGGAGAAAGAAGTTGCAGAAGAAGAGAAGGGGATAGAGAGTTCTGGGTTTTGATCGAAAGAAGAAGAAGAAGGAGAAACTTATGAGAGATGGGAGAAGTTTAGAGAGAGATGCTCTGAGTTTGAACGGAAGAAGTAAAGAGAAGAAGTGAGGAGGGGTGAGATATTTATAAGGAAAGAAGGGTGCCCCGAAAGGTCAACAACATCATGTCGAAAACAAAACGTCAGCAATAATGATGACCTCGGACAGCCGAAAAAGAGCCCACAAACGGTCACGTCAATCAACCGAAAAGGTGTCAAAAAACGGATAATGCGCTGACGTCACGACACGTGGGAAAGATCGTGAAAGTCACGCCACGCGCCCAAGTGTTCCACACGCGCGTGGGGGCCATTGTAGGAGAGGTCAGCGCGAGACCCCCCGTTGACCAGGGTCAACATTGACCCACCATTGGGATAATGACACATGTTAGCCATGTGGCACGATATCCGCGTGACATGTGGCATGCTCCGGGCATACCTCCGCGTGGGGTTGCCACTGGCGCGGGCGCGAGTCTCCGCGCAAGGGGGCCACTGGCGCGGGACCCTCTTGCGCAAGGCGCCTCAGCGGCGCACACCCTAGGCCCAACGAGGGCGGTGCTTGGACAACCATGGGCCATCCGAGCAGGAGAAAAGCCCATGGCCCAGACGACTAGCGCGGCCCAGAACATGGGCGAGAACGCGAGAAGCTAGTCCAACTTAGCCCAGGTAATTATACCTGCTGCGGTCTGAAGGCAGGACCCCGGGGGCGTCCTGAGGCTTGGCTGCAGTATGGGCGTGACCGAACAGGTCACGACCCTGCCCAAACGGGAATAAGGGAGATCTAGTGGCTTGGTGGCTATAAAGAACAAGAGGATCGCTGCGCGGGGGAATGGCTTGTCACCGCGTGGGTCAACTGCGCGGTGATGACGTCACCCGTACGGTCAAGTTGTGTGGAAAGGACACGTGTTATCATATTATAGGGCAACAGCCTAGCACCTGATCATTGGTCCAAGGTGCCTATAAAAATGGGACATTCCCTTTCAATGCCCAGAGGTTGGTGAAATCTTGGCAAAGTATATGCCATCCTAGAGAGAGAAAAAGGTAATCACTGAGTGAGAGGAGAACATTCTCTCTAGTGAATTCTTGCCCCATCTCCTAGGTCACCAAGGGTATCACGGATTAGACTGAGAGCAATCCACTGCCTTAGTTCTTTCTGTGCACACCTGCTCTGTTCTTCACCCTTCTTCTAGACCACCCTATTCTCTTCTTACTGTGTCTTTTATTATTGACTATCGATACCTCTCCAGCTCATCATATTTGGCTAAAGCAAGAACCATCACCTACACTTTGTTATTTTCTCTCCTTTTGTTTCCAATGTAGGGCAATTAGTCTTCATGGTTACACCACTAACGAGATTCGATTATGTATTCCCCCAACAGGTATTCTAACTCATGTACTACTGAATTTATTATTACCCGAGTTCGATAAGGACTTTTAGCTAATATTCCTTTCAATCAATAATGTTACAAAAATCACATTACTTAATTACTTGTGTTAGAAATTTGCATTTAACAAACACAACATCAATGTAAAAGTGATACATGTTCTTACACTTGATTAAAAAATTAACCCAATGATGGAACAATTGGGGGAAAAAAAAAACGAGCGATCTATCTTTCATTTCCCGAACAACATATATATTGGAGTAGCAAATTTCAGGCACAAGAAAATCATAAACTGCAATTTCTAGCCAAGAATCTCAAAACAAACTTACTACTACTAATTTTTTAGTAACATTTTGGCATATAAACGACTACAATAAAATTTCAAAACCAATCTAAGAAGCCCCAACTAATCAAAAAAAAATCTAAGAAGCCCCAACATAAAGCAAAATAACCCAAAATGGGACAAATAGTGGGAATAATAGTCCCTTCCTTAATCAAGATCTTCATCGCAAACCCAGTAATTTCAGCCATAAATTTCCTTCCCTCCACCTCCACCACCCTCTGCGGCTCCCCAAAGAAGGTAAGCAGCGCAATCCCGGTAATCCATATCATATGGATCGCTGGCAACACAACTATCATGGCGGCCGCCATCGACAGGAGTCCAAGTACCCCAGGCGCCACCGACGCGTACAACGCCCGCGGCCACCACCCGGAAATCATAGAAGGAGCTAGATGAGATGGTAGGGGATGAGTACCAGGAGAGTATGGATTTGAGGATGTTCCATGAGGATGAGAAGAGGATTATGTTGACTATAATGGGTAGGAATACCCATGTTCTTCTTTGGGTCATGAGCCTTGCCATGAACAGAGAACATGTTGATGTTGATTTGTTTGGAGATGTTGAGTTTTGTTGTTGTTTTGTTGTTGTTGGTCTTTGATCATGCGTGCTGCCCTGGGTGCTGAATGCCTGAATGCTTGCAGTTGTGATTTGCTTCTCTCTCTCTCTGTTATCCTTTTTTCTACTAGAGCCGGGGCACATGTGATGCGTCTGCAAATCGAACTTTGACGAAAATGTGCACAAAATATATCGGCTTATGGACAAGAACCTTTTCAAAAAGAGAGGTATACAAATCACGTTATTTTGCCATAGGCCATGCTTGGGAAAAGATCGAGTGGAATGAGACAAATGAAATAAGGAGCAAGATGACAAAGTAAAGAAGGAGAAGCTTACCAGTGGTGGTCTACCAATTCGTAAGTTTTTGGAATTCTTCGAAAGTTATGAGAAAAGAGAGAGTAACTACTCTGAATTTATAAGGCTCATGCATGGGCTGTCCTATTCTAATTGTTAAGCTTTTCCTTAAAGAGTATGCTGAACTTTTCTCTAGCGGCGAGAAAAGAAATTCCTACTCCAATTCGGATTCATCTCAAGCGGTGGATTTTCCTGAGCCGTAATTTCTAAAGGGGTTCTTCTAGGCCGGCCCTGTTTTAGGATGGTGTTTCTACCTAGGCCCCGCGTCATTTTCTTTCATCTTGGTCATATTTCACACGCGCGTCAGAGCCATTACACTACACGGAGTAACTTTTTCACGCTTTTTCCCATTTTCTCCGTCTCTCCTCTGAAACCCACCATAACTTGCATTTATTGCATCAATCCTCTCTCCTTACTGTACCGCCAGCCTGTACCAGCCAACTACATGCACTGATGCACGAAACCCCTCTCTCTCTCTCTCTCTCTCTTTTATTTTATTTCTCTCTATTTTATTTTAGATTTCAAAATTAAATAACTTTTGTTATACACATTTATTTTTTATAAAAATTATATATTTGAAACCTACTCGACGAGATCTTTAAAATAAGACCCATATTGAATATGAAAATATGTACACAATGAAAAAAATTATTTACACTCCTTGCCACACAATTCACACCCTCCATAACAAAAAATTCACAGGACTAATTTAGACAAATACACAATTCACAGCCCAAAAATGAAAGAATTCACACCCCTCAAAATACAGAATTCACACCCTCCAAAAAAAAAAAATCACCCACATCAAATGCAGAATTCACACATCTTCTACACAGCTTACACCCTAAAAAAAACACAATTCACACCCCGAAATGAAAGAATTCACACCCTCAAATATAGGATTCACATCTTCCAAAATGAAAGTATTCGCACCTGTCAAATGCATAATTCACACCCTCCAAAATAAAATAATTCACACCTGTCAAATGCAGAATTCATATCCTCCAAAAAATAAAAGAATTCACACACCTCAAATGCAGATTTCACACATCATCAACTCAAACTCATTCCCCAAATGAAAGAATTCACGGCCTCCAAAAAGAGGAGTCCATACCCAAAAAAATCTTTTTTTTATACACATAATTTCATATTCAACATGGGTCTTGTTTGGTAGACGTCGTCGACTAGGTTCTAAAAATATAAATTTGATTGAAAATAGATATGTAAAATAAAAATTATAGACATTTAAAGTTTTAAAAGAAAAAAGGAGAGAGAGAGAGAGAAGGGCGGAGGGGAGATAGGGAGAGAGGACGGAAGAAGAGAGAGAGAGAGAGAGAGAGAGAAAGTAGGACCCTGTACAAGTAATTATGACATTGTACAAGTAGGGTATTATGACACTGTGCACCGATAGTGTGCAAGTACGCTACTACTGACACACGTGCTGACCCGCGGGGTTTTTATGGAAGTGAAACATATTAAAGTGCTTGGATGGGAAAAAAAATAAAAAACGGGACCGGCTTGGGAAATTACTTGCCTGTCCCAGCTTTTGAGTTTGCTTCCGTGGAGACCCACTTTTATCTTTCTATCCCGGATAGGCCCTGCGCGCGCGTGGGAGGCTTTTTTTCATTTGACAGGCGCATTACCCATCACTTTCCACTGACTCACTGTCTCTCTATATGCGCCACTTTTCTTTCCTTTTCTTCTCTCACTCTCTCTCTCTCTATCCACCTGACACACATTAAATTATTTCCCTTGACTATCCGCCTGACTCTATCTCTCTCTCTTTCTTTTTTTTTAATTTTTAAACTTTAAATATTTATAACTTTTAATTTATGCGTCCGATTTTGAAAAAAAAAAGTTTTAGAACCTACTCGACGACATCTATCAAAAAAGACCCATATTGGACATGAAATTATGCACGCAAAAAAAATTAATTTACACCCCTTCTAAACAATTCACACCCTATAAAATGAAAGAATTCACAGACATGAAATGCAGAATTTACACACATCACAACTCACTCTCCCAAATACACAATTCACACCCTTCAAATACATAATTTACACCCATTCTAAATAATTCACAACCCACAAATGCACACAATTCACACCTCCAAAAAACACACAATTCACACCCACAACGCACTCTCCAAAACACACAATTCACACCCCTCAAATGCAGAATTCACACCCATAAAAAAAAAAGTTGAGTTCTCTCAATATTGGACCTTTTCAGGTTTTGGAACGGATTGGTGAGGTGGCTTATCGTTTGCCAGTGGCGCCTAGCTTGGCTAGAGTTCATATTGTTCTTCACTTACCGATGTTGAGGAAGTATGCACATAGTTCATCCCATGTCATTGATTAGAACCACTTCATGTTCGTGAGGATATGACCTCTGATGAGCAACCTGATGAGATCCTTGATAGTAAGGAGAAGGTGTACCGCAACCAAACGATTCGTTTAGTGTAAGTGTTGTGGCGCAATTATGCGGTTGAAGAAGCCATTCAAGAGCTTGATGAGGAAACGTGCGAGAAGTACCAACGCTTGTATAATTGAGGTTAATATTCAATTTCGAGGACGAAATTTATTTTAAGGGGGGAAAGATGTTACGCCCTAGCATTTTTATTATTTTTTTTGTTGTCATTTATAATTCGGTGTCACGGTCGAGTCCTATATAATTATCGTAGTGGGTATTATTAACATTGTTATAGTTTTGAGGGTATAAGTATAATTTTAATAGGTCGTTTGTTTAGTATTTTTAAAGGATCAGTTGATATTATTGTGATTAGTACTTTATACTTAATTTAAATATCTTAACTATTTAGTTATAGTTTAGGGACGTGAGTAGTGGGTTGTTATGGGTTTTATTGAGATAAATATTTATAAGTGGATTAGGGCTTAGTTTTAGGAGAGGTTCCTCACATTTAAGAAAGGAAAAAAAAAACAGCCGCAACATTTAGGTTCTCTGGAGTTGGTCTTTTTGGGTTTCTTGATTCAAGGTAATGTTCTTCTTCATCCATTCTATTTTCCCGTGATCTATATTTTCCATGGATCGGTCGCTTTTAATTTGGGACTAGTTTAATAGCTTTTAGTTTGTGTTGAGTTGTGATGAGAGAAAGAAATCACGGCAATCAGTTGGGTTATTTTTTGTGTTCAAGCATGTGTGGAATCATAATATGATTGGCAGATGAGGGGAATGGGTTTCGGTGATATACAGGTAGCAGGAGAATGAACTTTTTATTTGCATATATAGGATTGGAAGGCTTGGTAATTAATTAAGGAATAACTACCTATAGCAGTACATGTGTCGATTATGTTGCTTGGGTTTAGTTTGAGCTATATTAAAAATGCATTATAGGTTTGGGTTGTTTGAGAGTAACAGATTCCTGGGGTTAGAAATTATTATTTGGGTTTTGGAGTTTCAGGTGGCCGGTGATGGATGATAATCTAGGATTAGGCATAGTTTGGGTATTTAAATTGTATAGGACAATCCTAGCCTTTCTAGCTATTCAGTGTTATATTATTCGAATGGTTAGTTATTTTGAATTCCTTTTTGTGTACAGGCTAGTCTCTTTTTGCATGCTCGAGTTGCGTTGTCTTTGGACTCAGGTGAGTGGTTAAGTGTGTTACGTATTTTCAAACGTTTCCGTGTCCCTTAAATTATTCATTGAAAATTTTAGAATTGTTAACTAGAAAAGTGAATTATTTATAATTGCTTCTTTAAATTGGCACGCGATAAAAAAAAATACTCTTTTTGGTGAGAACTTTATGGATATTATTGGGAACTTTTATTATTGGAAGTCCAGGGAAATTATTCCTTTGAATAGGTGACCCTGGCCATTAGGGAAGAGACCCAGGTTAGGCCGGTGCCCCTTTTGCTCAACGACTGTCTTTTCGCCGGATTGACTTAGGGAAGAGTACCACGGTTTGCCAACACCTGGTGACTCTAAGTTCGATATTGGATCCAATCTTGAGATTATTATTTGTTGGCCATGGTACTATTTGGTTGTGGTTCCCCATTGTTATTGGATATCATTTGTGATCACCATTAAAATTTATTATTGTTTTATCTTATCGTGAGTGGCAAAATATGATGATATGGTAATTTAATTTCATCCATGTTTTAGAACTTTATTTAATATACATGCTTGTCATTCACTGAGCTTGTCAGCTGACGGATTTAATCCAACACCATTTTCAGGAAAATCAAGTCGATAGGTGAGGACTCTGGTGGCGTCATGGGGAGCTACTGTGTCGACCTCCGTAGGATATTGCATGCATCGTAGCTTTATTATTTAATTTATTTCGCTTCCGCACATGGTTAAACTTTTTGATAAAAAAAATTGGATTCATGGTATTATTTGTGATCACTTTTAATGTTTGGATCATGGGATGGTGTGCCCCATGTTATGTTGAGACAAATCTGGTTTGATTTTGTTTAAATAAAAAAAATGATCATTTAGTGTTACATGATCTATTTTATTTTAGGCTTCGTGATCCATGTGTCAGTTATGTGGTTCACGGCCGGTCATTTCCCGTTTTGGGCTTCGGATAGGTTCACATAGACTTTTTTATTTTTATTTTTATGAATACTTTTATGTTTTGGAGATATAGAGTTGATTGTTGTTCAGAGAAAAACAGAGCACGGTATAGGACTACGTATTCAAACATAGCTGGGATAAAATTATTACATATAATATAAGATGTAAAAGAGTTTATGCTGCTCAATTATTACATGTAATTAATCCTATGGAGTCTCTTATGGTTTTTAATTTACATTGGATTGGATTGTGGGCCGATTTTCGTGCTTTCCAAATTTAGCCCTTCTCTAATGTATGAAAGGTGATAGTGTGTGTATGCATACGTACGCTGTTCCCCATTACGTACGTACTAGCAGAAAACCCGTGCTATACATGGGACGAATTCAAGTGCATCGGGTTGATGCAAATGCAAAAGCGAAAGCTATATACGTTTGATTTAATTGTCAAAAATAAAAATACTCACTTCGTCCCAATTGTCGGTCTTTTTGGTTGTTGATAAATATGGTATTCCTAAATTAAAAAAAAATAAAGTACTTTCGTGGTAAATTTTTTATGTGTCATTTTTAGGACAAAATATAAAGTGCTCAATTCAAAAATATTTGTAGAAATGGATGTACGCTTTTCCCATGAAGCCTGTTGTAACGCCCCATGTAGACTACTAGCCCAGTACCCTGATTTGATTCACTAGCCACACCACATGGCCCAAAATGGTTAAGCCCAAGGTACTAGTAGTCTCTTACATGGTCTGTTATATTCCCAAGATCACTCATATAAACAACCAATGTGGGACTAAACACCATCTACCCCAAACCTGGGGTATTACAATCTTCCCCCCTTAGGGATGGCAACGTCCTCGTTGCATAGTCCCAGCAACCACCCCCTGGTGTCCGTGGTGGCAGAGCGCATCCTATCCACCACTTGGACCAGGGCGGGGCTCTGATACCATTTGTAACGCCCCATGTAGACTACTAGCCCAGTACCCTGATTTGATCCACTAGCCACACCACATGGCCCAAAATGCTCAAGCCCAAGGTACTAGTAGTCTCTTACATGGTTTGTTATTTTTCCAAGATCACTCATATAAACAACCAATGTGGGACTAAACACCATCTACCCCCAAACCTGGGGTGTTACACCTGTACAATTCAAAAAATAGTTTGAACTATCAATGGCTTAATTACAATGAACTCTTAAGGGTGCCCACGATCCTCTTGACAAAATCTACATATCTTTGCCTACATATATTATAGCAGTAGCACTAATTAAATTTCTCTCAAGTCTTGGCTTAATGCATTGATGCCGATCTAACACGAGGTGTTTTTTTTGACATTCCATGCTTTTCTATAAGAAGGACCATCATTACTCGTGCACCACTTAGATAACCATCTTTTCAATTGAACGAACAATCCATTCAAAAAAAATATTTCTAATGAAGAATAATATGATCAACATCTCATAATTCATCTTGCAAAATGGAAAGACATAATAAAATCAATTAAGCGTGAAAAGAAATTGAGCCTCCCAGTAGTGAGCACGTTGGAAAAGAGATTATAGAATTCTCGTTATAAAGTTTTCTATAAAAATGAATCTGACACTTCTACCACGTTTTAAGGAGATTGAGAGAACAACGTTCCTTTTAACTTTAAGCCTAACTCCCACCTAATGCACCTTTTAAATATCATTGCAATGAAAGCTGCTTTGTTTTTCAGTAGTTTTTATTTATAGCTATTGTAAATTATACGCATGCAGAGGATTTGAGAAGATTTTAGGTGTAAATAGGATATGGTTCATGTGATACCCTTCTAGCACATTTGTTGGACGGCTTGGATGTGCCCAAGGGGTACCACGTATACCCTATTAGCATCCAAAAATATTTCTATATAGAGGAAAATTTTAGAAACTTTTAAACACCAATTGCACTGCCAGTTAATGACACATTTAATGAGAATAGGTAAACCTGAGGAGACATGAAATCAAATTAATGATGTGTTTTGCCTTTTTTTATTTTTAATTAATTACACGGGCTAATAAAGTATCTAACTTATATATGCTTCTAAAATTACGCATTTTATATACGAAGTAAAACTACATAGAATCACTATTTTGAATAAGTTTTTGTTTGGTGAAAATAAAAATTAAGTTTTTGTCCTTAATAAAATATCCTTGAATCATAAACATAAGTTTAAACCACTGTACGTATTTACCAAATGTAGAAAGGCGCCAACTTCTTTTCTCGAGTACGTAGATAATTTTATAGAAGTTCTCTTCAATTATGATTGTTAAAAAAAGGCACCCACTTCCAATATAAAATGGTTAAAAAAATTAACCATTGAGTTTTTTTTTTTTTTTTTTGCTATGACACCATTCAGATGCTATCAACAGTATGTACACTTTTTTTTTCAAAGGCAATTACTGAATTATTTGACCGATGGCCTTATTGGTAATTACCTATGGATATTTCAGGTTAAATTTTTTCCTTCAACCTTTTGAAAGTGAATCCACTTCTCATGCATTTGTGAGAGAGTTGTAAATGGTGTTAGCCATCACGTGACGTCCTTCTATGACCAGTAAAGAATTACTCACGATGAAACAATTATGACCATAGGTAATCATACCATGGAAAAAGAGGAATAGCCAACTTGGGTTTTCTGATACAATTGATCTGGACTATTATTTAGGGTATTGGTCATGATTATAACATTATTTGATTAAAATGAGATCACCTGTAGTCACCCAGTTATTGCCCAAATAAAAGATCAAGGCAGATATCAAAATGATTGTATATGTAGATCAAATGCATACAAAGATAAAAATGAACTCTTTTGGATATCCTATCCACTAAGAACGACACAGATTTAGAGCCATCTTATCGCTTCCTTGAACTTCACTACATAGAGTACAAATTGTCCGTTTAATACAACCATTATGGTCTTCCAAAAAACATTTGGGGGGGCTCAATTTTTCTTTTTTTTCATATCCTTTTATATTAATTGAAAGCATCAGTATTACAATCACTAAAAAAAAAATAAGTACCGTGCATTATGTTTTGCATAAACGTACGAAGCCCGAATTGGACAGTTATTTTTTTCGGAAAAGGAACGGAATATAATCCTATATAATTAACCATAAAATTGATTAATTTTTCAGAGAGAGAGAGACAAACAGAAATACATGCCAAAAGCATACCTTTTCTTTGGTTCTTGATAGGTGCTAAAAAGCACCCATTAATCCTTCCAATTTATGCTTTGTTAGTTCGGTTATGTAGTTAACTAATTAGTATTAGTTGGTTTGTGGTGTTTCAGGCCTTAGAAGCTCGAGAACTTGGAAAACGTGTTTTGGAGTGATTTTAAAGCGCCAAGGATGGGAAGATGTGCATAAAAAGGAGCGGAAACTCAAGTTGCAGCATCTCTGGACCGGACCAGCACTTTCCGAGACCGGACCAGCACTTAACACGACGAATCCTACCTTGCAGCACCCTTCGTTCAGACGAGGGAAATTCTTGGTCCGGACGAAGCATACCCGCGGGTTCGTACAACTCCCAGCTTCTCTGATCCGGACCCCCATGTCTTGGTCCGGTCAAACGAACACGGAAATCAGCTTTTTGGACGCGTTTTATGTAACTTTTAGGTCTCCTAGTATAAATAGAACATCAGAACATAATGCTAGGGTTCCCAACTATTGTGAGAGGCTATTTGGAGAGAGAAACTCATTGTTCTTCATGTTCTTCGTGCAATCTTCAAATCAAAGCATGTTGATCATCTCCATGGCCGGCTAAACCCCTTTTCTAAGGGGAGGATGAAGCTCTACACCAAGTAACCTTCTATTCTGCGTAGGTTAGGGTTCTAATCGAATCGGATTATATGTTCAGAACTTGGTTTCATGAGATTAATGGAATTGTGGTTTTATTCTTTCGACTTGTTGCGTATTTGTACACCGGTTTCCAAATACCCGTTCATATAATTGTTTTCAGCGTTGTGTTTGGAGTTCTGAGATAAGCTATGCTCGTGAGACGGATCGTGCCGTTGGGCGGCGTGACACCATACCAGTGAGACGGTCCGTGCCGTGGGATAGTTTATGCCTTTAAACATTCACAAATATTCTCTTGACGATTATCGATGGGGATTGCAAGCCCTAGCGATAATCCCTTATGATTCGATTATTAACCTAACTTATGCAGAACTCGTGGTTACGAGGGTAGAGTGGATTCTAATCCCTAGATTCCGTCTCCATCAGTTTAAACCCTTGTTAATTACTGTGTTCTTTAGTTTAACAATTTCACAATCAATCAAACCAATCTTTTTCCGGAATTGAACTAAAAGCTGATTGGAATTAACGCAACTTAGCCAAATTGTCTCCGTGGATCGACACTCGGACTTAACCACTATTCTTCTAAGTAGTAGTTAATTCTAAGTTTTTATAAATATAATTTTGACTCGGCACGACACGATCAGTACTCGTACGAACTTTGAATTGAGCTTCTTTTTTTTTTTGGGAACAGGAATGTAAACACAATGTGGAGCCGCCCTCGGACCCTTGAAAGAGGGAGTTTGTTTTGATTTCTCATTTTAATTTGTCTATTATTAGTGTCTTGCTAAATTTGGAGCAGGATATGGAGATTCTGGAGCAGAATAATAGAACATCAAAAAAGTAGAACAAAAAACTAAGAAAAGTTCAAGCTATTATAAATATGGCTCCTTTAAATCATTTTGTTTTTGTTGTAAAATTTAGAAGGTAAAGAGTAAAAGCTAATAAAAAGGTAAAAGAACACATGGGCTTCTTTGTTGTGAGGTTTTTTTTTTCCATCTTTTTGAATTTATATTTTTTACCAAAGAAAAAAGGTAATAGCACTACAAGAAATTTGGTCTTTGGAGACGAATGAAATCGTCACGAAATGCATGGTTTTTGTCTCTGATAGTATTGGTGACGAAAAATAGTTTTGTCACCTATAGGTTGTCTCCGAAAGTCACGTGGTGACGAAATTATTGTTTCGTCACCTACAATAAATTTTGGAGACGAAACTTTTCGTCACCAATTTTCAAATTATTTGTCACCCACTCACTAGTTTCGTCACTAACCGTGACTAGAAATTGATGAAGGAAACTACTTAGGTGACAAAAAATTTCGTCACCGTAAAATTTTCGTGACTAGAAATTGGCGCTGACGTGTTACTGCCTGGCGCACGCGTGGTGCCTACGTGTCACCCGCGTGGCAACGTCATGGCAACCGCCCTTGCGCCCGCGTGGCAGCTGAAAATTGAGGATTTTGCTCCTCCTGGGAATCGAACCAGAGACCTCCCGCGTGCGAGCGCGCGCACGAACCAGCTGAGCTAGGCACCACTTGTGTCATTTAGGCACCTTTTTAATATTTATACTATAAAAACCGGATTATTCTTATACAAACCCCTACTAATATCATTTCTTTTATAAATTTTAGGGCCAATGACCGGCCGGTCAACTTAGGGGCATGTAATTACCTCCAGCTCAACCCCACATCTCAAAATTTACCGATAAGTGCAACCGGAGACAAACACATTAAAATTCAAAATTTCATTCCGAAAACACCCTTCCCACTACAAACACGTAATTTCTCCTCTTCTTCTCTTCTAACCCGCTTCTGAGGCGATTTTGTTCATCTCCGACAGCCATCGTTCGATTTCCCCTTTGTATCACTGTAAATCAAGCTCTGCTTCGTTGGCCTTCACCGATTTCAAACCTCAACGCAAATTCTCTTTCATTTTCCTCTACAATTTTCCGTAAGTAATGCCTCCACTCTCGAGTAATTGCTCGCATTTTTCCTTTTAATTTTTGGCAATTTTTGTAGTTTGAGTTGGTAGTGCCTCATACTCCATTAATTAGTTTGAGTTGATTCGAATTAGTTTGCACATTTCGAAACCCTAAATTTCTTCACACGCATTCCAAACTCAACACCCTTCGATTTCTAACTCAACATCCATCAATGTGTACCCTAGTTCTTCACGAACATAGCTCCACTTCTTTATCCTAGTTCATTGAATTCTTTCACTACATCAGGCAAGTAGTATTCAAGGGATATTGTAGTTTTTTTTTTTTTTTGGTGCAACGGAAACTTTGTATTGTAGATACTTTGATTGTAGTATTGAAAACGATTGAGGACAGAAGGTGATTTGTTTGCTTCTATTTCCAGGGCAATTCTCTGGTGTGTACTGTGTAGTGTATAGATGCGATTTCTATCTCTGTGGTTAGAACTAGCATTTCTTTGTACATTTGAGGTTGCTGAATTGTATTTCTGCTACTATCAGTATTCTTAATAATTTTCATTCCTTGTGGTCTAATTTTGCTATGATATTACCTGTTAGTATTTGGTTGGGCCTTTGGCTTGTGGCATTTTTGGAATTTGGCCACAAGATTATTTGTTTTAGACATTGGCTTACTGTCATTACTTGGCTACACGTTTAACATTTTTCTATGAAAATCTTTATCTAAAAACCCCCTAAGTTGAGAGAACTTGAGACATAATGTTCAATTTTGATAATGGGGTTGCTACATTATATTTTCCTGCAAGCTGATTTTTTCATATTTCCTCGTCAACAGATAAAGCTTGTTGTGCACAATGAGGCGAAAAGGTAGAACAAATCTCATTTCATAGTGTGTATTAGTCTTGTTTGTACAGATTTTAGTTTGGAATTATTTTTTGTTTTTTATTAAGATGTTTTGAAGCACAGAGATGTGTACTGTTGAGAATGTTGTCAAAACCTAATTCATCTCTAAGTACTGTTGAGAATGTTCTCAAAACCTGATTCATCTCTAAGTACTGTTGAGAATGTTCTCAAAACCTGATTCATCTCTAACTACTGAGATAAAAGCAGTTGTTACTCAAGTTTGTTCATAATCTAAATAGATTGGCTGTTTTTTTTGCCATTGTTTTCTTTCATTTGAGAATGTTCTCTGACTTGTTGTTTGGTTGTTTGTGAACAGTAATTGCAAGAAAAGGAAAAGGACTACCTGTCTCAACACCACCAAAAGAAAAGAAGAACAAGAAGAAGAGGGATTGGAAGCTAACGTACAGATCCAATTTGAAAGGAATCATAGATTTGATGAAGGAGATCAAGCTTCAAGACGAACATATAGAAGCATTAAAGAGAACCCCATTTTGGCTACTGCTAGATGCAATTAGAAGGAAAAAGATAGATTACACCACTTGCCAAAAGAAAGACGACTTTATTGAGAGATTAATTGGGATGTATAGAGGTAAACATTGTTTTCAAATAGGGAAGAGAAATAGAAGGTTGACAAAGGAGGATGTAAAGGTGATTTTAGGCATTCAATGCGGTGAGCGGGATATGGAGCTTGTTCATGGCAGCAAACGGGAAGTTGACTTGGTGAAAAGAAGACGACTGAAATCTGAAAAGGTAGCAGCATCAGATATCAAGACGTTGGTAAAGAGTTTGGTAGGTAAGAAGAATAAGACTGACAAAGATATTGAAGATGTAGCGAAACTACTGTGCATGTTCCTTTGCGTCACTTTCTTGTTCTCCACGTCAGGAAACACGCTGTCATGGGCACACATTCAGTACTTGGATGATTTGAATGAAATGAAGGACTATGATTGGGCTTATGAAGTCTTAGAATCACTCATACAATCGATTGAGAAGCACCGACGAACACCAAGGAAGGTTACCGGATGCGTGAATCTCCTATTGGTAAGCAAAAACAAACATTCATTCCACTTGTAGTTTTGACTTAACTTCCAAGTATACTGAGAACATTCTCATACTTAACTTCCTATTGGTTTTTTGTTTGTTTCCTTTGTCAGAAGTGCTTGCTTATGGGCAGCTGATGATTTTGCATTGAGCATTTATCCAGGAGATGTAGACCGCCTACTCGGAGGAGGTGAACTCGGAACCAATGTAAGAAAAAGTATACAACTTTGGCTCGTGATTGGCTAGATAAAAACTCGTTAAAGAAAAAGCATTTAGTTTTCAACCCAACCTTTAATAACTCACTAGTCTCCATTGATCTAGTTACTAGTTTGTTGGGCATTTCCAACTTGACTGGCTCATGGGCATCTAGCATTGCAATTGTTTGTTTTGAAGGTCAATGCATTCACATATCACTACTACAATTAAAGCATGAATTGAGATGTTGGTGAGACTTTGCTTCGTAGTTCACACTTGTTTCTTATTTCATTTCTTCATGACGTAGCCTTCTTATTTTAGTACAGAATAAACTAAAATCTCACTTGTACAAAAAAAATTGTTCTAGATAATTGATTCATATGCTGAGGTGCTGGTGAGAAAGCAGAATATAGAGCCCTCATATGCGCTTCTCACACCAAGTGGGACCTGCCACGTCTTCACGGGGCATATTTTGGTAATATGTTTATTAGGTCTACATAATTTCCTATGATTATTCTTAGCACAATCGATACATTTGAAAGATTGAAACAAATCTACTGTTTTCATAGCAAATGATCTCAGGTGCAGATGACAAGAAGTTGAAGCGAATCTTCGACAAGGCAATGAAGGAAAAGAAAGCGAGAACGAGCAGATATCTGTTGTTCCCCATCTACCATTCACAACATTGGACACTCTTGGTGCTGGACCAAACAGAAGGCACATGGAAATTTTTCAACTCCTTAATGCCGAGAATTCATGGGCGGGATTTCCACTGTGAAGAGGCTGCACGTATGGTAAGAAAAGTCTTTTTATGATGATTGTACTTTACCAGATTTTGAAAACCCAATAATAGAAAGCTCACTAAATTCAACAACTGTCAAAAAAATACTTGCAGCAAAAGCGTATCAATGCATATCTGAGAAATGAAAATGAAAACCTCAAAGACAAAATTACCAAGGTCAAGAATTCGCCTCAGCAAAGTGCAGATTCGTAAGTCTTTACAACCGACTTGCTTTCATTCTATTGTCAAACCTAGAGTTTTGGACAGTGACATTCCTCTTAATACAAGTTATACTTGGTTTGCAGCCTAGACTGTGGAGTGCTGGTTTGCTACATCATACGCCAATATGTGAAGAATGACCAGGTTGAAGAATCAATTTCTAAAGAGCAATGCAACGACCTCAGAGCAGAAATCTTAAATACATTCCTCACCGATGACATTGGAACAAATTAGAAAGAGAACATCCTTGACTGGTGGTTTTTTGTGATTATGATTTTTGAATTAGCGTGGATGACAGTTAGCCACAATATACCAATCTTTAGTCAATATTAAGCTCATACATTGTACAAACGTGTAGATATGTTTTGGGCAGTTATGCTTATTCTCGAAAGCCGTCAAGCTTTTATCTTAATTTGATTATCTCAGTCTTCTTGTGTATTGGCTGTTGCTGTTATTTTTGGTTTTGGTATGCTCCTGGTCAGGTTGATTTGCTACTTCATTTGAAGATGTTCATCTGCTGCAGCTTTTTTTGGTTTCATCTAGTGTTGAAAACACATAAAGAAAGTGATGAAAATGTTCTGTCATCAATTAGAATGGTCTCAATGACCATATGTTGGCCTAAGAAGAGTGATGAGAATGTTCTCAATCACCATATGTAGGCTTGAAAAGATTGATGAGAACATTCTCAATCACTATTTCCACAGTTCGATGACCTAAAGAGAGTGATGAGAATGTTCTCAGTAACCTTCTTTTCAGTAAATGATCATTATTGGTAAATGACTACCACAATGGTTGAATTGGCTTAAAAGGGTGATGAGAATGTTCTCAATCACCATATGTAGGCCTAAAAAGAGTGATGCGAACATTCTCAATCACAATTTCCACCGTTTGTGGGCGTAAAAAGATTGATGAGAACATTCTCAATCACTATTTCTACAGTTCGATGACCTAAAGAGAGTGATGAGAATGTTCTCAGTAACCTTCTTTTCGGTAAATGATCATTATTGGTAAATGACTACCACAATGGTTGAATTGGCTTAAAAGGGTGATGAGAATGTTCTCAATCACCATATGTAGGCCTAAAAAGAGTGATGCGAACATTCTCAATCACAATTTCCACCGTTTGTGGGCGTAAAAAGATTGATGAGAACATTCTCAATCACTATTTCCATTGTTCGATGACCTAAAGAGAGTGATGAGAATGTTCTCAGTAACCTTCTTTTCGGTAAATGATCACTATTCCTTTGGTAAATGGCTACCACAATGGTTGAATTGGCTTAAAAGGGTGACGAGAATGTTCTCAATCATCACATGTAGGCCTAAAAAGAGTGATGAGAACGTTCTCAATCGTAATTTACACCGTTTGTGAAGGTAAAAAGATTGATGAGAACATTCTCAATCACCGAGAATGGTCTCAATGACCATATATTGGCCTAAGAAGAGTGATGAGAATGTTCTCAATCACCATATGTAGACCTAAAAATAGTGAATTTCCACCGTTTGTGGGCGTAAAATGATTGATGAGAACATTCTCAATCACTATTTCCACCGTTCGATGACGTAAAGAGAGTGATGAGAATGTTCTCAGTAACCTTCTTTTCGGTAAATGATCACTATTCCTTTGGTAAATGACTACCACAATGGTTGAATTGGGTTAAAAGGGTGATGAGAATGTTCTCAATAACTATTCGTGGACCTAAAAGAGTAATGAGAATGTTCTCAATTACCATTTTGACCATTTGTGGGCGTAAAGATAGTGATGAGAATGTTCTAAATCACTGTTTGTAGGCATAAAAAGAATGATGAGAAGTGAAAACAAAGTGATGAGAACATTTTCAGTCACCGTTTGTGGGTGTAAAAAGAGTGATGAGAACATTCCAAATAACTATTTCCACCATTTGAGCACCTAAAGAGAGTGATGAGAATGTTCTCAATTGCATGGAACATTCTCAATCATTATTTCCCTCTGCCGTGTGATCGTGTTTTGGATCCCAGCCGAACACCAAAAAGGCATCCCAACCGAATAGCCAAAAAGCACAGCACCCCCGGTCCCCAAGGAGGTTGCCATCAACTTGGGCAAAATATGCAGCAAATCTTGTTGTCACCATCTTAAAATTTTCACCTAAGGTCTTCTATGTCCAGAATTAAGCAAAATAAGGAAGGGGAAAAAACTGCAAGGATAAATCACAGCATAACAAGATTATCTCAAAATCACAATTCCCATGTTCCAATCTTATGTAGCATAATTTCTGAGACTCTAAATCACAGCATAACAAGAATCTCAATATCATAATTCTCTTGTTCCCAACAAAGAAAAACTTTTACTATAGTTGTTGGTGCATTGTAATTTAGAAACACAACCAAGTAATAGTCCGAATTTAATCTGGAAATATCAACTGAAAAATAGCTCAATGTCAAACAAAAAATCAATGAAAACAAAACTAATGGAAGAAGATGTATTCAATGGTTCAATGGCTCTTTGCAACTTGCTTTGTTATGGTGTCCAACCTTGCCACATCTGCTACAAGTGACTTTCCTTGTCCTGAAACCCATGGACGGAATCCTTTCAGTTTACGAGGCCTTCCAGGTGGTCTTTTAGTCAAGGGCGGAAGAAGAACCGCGTCACTTGTTGGAACAAAATCAGCCTTTGACAAAGTAGGGACAGGATTTATACACTTTGAATAAGCTTCTCTATACATATCAACAAGATAGTAGCGGTCAACATACTCATTCAAATTCTTCCCACTTTTCTTCAAGGCACAAATAGCATGAACACAAGGAAAAGAATTGATCTGCCATTCACCACAGGAACATGTCCGCAGACCAATATCAACACTGATTGATGGGTTACAACGTACTTCGAACAAATTGGCATGAGATGTAGTCACTATCCAACTCCTCGAGAAATTAAATGCAGCTGCGAGTTTTTTGTCCATTGCAGGACAAACACCATTCCATTTCATCGCACAAACTCTCCGGTTAGACATTTGCTCCATCAATTTTAACCTTATACAGTCAAGAAGTTGGGTAATAGGCAAGTGGCGTTCAACTTTTATCCAATTATTGAAAGACTCAACCAGATTGGAGGTCAATTCGCCATAACGTTTGCCGGGAAAGTGAGCATGACACCAGTTCTCATTTGGGAGGTCCGTTAGAAAGCTAATAACCTTGTCTCCCCCACCCTCCTTTAATTCAGCAATTAGGTTATCAAAAATAACAACATTCGGAGCATATGCAGCCCTGTTGAATAAACCAATTAGGTGGTTCTTATGCTTGGTCTCCACACCCCCCAAGTGTTTCCTCAAATTCGCTTTTAAATGCACAAGACAAAAGGAATGGGGTGAACTTGGGAAAACAGTTCTAATGGCTTGAAGCAAACCTAAGTTACGGTCCGACATAAAAACGACATCCCTGTCCAATTCAAAGAAGGTCTTCAATTTGCCCATAAACCACAACCAATTCTCAGAATTCTCAGCATTAACGACAGCAACACAAACAGGGTATAAACCTATGGAAAAACAACGAGAAAAAAAATATAAGTAACTCAATAGTTGCAATACTACTGGGAATGTTACACGGGAAAAATGGAATGACATACGTTAACAAAGAATCTTGTCCAGCACATGCAAGCTGAGATATAAACTGAGAATATTCTCAAACGTGAATAGAAAACAGTACTTCAACTTTTTCAAAACTAAATCAATCTAGTCTACTTCCATAGTTGCTCCAAAAAGGCAGAGTATGAGACTCAGTAATTCAGTACTTTGGATGAACTTGGAACTATGTTGCTCGAAAAAGATGAAAAGGGTTTATTACCTTGGTTGCCATCCTTTCCGCAGGCAGCAAGCAAACAGCCCTTGTATATCCCCTTTAAGAATGTAGCATCCACAAAAAGAATCGGCCGGCAAAATCGAAACCCGTGCCGACACGCGTCAAACCCCAGAAAAAGCCTAAGAAAACGCCCACCATCATCCCTCTCGACGTCACAACAACTCACTGGATTTGAACATCTAAATGCGTCGACAAACCATGCCAAATCTGAAAATGAAAGACCATAATCTCCAAAAGCGTTACCTCTTGCCTTTTGAAATCCTAACCACGTTTTCCGGTAACTCACATCAACCCCATATTCACCCTTCAACTCGTGTAGAACATCAAGAGCACGCTTCGAGGGATTAGAACGCACTAGATCTGAAACCAATCGCCCGATCATATTAGAATTCGCCCTCGAACTGGAAGTTGACATTGCAGCAGCACCGCATTTGTGAACATCAACAAATTCTTTGATTTTAAAAGAACCGTTTGAGAGTTGTAACTTCCCCTTAATTGACCAATCACATCCCGTAACAGAACAAGTTGCTTTTACTGTCCGCGCGTCATTTCTCTCGTAGAAGAACTTGAAACCGTGATACAAAGAAAATTGGCATAAACTATCGCGGAACTCAACTACTCCACCAGCAAACTCCTGCCCAACTCCTCTAATCAAATTAACCCAATGATCAGACTTCAACAGCTTTGTCTTGTGACCAGCAAACGAGGGCAACAAATCTACTACTTCACTAACAGTAGATGAGGAATCATGTGCATCATAGCCTAGAACATCTAGAGTGCTACTACAAGACTCAACAGAGTTGCACACTCTACTAGAACCACCCAATTCGGTAACAAACACATCCACACGACCAATATGACATGACAAAGCTAATGCATACAGAACATTCAAATCATCATCACTACCTAGAATGCAATTCGGATGACCCTCCAATGCATAATAGAGAGAGAATGATCCTTCATTCAAATCACTCCATTTTTGTTTCAAAATCACAAGCAAACCAGCAAAACTTAAACTAGGAGACAATATAACCCCAGCAGTATGAACACCTCGCTTACACAACAACACCACAGCATTTTCCATTGAACTGAGAAGCAAAGAAAACAAAACAAAACAATTAAGCTCTGAACATTGCCCAACTAGGAACACATTTATTTTAACCATAACACATTTTCTAGAAGAAGACTATCGCGTTTCACGATTAATCAAATTCATTCACAGAATAAGTAGATGATTCCAAATATATTCATTCATTGGAAGCTCAACTAATGAAAATCGAACATAGCATATCAAAAAAGACGGAACAACCTGGATTTTATATTTTTGCAGGAGAAGAAAAAAGGAAAATGCATGGACAAAGATCTAATTATGCACAAGAATTGTTTGGTTGTTTTTCATATGCAGTTGGTGTCTTATATGTCTTCATTATGATATAGTTGTTCCTCATAAATCATATCAGCAGAGTCATAGTCCAAATCTCTCTCTTCATCAGAAGACTCGAAGATTGAATGGTCGCTGTCGAAGAGTATATCAGCTTCATGATCTCCCAAATTGTTCAGTTCATCAAGATGAAGGTTTATGTCGCCCTCCTCTGGCTCCACCTCATCCTCCTCCTCCTCCTCATCATCCTCCTCCTCTTCCTCGTTGTTGTCATTTTGCTCCTTCTCGTTTGGCTCCTCCTCCACATCTTCGGCGTTGGCGTACTCCTCATCATCGTAATCGTCATCGTCGCTAACAGTAGATGAGGAATCATGTGCATCACAACCAACAACATCTAGAGTACTACCACAAGAGTCAATAGAGCTGCAGACTCTACTAGAACCACCCAATTCGGTAATAGACACATCCACGCGACAAATTTGACACGACAAAGCTAATGCATACAAAACATTCAAGTCATCATCACTGGCTAGAATGCAACTCGGATGACCCTCCAATGCATAATAGAGCGAGAATGATCCTTCATTCAAATCACTCCACTTTTGTTTCAAAATCACAAGCAAACCAGCAAATCGTAAACTAGGAGACAATATAACCCCAGCAGTATGAACACCTCGCTTACACAACAACACCACAGCATTTTCCATTGAACTGAGAAGCAAAGAAAACAAAACAAAACAATAAACAATTAAGCTCTGAACATTGCCCAACTAGGAACACATTTATTTTAACCGTAACATATTTATTTTGAAACTAACTACATGGAGAGAGAGAGAAGAATATATCAAGAACTACACTTATAAATTGACTGCGGTAATGACAAGTGGTTTTACTGCAGCATAAAAGAAAAGGATAAGGTCATAAGCAAAATGGTTGAAGTTAACATAGGAAGATGTTGTCACAAATCATGCTTGAGGTTATTGTTTCTGATTCTACACATCCCTGAACCTTGGTCTAGTCATCGGCTCTATTTTGACACAAATTTTAGGGGAGAAAACAGAATAGGATTTGCATAAAATGCTCATTCCGCATACGGAACACTAAACAACCAAGATTTTGCATAAAATGCTCATTCCGCAGTGTTTTAGCATTCGTAATTTCTAGTGTCGTCCATTCATTTTTCTGGCATTATATAAGAATATAGGCATTGTGTCCGCAAACGTGTGTTGTTCGATACACAATGTTGGACCACACGGCCGCAAGGTTCTAGAAGGCTAAAACACTGCGGCCGCAAGTGGTGGTCTCCTGACCGTATGACGTTCACAGAGTAATTTAATCAAACAGTTGGGGCACATGAACAACGACCACCAACACCAACAACTATCCTGCATTACTCGGCCTCGGATCGTGTTCTACATTGGCCGAGCTCAAGCAATATGACTCCCAGAAAACAGAATAGCATGACACAATATTATGTTTGAAGGATTTCTCTCTCATTCTTCAAGTACCAGAAAAAGGAAACTAATACTCCACAATCAAAAATAGGATTAGGAACAATCACCTGCCTGTAATTGACCCAATGAGATACGAACGAGAGTTTTGCGGGAGATCGTGAAAATATTCGAGAGCGGTGAGGAAAGGCCCCAAATCTCTTGTGCACCGGTCTTCCTTGGAGAAATCGTCAAAATCTGCTGTCCTCCATTGCCGATTTTGCCAAGGAGAGGAACTCGAATCAGGCTTGAGATCTTCAACCTCTGGTGCGTTTTACAGGAAATCGTGAAGATATTCGAGAGCTTGAGGGTGAGGAAATGCCCCAAATCTCTTGTGCAGCAGTCTTCCTTGGAGAAATCGTCAAAATCTGTTGTCCTCCATTGCCGATTTTGCCAAAGAGAGGAACTCGAATCAGGCCTGAGAGAGGAACTCGAATCAAGCCTGAGATCTTAAACCTCTGGTGGCCTGGACAGAACGCGCGTGTTTTGAAGAAGCCAAGGGCAATTTCGTAACTTCAACAGTTAATTGGAGTTGGCGGTAATTAAGTTTTCTGTTTATCCTTAATGGGAATTAGGCAGTTGGAAACGTGACCTACAGGTAATAAACCCTAAATTTTATACTTATACAAACACCTACTAATATCACTACTTTAATAATAAAAAAATATTTTTTAACACAAAAAATTTTCTTTTTTAACAAAAGCCTTTTAATAAATTTTTTAATCGAGTTTATACTATACAAATATTTTTTTTATTCCGATTGTTTTACACTCCCCATTTGAACACCCATTATACAAACACCAACTAATATATTTTTAAATATATATTTTTTATTTTTGAAAGAAAAATTTTCTTTTTTAACAAACGCCTTTTAATAATTTTTTTAAAATCCAGTTTATACTATAAAAATAAGTTTTTTTTTATTCCCATTGTTTTATGCTCCCCATTTGAACACTCATTATACAAACACCTACTAATATCACTACTTTAATAATTTTTTTTATTTTTTAACACAAAAATTTTTCTTTTTTAACAAAAGCCTTTTAATATATTTTTTAATCGAGTTTATACTATACAAATAATTTTTTTCTTATTCCGATTGTTTTACACTCCCCATTTGAACACCCATTATACAAACACCAACTAATATATTTTTAAATATATATTTTTTCTTTTTGAAAGAAAAAATTTTCTTTTTTAACAAACACCTTTTTAATAATTTTTTTATATCCAGTTTATACTATAAAAATAAGTTTTTTTTTTATTCCCATTGTTTTATGCTCCCCATTCCCATTATACAAACACCAACTAATATATTTTTAAATATATATTTTTTCTTTTTGAAAGAAAAAATTTTCTTTTTTAACAAACGCCTTTTAATAATAATAAGTTTTTTTTAATTCCCATTGTTTTATGCTCCCCATTTAACATATATATTTTAAATTTAATTACAAACTCCATATTTACAAGCGTTGATTTAAACCGTTGGCATTTCACATCTCGTCATTGTCACCAAAATCGAAGTTCGTTAGGTCATTTTTTTAGATTGCAAGACTCGACCCCACACTTGAGTAGAGTAATTTTTTTCAATCGAAACCATCTATCTTTTACATATTAAAGAGTACATAATTAATTTCATACAAAAAATAAAGTTAATCAGCTATCGCTGCACAATTTTTTTTTTATCGGCAAAGAAGAATTTTATTAAAAACGGGGGAGCTATCGCTACACAATTGATCAGACAAAAAAAAAAATTTGTTAATGAAATTGTGTCTCGATAATTAAGAAGCTTTCTAAACCCGATCGAGGCAAATTTTTACGAGAAAATGATTAAATAAATAAGAAAAATTAGTTTTGGTGGAGTAAAATTAATCTACTAACGGTTAATAAAACCGTCACTATAGTCTTGTTTCTAGTAACGGTTGATGAAATTTAGGAAGCTAACTTATTCAAAAAAATAGAGTAAATGGGTGACGAAAAAAATTTCTTGGGCCAAAGTCTTCTCTTTTGGAGGTTCCTTAGTGACGAAAAAAATTTTTTCGTCACCAAAAAGATGTAGAGGGAACATATTAGTGACGAAAAAAATATTTTCGTCACTAAAAAGATGTGGAGGGAACATATTAGTGACGAATTATATTTTTCCTCTCAAAATAGTCATATAGGAGACAAAAATTAATTTCGTCACCAGAATTTCGTCACGGTTTATCATTTTTGTTGTAGTGTAGAACATATGGGGCTCCTTATAAAAAAAATTACCTTAATTTTTCAAAACCTTTTTTGAGAATTGTCCAGGGAGGTTTGTTTATATACATTCGTTTTTTTAAAGAATAGGTATTTGGTGATTAGTGCCGAAAAATGCATGGTTTTTTCTATCGAGTTGGATTAATGAACTAACGAGAAGGTGATATGGAGAAACAAATAAAGCATCAAGAGGAGAAGCAGGAAAAACATAGCAAAAGGTAATGATAGCTATTCTCATTTAAAAAGAAAAAAAAAACTTTTCATACGTAAAAATCAGTTATTTGTAGCTCAATTTACTACTACACCTACATAACGATTTTTTTTTTTTCATCTTGCTTTTGCAAGGGGTGAAGAAAGACTAGAATTTGATGGATGAACCATAGCTCTACTGCATTTGGAGTTTATAGCTATCCATTCTGTAAATATATCATTATTCTTTAGGTGTTCATAGTGCTTCAACACTTTCTATGCATACAAATTGTCATCATAATTCCTTTTCAAAATTCGTCATTGTCGGAACAAGAGTTGTTTCTTTAATGTTATCGTATAGTTTGAATTCTTTTTCCAAATTTATTGCTTAATTAAGTTTTCGCCTCAGGTTATTTACTAACTGATATTACCACCAGGATACCATAAATTGTGTTTACTATATATTCATATGCTATCATTATCTTATTCTAGGTATACACTTATGATTTTGTTCTAGATGCTACATATTATGCCATGCATGTACATATATTGGGCGTACATGTTCATCTCGCGCGTGCATAACACGAGTACAACACTAGTCAACTAATATTTGCAGTTTCCAATAGGCTTCCACTCTAACCCAAAAAATATCAAAGTAACTTCATATTGTGTGCATAACATGCTAAGATAGCATTCAATGGTTTCAGCCAATTTACTTAGGGAGCGACCCTACTGAATTAGAAAAGATATGAAGTCCATGACACACCTTAATTACTATCGTCCCGGCGTTCCCTAGTGAGTGGGACACTATTCGAATGTATCAAATACTCTGCTTGGCACTTAGCTGCCGCTTGTCAATTACTCATTCACAACAATTTACAATACTTTTCAATGGTCTTGAATAATTGTTTATAAGATTTCTTATGTCAACCTATTGCTTGAAAACAGTAAAACATGTATATATCTTCGTATTTATTTCATATTTATCTAAAGATATTTGGAACTAAAATTTATGGGAATTTAAACATGTAAAGCATATTATTATCTATCTATCTATTCTATTTATAAATGGAGAGCATGCGCCATTTGCTGCCATACATCCTTTTTGTGAAGCTGTATGCCTGGACTTTTTAAGTTTCCTAAATTTTTCCTAATCGTTATGGTTTTTACACCGTAATTGTATTGTGTAAAATAATTGCTTTGGATTACTATATATTTTTCTCGCCACTCACATAGGGAGTGCCCCACCTCTAGTGAAAATAATCATGTATCTAAGGTATTTCTTTTTTTTTTTTTTTTTTTGCAACGGAAATATTCAAAGGACTATTTCTACATATTATGCCATGGACTCTTCTAGATGAACGACTAACCCCAAAATTTACGATGGAAAGCTAAATAAAAAGTTACAAAAAATCAAAAGTCCCGCATTGCTTGGGTATGAAATGTGAGATCACTTAATAACTTTTGGGGCCTCTGCACTCACTGCCAATTGATTTTGAGTTGGATAGAAAGTTTCCACATATCATGGGTAAACCATGGTGAGAACTTTCAATACAAAAGTTCCAAGTTTTGCCATCGGCTGGGGTGGCCGCTCATTGGGTCTATAAATTTAATTGTACTTTTATGTTTCATCTCGTCCAGACTAATGATTCACGATCACCAAAAATTGATGAAAAGCTAAACAAAAAATCACTTAGTAATTAATTTATTTTTTTTTACCTAGCAAACAAATAATAAATTTAGTTAAAAATTTATTTTTAAAACAAAAGTTCAATCGTAGTCCAAATGCAATAGCTCAAATCACAATACTTAATTACTTTTGTCAGAAATTTGCATTTAACAAACACAACATCAATGTAAAAGTGATACATGTTCTTACACTTATTAAAAAATTAACCCAATGATGGAACAATTGGGGAAAAAAAAAACCGAGTGATCTAACTTGCATTTCCCGAACAACGTAATATATTGGAGTAGCAAATTTCACGCACAAGAAATTCTTAAACTGGAATTTCTAGCCAAGATTCCCAAAACAAACTTACTACTAATTTTTTAGTAACATTTTGGCATATAAAAGACTACAATAAAATTTCAAAAACCAATCTAAGAAGCCCCAACTAATAAAAAAAATCTAAGAAGCCCCAACATCTTCTCTGCTCCTCCCACCAAAAGCAAAATAACCCAAAATGGCACAAATAGCGGCAACAATAGTCCCTACCTTAATCAACATCTTCATTGCAGACGCAGTAATTTCAGCCATTAATTTCCTTCCCTCCACCTCCACCTCCACCGGCGCCCCAAACAAGGTAAGCAGCATAATCCCGAAATTCCATGACAAATGGATCGCCGGCAACACAACTATCGTGGCGGCCGCCATTGACAGAAGTCCAAGTACCGCCCCCAGCGCCACCGACGCATACAACGCCGGCGGCCACCACCCGGAAATCATAGAAGGAGATGAGATGGTGGGGGATGAGTACCAGGAGAGTATGGATTTGAGGATGTTCCATGAGGATGAGAAGAGGATTATGTTGACTATAATGGGTAGGCATACCCATGTTCTTCTTTCGGTCACGAGTCTTGCCATGAACAGAGAACATGTTGATGTTGATTTGTTTGGAGATGTTGAGCTTTGTTGTTGTTGGTCTTTGATCATGCGTGCTGCCATGGATGCTGAATGCCTGAATGCTTCGAAAGTTATGAGAAAAGAGAGAGTTACTGCTCTGAATTTATAGGGCTCATGCATGGTTTGTCCTATTCTAATTGAAAAAGGTTTTCCTTAAGAGTATGCTGAACTTTTCTCTAGCGGCAAGAAAAGAAATTCCTACTCCAATTCGGATTCATCTCTAGCGGTGGATTTTCCTGAGCCGTAATTTCTAAAAGGGGGGGTATGGGTCGGCAAACATAAGTGTTTCAAACGGTGAAATACAACCACGTGATGGATTAGAAAAACAAATATAGTGGGCCAAAGCCAAGTTCACAAAAGGAGGAGTTGTAATTTTGATTCTATATTCACCTAACGTGGGTTTTTGCCTAAAATTTTAGCTCGGTTTATGGGCTAAAGTTCAAAATCAAGTTGACATCCAAAAAAGTCAAGGCAAGGATCGCCGAATTTTCGGCATCAAATCAAATCCAATTTTTCAGTGAGAAGATCAAGTCAAGTTTATTTAACAGAGAAAAGTTGAGGCTTTCAATCATTTGGGCCATCAAATTCCACTACATCAGAAGCTTGGAATGGAAATTTTTAACTCGGTCTATGAGTTAAAATTTTGCAAATCAAATTGACACCCAATGTGAAGCAAAATTTTTTATTGCCGGATGCACAAATTTTCAGTATCAAGTCAAGCCAACAATTCAAGAATTACTCATCTTCAAGCATGAGCAACTCTTGAGGGGGCATCTGTAGGCATGTAAAATTTCTAGCCTATCACAAATTGTCACGTGTTGCTATGACACACAAATTGGCCAATTAAATGTTGCCAAGCATCACAAGTCAAAGTCAAAGTTTTATGGGCAAGCCAATTAGATGCTGCCAAGTGTCCGTAGGTCAAAAGATCAAGCACGACAAATGGTCAATCAAATGTTGCCACGTGTTTACAAGTCAAAAGTCAGAGATATGTAAAAGGACCAATTAAATGACGCCACGTGTCAAAATGACACAATAATTATTTATCAAGTTCGGCCAATTAAATTATGCCACTTGGTGAAATAAATTATGTATCTCATTATATATAATTATCTTTCCCAAAACAAATAAAAGAAAGATATTTATTATATTTTAATTATTTTCCTTTAAATCAAATAAGGAAATAATTAGAGATAAAGATGTGGAAAGAATTACAAGTTTGCTATAATTCTCCAACTCCCATCCCTATAAATAAAGGTGTTCTCTCTCATATTTTAGACACATTCAAGCTTCCATCAGCAAGCAGAGCTCTGAAGATCAAAGCATCCAAAGCCCTTCAGAACTCTTCAAGTCTACATCAAGCATGACTGCTCTTCAAATCAAAGCCTCGAAGCTCTGAAGAACATTCAAGCCACATCATCAATCTTTTCCACAAATCTTGAAGAAGATTTTGCTGTTTGATTCGGGATTAAGCTCTTAAGCCCTCGTTTCAACATCCGAAGAGAATAATCAGAGGATTAAATTTCTTTGACTAGAAATACATCAGAGATTGTAAACCCTAATTTGTTACATCCATAAAATTGACTTTGGTCAGCATTTTCCCATCTTTTTAGCAGACTTGAAATTTGTGTGATACAACGGGTTTCGAATTTTCTTGACCTCGGTGACAATAACTTTTTTTTTCACAATCCAGCCAGTGTCGGCGGTGTGGTTTGTCAGAAATAATCGTTATATGACTTTAGTGCCATTACTCTCCATTTTGGTCTTTTGGTTTGAAATTGAAGATGTGCTGGTACTTGATTCATTATGCAAGACATCATCCATGTTAAATTGGTTAAAAACAGGTGGAGTAAAACTATAACATTTGTGCTTTGTTCTGAAGCTAAGAAACAGAGATGAGCATGGCTAAGCTATTCTTTTGAGAGAGAGAGAGAGTGAGAGATTCAATGCTCTTTGATTTGGACTACACTTGCAAAAAGAAATTCAATTCATCCCTTCAAGTTCATGGATTTTGAAGCCTAGAGGAAAGGACTAATTTTCTACAGGGGAAGAGATATATGGGATTATTGAATAACGAGGAGAAGATGGGCTTGGAGAGAGAGAGAGAGAGAGAGAGAGAGAGAGATAGATTAATGAGGTAAAAAGAAGCTTGGTTTGGGTAGAGGAAACGAAAAAGGAGAATAGAGAAAAGTTGGGAACATGAGACAGAAAAAATGCAGATCTTCGCCTAAAGAGTGAGAAAACTTTAACGGATGTTTTATTGCCGTCAACTTTAAAAGGGTCATTGTCTGGTTGGCCAAACTCTGACACAATTTGGTCATTTGATGTCATTCCGAGATTGGCTAGGGGTACCACATCAGCCTTCCAGCTTGGTACACTAGCTATTGGTACCCAAAATTTTCTCCGTCTGCACACCGTAACGGAGTCGATCGATAAGCCCTGTGGCGTTAGAGTAGGGTGCGGAAATTCCCAGGGAAACAAAAGTCGCTTGTATTTATGTCCATATAGTTAAGTTGAAATTCCCATAAAAAAAAAAAAAAGAAACTAATAAGCTATTTAAAAAAATTTATGTATAAATTTCTTGAATTATCATCCGTCTCAGCAAAAGTGATAATAGTAAATATATAAAAAATGAACTGAAATACTCAAAGAAATTATCAGGTAAAAAGACGCTAAAAACAAAATGGTAATTGATATTTACACCCCCTAAATTGTTATACACACCCTGTTTTTGTATTTTGTGCGGATAACAATTTAAGGGGTGTGGAAATCACTCCACAACAAAAAATGCTAGTTGTTTTAAAAAAAGAAAAACAGTTTCACTATTGACTACCTATTAGATTGTCAATAATGTAAGACGAATACAAAAATATAATTTTTGATGAACTTTTTAAGAAACGTTAACGCATAAAAGTTGATTTATTTTGTCCTTTAATTTCTTGTCTGACCAATAGTCTTTCAGGCTGTGTTTACCTTTTTCCATCCAAAATTCAGAAAAGGCAAACAAAATATTACAGTAATTTTGATTTATTTTTACCGGTAAAAAATCAAAACACATCCAGGCCGCCAAAATATAATCGGACGGCCGGGGGTGCACAACACCCCCTTTCCGTACTTTCCTATCTCTATTTCCCCTCACATCTCTCCCTTCTTCTCCTAAAATGTAATTCAAACAAGGGTATGGCCTTTAAAACAAGCTTGATGCAGCTAGAATAGCAAAAGAAAAGATAAGATTAAACCCTAGAAAACAATGAGATGCCTTAGATTAGAACTGAGAAAGGGATGCCTCTTTTATTACACTGTAGGGAGTGCTTGTTTGGGGGATTATAGGTAGGATTGAATTAATAATCCCCCACCCTCTTTAATTAATACCAAGATTGTGTGTCGTTTTTTTTTTTGGAATTGGGGGATCCTGCGGTATTAGTGCGGCATCTGAGTCGTTGATCTCGCAATCAACGTCTAGGATTTCATCTCAGCTCTTGCATATCCGAGTGATCTATTACGGAGATGAAATCCGTAATGAATCCTGATAGATTATCCTTTATTTTTATGACACTCAACTTGGTTCCACTAAAAAAATCGGATCCAACTGAATAGTGACGACCTTTTTCCATAAAAATCTTAACAGTAATCCTGAGGAGTTTGGCTAAGTGAGCATGTGAAAACAATAAGTGCTTTTTTAAAGGGGAACCCCACTAGTGGATGGTATAATTGGTCTCCAAAAATTACTCGAGGTGTGTGAAAACCTGATATTCAAAAAAGAAAAAAAGAAGAAAAAAGTAGTGCTTGTCCTCCATGAAGTCGTATATTGGCTTGGTTGCCCATTTCATAAAATGGGAAATCCATAAAATAAACATTTTACCAAATGGGAAACTAAGCCTAATTCAACGGAGACCAAACATTCCAAATCTAGGAGTCCACTGGAGGGTTTGCCTAGCCAAGAATTTTAGGACTCCGGAATTATCCGATGCGCGTGCAAACTGATCTGAAACATCTAGTCAATAAGTGGGCCAGAGATGAGTTTTCCTTTTTCATTTTGAGTGGGTTTTGACCAGTGGTGGCTCCAGAAATTTTGAACAGGGTGTTCAAAATTTTCCTCAACTCTATTAACCAGCAATATATATATACACAACTTTTTATATATTAGCTTGAATGATGAGACCAAATAATAGAAAAGACATAAGATATATGTCACAATTGCAAGTTTTCAAATGGAAATCGAAGATGAAGAGAGGGCAGCTCTGCTGTCCTAATAGCTTGCTTTCTTGCTGAAATTCAAATCAACCTGGAGGAGTGTTCACACCATATATTAAGTTCCTTCATGGTATGTCAGGGGTTTGGGCTTTTAGGTGTTTCACAGGGTTCTGCGTACTGCTAGTGATATATATTGTTGTTTGGGTTCTCTTAGTTGATCATGTTGTTGATGTTGGGGTCTGAAATGGAAGTTTTGTTGCTGCTGATTGGTTCTTCTTTGTTTTCCTTGTAGCATTTTGTTGTAACGAACGCTATGAATGCGACTAAGTTGGGAGAAAGCAAACAAAACAACAAGCAATCACACGACACAAAGATATACGTGGTTCCCTCAAGATTGACGTACGTCCACGGGCGAGGAGAGAGAGAGTTCACTATCAATGGTGAAGAAGAGATACAAAGAGCCGGCTATGATCCGTAATTCTGGAAAGGCCACAATATGAGAGATAGCCAAAGGATCCCTAAAAGCCTCTATTTATAAGAAACACAATCAATAGGAAATCCTAAACACAATAGGAAATCCTAAACACAATTGGAAATCCTAAATGCAATAGGAAATCCTAAACACAATAGGAAATCCTAAACACAATTGGAATTTTCCCAAAGAAGGAAAATTCAAGGCAACAATTCCAACAATTCTCCACCTTGACTTGAATTTCACTGAACCCAAATCACTAATTATAGCAACCCTCTTCTGCCTCTACCTCACCACAATGCCCCCAAGGGGCGATCAACTGCAAATGCCAACCAAGCCCAAGCAATGCTTGAACTTGGCAACCGAAACCGGTTTAGTCAACATGTCCGCTGGGTTATCCGCCGTTCCCACTTTCTTCACCTCAACTTGCTTCTGTGAGATGATCTCTCGAACGAAGTGATACCTGACATCAATATGCTTGGTCCGTTCATGATACATCAGATTTTTAGTCAGATTATAGCACTCTGAGAGTCACAAAATACTGAAGTAACCCCTTGTGCAATACCAAGCTCGCAAAGAATTCCCCTCATCCACAATGCCTCCTTTACAGCTTCGGCAATGGCCATATACTCTGCTTCTGTTGTAGACAGCGCGACCGTAGCCTGCAAAGTTGCTTTCCAACTAATGGCACTTCCGGATAGAGTGAACACATAACCTGTCAGAGACCTCCTCTTATCATGGTCACCGGCAAAATCCGAATCAACATAACCAACAACTTGATTACCCGGATTAGAAACCCCATACAAAAGACCCACATCTGCAGTCCCTTTCAAATACCGAAGTATCCACTTCACAGCCTCCCAATGTGCCTTTCCCGGTCGCCCCATATAGCGACTTACGACACTAACTGCATGTGAAATATCAGGACGAGTACATACCATGGCGTACATAAGGCTCCCAACTGCGCTCGAATATGGAACCTGAGACATATATTTCTCCTCATCCTCTGACTGAGGTGACAATTCTGCTGAAAGTCGAAAATGTGCTGCCAAAGGGGTACTGACTGGCTTCGAGTTCTGCATGGCAAAGCGCTCAAGCACTTTGAGAACATATGACTTCTGATTCAAGAACAACTTGCCATCTACTCGATTTCTGCTAATCTCCATACCCAAAATCCGTTTTGCTGCACCCAAATCCTTCATCTCGAATTCACCTCTCAACTGCTGCTTCAACCTGTTGATTTCTGATACACCTTTGGCAGCAATAAGCATATCATCAACATACAACAGTAGATATATAAATGAACCATCTGGAAGTCTCCGAAAATACACACAACTGTCATATTCACTCCTAGAATATGATTGGCTTATCATGAATGTATCAAACCGCTTATACCACTGCCTAGGAGACTGTTTTAAGCCATATAAAGACTTACGAAGCAAGCATACATGATCTTCCTTACCAGAAACAACAAATCCCTCTGGTTGACGCATATAAATCTGTTCCTCAAGCTCCCCATGCAAAAACGCCATTTTGACATCAAGTTGCTCTAACTCAAGGTCATAACAAGCAAAAATAGCAAGTAAAGTGCGAATGGAACTGTGCTTTACAACTGGTGAAAATACCTCATTGTAGTCAACACCTTCCTTTTGACTGAATCCTTTCGCCACTAGCCGAGCTTTGAACCGTGCCTCTTCAACCCCTGGAATACCTGGCTTGCGCTTGAAGACCCACTTGCACCCAACAATCCTCCTATTTTTCAGCGGTTCCACCAACTCCCATGTTTGGTTCTTCTGAAGAGACTCAATCTCCTCATTCATAGCAACACACCACTGTGCACACTCATTGCTCGAAATAGCTTCCGCATAGCTAGAAGGCTCATCATACTCCACTGTTTCAGCAACTAATAAAGCATAGGCCACAATCTCAGAATAAGCCGAATATCTTTCAGGAGGCCGAATCTCCCTCCTTGGCCTATCTTTAGCAATAGTGCGTGGTTGCTCTGCTGGTACATCATCATCTGTGTCTGAACTCTTGAACTCCTCTTCAATTGGCTGATTACTGTCATTCTTCCCTGAGCCAGAAGATTCACATAACAACTCCACCTGCTTTGGAACCCTCGGTTCCTCAACTGCATCTTTAACCTGCTTAGACCCCTTAACCATAAAGTTTTCATCAAAAGTAACATCTCTACTAATTAAAAACTTAGAGGTTTCCGGACACCATAATCTGTACCCTTTCACACCTGCCTGATAACCCAAGAAAATACACTTCTTGGCACGTGGCTCCAACTTACTCTCATTCACATGAGCATAAGCTGGACACCCAAACACACGCAGTACGGAATAATCAGCCTTATGACCCGACGATACCTCAAACGGCGTCTTACACTCAATAGCATACTGTGGAAACGGCTTCAGCCCAAAACTCTTTGCCCAACCCGGCATTGGACAACATACAACGCGCCTTCTCCAAAAGAGTCTTGTTCATTCGTTTAGCCACACCGTTCTGCTGGGGGGTTTTCCTCACTGTGTGATGTCTCACAATGTCCTCATCACTGCAAAACTTATCAAATTCGCCAAGACAAAATTCCATACCATTGTCAGTTCTCAAACGTTTTATTTTCTTACCCGTCTGATTCTCTATCAAAATTTTAAACTGTTTGAATGTACTTGGAGCATCACTTTTATGTTTTAGCATATACACCCAAACCTTACGAGAGAAATCATCGGTAATACTCATAAAATATCGAAAACCACCTTTAGAAGTTACCTCAGCGGGACCCCAAAGATCCGAGTGAAAATAATCCACCATGCCTTTGGTGCGATGAACAGCTGTACTGAATTTGACCCTGCACTGCTTGCCGTAGACACAATGCTCGCAAAAATCCAGCTTCTCAGTTTTCTGCCCACAAAGTAGACCCTGATTGCTCAAAACTGTCATCCCTCTCTCGCTCATATGCCCAAGACGCATATGCCACAATCGAGTCAAATCCGAACCCGAAACCTTTGAAGAAGCGATCGCTGCTGCAGAACCCGTAACTGTACTGCCCATGAGTGAATAGAGATTGTTACGCTTCTGACCCTTCATCAGCACCAAAGCACCCCTTGAGACCTTCAAAACTCCACCTTCACCAGTGAAAGTACAACCAATGGAATCTAGAGCACCCAAAGAGATAAGATTTTTCTTCAACTCCGGGACATGCCGAACATCCGATAAAGTCCTCACAATACCGTCGTGCATCTTGAGTTGGATCGTTCCACAACCAACAGTTTTGCAAGGCATGTTGTTGCCCATTAAAACTGTGCCACCATTGACCGCCTCATAAGTGGTGAACCACTCCTTATGCGGACACATGTGATATGAACACCCAGAATCCATAATCCACTCGGTATCACAGCGAGAATCTCCCACTGTAACTGATAAAACAGTATCTAACTCATCCGAACTTTCGGCAACCCCGGCAATATTTTTACCCCCTTTCTGGTCCTCTTTTTCCTTCTCCTTGAGTTTTAAACAGTCTCTTGCCCAGTGCCCCGGTTTCTTGCAATAATTGCACTTTCCCTTTTTCTTATTTTTAACTGCTGATTTGGATCTTTCCCTATTACTCGTACCACCCTTTTCTGTCGTTCTTCCCCTAACAAACAATCCCTCCGCATGATCATCAACCTCTCCTGACACCTTTTTCCTCAACTCTTTCGAATGAAGACTGGCCTTAACATCCTCCATGGATATGGTGTCTTGCCCATACAATAAGGTTGTAACAAAATGTTCATACGATGGCGGTAAAGAACATAACAAAATTAGGGCTTGGTCCTCCTCCTCGATTTTACAATCAATATTTTTCAGGTCCATCAAAATACAATTAAACTCGTCTAAGTGATCCTTATTAGGTGTACCTTCACGCATTCGAAACGTATAAAGACGTTGTTTAAGATACAACCTGTTCGTGAGCGATTTCGTCATATATATGCTTTCCAACTTCAGCCAAATTCCTGTTGTTGAAGTTTCTTCTTCCACCTCGCGAAGAACATCGTCTGCTAGACTCAACTGAATTGAACTCAGAGCTTTAGCATCCATGTCTTCCCAATTTTCTGCGCTGATGCCGGATTTGTCCTGCCCCTGCAAGGTCTTGTGTAATCCCTGTTGAACTAGCAAAGCCTTCATCTTAACCCTCCAAAGACTGAAGCTGCTGCTCTGCCCATCAAACTTCGCAATCTCAAACTTAGCCGCCATAGCCACAATCGGAAACGAAACCCTAGTTTTTCAACCAGAAGCTCTGATACCAGTTTGTTGTAACGAACGCTATGAATGCGACTAAGTTGGGAGAAAGCAAACAAAACAACAAGCAATCACACGACACAAAGATATACGTGGTTCCCTCAAGATTGAGGTACGTCCACGGGCGAGGAGAGAGAGTGTTCACTATCAATGGTGAAGAAGAGATACAAAGAGCCGGCTATGATCCGTAACTCTAGAAAGGCCACAATATGAGAGATAGCCAAAGGATCCCTAAAAGCCTCTATTTATAAGAAGCACAATCAATAGGAAATCCTAAACACAATAGGAAATCCTAAACACAATTGGAAATCCTAAATGCAATAGGAAATCCTAAACACAATAGGAAATCCTAAACACAATTGGAATTTTCCCAAAGAAGGAAAATTCAAGGCAACAATTCCAACACCTTTGTCTGTCAGTCTTTGGGTGTCGTTTCTTTTGTTGACTTCTGGTCAACTTGGTCACCTAGTTCCGTTTTGGGTTCTTGGTGGCTTTTGGTTGGGTGTCTTTGTATCAGTCCATTGTTTAATATAATTCTCTTTTATTTTCAAAAAAAAAAAAATTTGCATGTTTTCGATAATTCTATTTTTTAGGCCAAACAAAATTAAACTGGCAGATAAACAAATTAGTTTTTATTGTAGAAAATGGACCGACGGATAGGTTCACATAGACTTTTTTATTTTTGTTTTTATGAATACTCTTATGTTTTGGACATATAGAGTTGATTGTTGTTCAGAGAAAAACAGAGTACGATATAGGACTACGTATTCAAACATAGCTGGGATAAAATTATTACATATAAAATAAGATGTAAAAGAGTTTATGCTACTCAATTATTACATGTAATTAATCCTATGGGGTCTCTTATGGTTTTTAATTTACATTGGATTGGATTGTGGGCCGATTTTTGGGTCTAGTTCTTCAAATTTATTTGAGTTAGGTGTTCAAATATTTACACGTAGGGTGTTCAAAAAAGACAAAACTAAAATAAAACTACAAAAAATTACATGTATTTTGAACAAAAAGATTTTTAGGGTGTTTAAACACCCATAAGGGAATGTAGAGCTGCCTATGGTTTTGGCTTTCAATGAAATCATTCAATCTATTTCCTGAGTAGTATTAATTATTTATAGTTTTGGAGCACTGTCACGTGATGCGCAAGTCTAGCTATTACTACACATTGTACTAAACTTGTAACTATAAATAATAAATAAAAGCATTGGAATACAACGTGATGTGGTCGTTCGCTGGACCTTTTCGGGAACAAGATTATGTCCCCAGGCAACAACAATGTGGCTCCCATTATCACGTGCTTTCCAAAAGCGGCAACAACAAAATAATCGTGCTTTCCAAATTTACCCCTTCTCTAATGTATGAAAGGTATGTGTGTGTATGCATACGTACGCTGTTCCCCTTTTTTTTTGCACGGCAAAAAAGATTTTATTAATCAAATATCAAAGATACAAGATTAAACGGGGCAAGAGAGGCAAAAAAGCCTCTCAAGACCCAAAAGATTGGAAGGTTGAAAAGAAGACAACCAAACAATCAAAACGAGAACGTAAACCCCAAAGAGCACCTAAACTTCCCAAAAAGAAACACACCACCCAAAAGCAAAAACCCTCACAAACCGAAAAAGCCAACAAGAACAAAAACCACAACTCACCTGAAACAACAACCTAAAACAAACCAAAGGGGAAAATTAGAGATCATCATTTGCCCTTGCCTTATTAAGGGCTTCCATCTCAGCAATCTTGCTAATGACCTCATTTTCATCACCATCATAGCCAAGCCCAAAAATCTTATTTACTTCCCATATGGCTTGAGCTTCATCTAAAAGAATTTTGTTCCTGTTGTTTATATCCCCTGAAGAAATAGATGCGGATAGAGCAGCAGATGCTACCGCTGACCTTAACACCACACACTTCTTTTTGTTTCCCTTTCCCTTGGTTTCACCAATTTTTACTCTATTGTACCCTAGAATTTCGTTTATGCTCTTTTTGTTTCTTTTTCCTTTTATCCCTTTGATTGCTGCTTGAATAGGGATTTGGTTTGCAACAGAATGGGATGTCGACTCCTCAGATTTCCTATTAGCCCCATCTTCAGTATTTGCCACCTCAACAACATATTCCATAGTATTATTCAGTTGTCTCGCAGTTGTCGCATCCTCAAAAGAATCAATATGCCCTCTCGAATCACCCATCAATGAGTCACAGTTGGAAAGAAAATCATCAGATTTGCACCCAATCGAATCTAGCACTGAGAAGTGGTCGTCATCAACATCAACAACAAACTTAGACTCATCTCCTCTTTCCAAAGATTTGTTGCAACTATCGACCTTCTCATTTTCAACCCCCTTTGTCAAGTTATCCAGATCATCCACCTTAGTATCAACAACTGCATTGCTATCTTCCATTTCATTATCTTTATCGATTTCAACTTCATCATCATCACCATCTTTATCAACTGGATGAAGGTCAGGAGCATGACTATTAATAGCCTTCAAGGAATTAATGACAACACCTTGCTCCTCAACCACTCTAACTAGGTAGAAGTTGTTATTAAAAACCAAACTAATCTCCTCATTAATTGTCTCAAAAATATTAGTAAGAATTTTCACCTTGCCAATAGAGAAAGATGATCCTAAAGAAGTTGAATCATCAAGAGTTATAGCGTCACCCCAAGTATTACCAATGTTGAAGAAAGTGTCAGCGTTCCATAGATGAAGGGGAATCCCATAACAGCTCAGCCATACCTCCCTCTTGAATACCAACTTCAAATCAGGACTCCATTTTTTGACGTCATCGAACCAATTCCTCAACCAGCATAGACCTGATTCTCCTAACATAGAAGACATCTCCTCCAAGGAAATAAAAGTAAGGAGGACCAAATTACACCCCGTGTCTCTCAGCTGAATATTAGTGTCCCCATCTGCAATGAAACCTTCCCTCAAAGAATCCAAACTCCTTGGAGAAGGGAGCCAACCTACAACACTCATGTCTAACCATTTGTTGCCATCAACAAAAACATTAACAGAAGGTCTAACGGGCTTACTTTTTGTAAAGACCCATAATTTTAAGATAAATTTTCGAAATAAATCGGGGAAACCTATGTAAATGCATTAAAGAAATTGGATTGGGGTTAAAGTGAGAAATGAGTGGGTTTTGAACCTTGTTGAAGTACTTTGATAATTAGAGGGGGATGTAGAGTAATTAGTGGTTTATCTATATGTATCCTGGGAGAGAGAGAAAAACTTATTTTTTCCTTTCCCCTCAACAGACGTAACCCATCTTTTCCTCCCTCCCCCATCTCGGCTCTTTCTCTCTCCCACTCCCTCTCACTCAAATCCACCTCAAGCCACTACAATACTTTCACAATCTGCCGAATAAAGTGGGTTCTTCGTGTTTTGAAGCTTGGGGAAGCTTGTAGCCGGTTAAATTTAAGGATCTAAAAGCTAGGGTTTGTGGGATTTGGGGGTTTGTGGGATTTGGGGGTTTTGCTCAAAACCCAACCAAGTAGGGGTTTCTTCTCTTTTCTTAAATGTTTATGAGTGTGTGTTGTATATATCCTTGTTCTGTTTAAGATTATTGAAAACTCATCAACAATTTGTTGTTCTTTAGTGTATATGGCTGATTATTAGCACACATTTATGGGTTAGAACCTCAAATTCGTGATTTGAGGTAGCTCTAAGTATAAGTTTGAGTAGGAACTTGAATCTGCCTTTGTATTGGCCGAATTTTTAGATATAATTTTAGAGCCCGTAAATTTACGGAACTTTTACAGTAGATACCCATACATGTCTTATATGTTGTGGTAAATTTTCAGAATTTAATGTGAAGTACAGAAAATATGAAAAATAGTTGACCGGACAGTGGTACTGAAATTCGCAGTGCTGACAGCACTGTCGCATCTTACGGGAACGGCTATATTTTTGTCTAGGAGACTTGAAATCTCAATCCGCCTTTTGATTCTGAAACTAGACTTCTATACCTTTGAAAGTATGTAAGGGTTGATCTAAATTTCTTCTAGCAAATAGCAGCTTTTGATTTGAAGTTGGTGTATCCGCTGAAATTATTTGTGGGATGTGTATGGACACATGAAATCGTCCGAAAGAGACTAATGAGCATGCAATGAAGTTTACAATGTGATAATGATGACACGGGGCCCGAGAGGGTATGCCCGGAGTGACACGGGGCCCGATAGGGTATGCCCGGAGTGACACGGGGCCTTTATGGCATGCCCGGATTTAAAAGAATGAGATGTGCATGCTAAATGTTTAGGAGACATATGGCGTGTCGATAGGAATTTCTAAAGCATATAACGGTAAAGAAATTGATGACACAACGAGTTGAGTGGGGTGACCATGTGAGGTGTCGGGTACGTTGATTGAAATAAGGGAACCTAGTGGCTTTATTAGATTTAATCTATCCTATTGGTTTCTCATAAGTCTTATACTTCTTTATGTGATTTCCTTGTTCATTCTTTTCACTTGCATTTAGTATTGGTGGTACGTGGGTACGCTTAGTACACATGGACATATGAAGTTCGTTAGATATTTTAGAAATGCTTAGTCATGTGACGGATATTTCTTATTAAACATGTGTTAGATATTTGATTTTGACTAATTTTAGTTGATGGAGGTACTTGATGAATTTGAAGAGAATGCTAGAATCTTTTCGAGTTAATGAACCTAATGGAATAGTGGTTACTATAAAGGAAACAGATATTTTGCAGCTTTTGCTAATGTGAAATTATGAGATTGTAGAGACGGTTTGTATGAGGGTTGTTGGCTATGAAAGACTAGACCACTAGTAAACATACGAAAGTTTATCAAATAGAGATGCGTGACAAGTTATGCGATGAGTGGGAAGAGTTGGTGATGGATAACTTAATGAAATTGTCGTATGGAAACGAGTAAGTGCGTGTTGAGATAGATTATTACCTTTATAGTTATGAATGGGCCATGTATAATAAAATTGCTTGTGAACGTCTAAAGTGCACTACCCATCTTTTTCAATATATCTATCTTTGCATTTGTATTTTGGTAAAAGAAACCTCTACTGGGCGAAGTGAATGCTCACCCTTCCTATTTTCAGGTACTGCTTAGGAGCATGAAATGGGATGTGAGATGTGCATAACTTTGTGTGAGCATGGCATGAAGAGTTCACTTGAAGCCTTGTAAAACTTTATGTATATATTTTTTAAGAAGAATGTATTAACTTTTAATATACTTTTTTTTATATGGGATAAGGGACCAAATGTAGTTCTACTGTTTCTTAAGATTTTGGAACGCGTGAGGTGACTTGGGACATATTTATTTATTTATGCAAAAAAAAAAATGAGGGCGTGACACTTTTACTTCTCCGAACGACCACATCAGCAAAAGATGAACCGAATCCAACTGCATTCTTAAGCTCACAAGACTTTGCACCATTCCCATTGAACAACACATTTTCAACCTTATTCTGCGGAGGCTTATTCCTATGAACTTCAAAAGCAGCCCACTTAACAAAAAGTTTTCTATCATCGATCCAAAAGCCAACGGCTTTTGGATATAGCCACCTCAGCCGAAGACAAACAGTTATACCGCACAAAACCAAATCTCCTTTTAGAAACTTTCCTACGCTTTGATTGGAATGTAAGCATCCTTTACATCCCCATATTGATTGAAAAACTTTCTGAACCAACTAATACCAACATCCTCAGGGAGATTGTCTACAAAAATAGTAAAGAATCTAGAACGCACACTATCCATTGAACTAGAGAATCATATGCTGCAACTTCAAAACCCCAAAACAACAGCAATACATACAGAAGAACAAGGCAACTGGGCACGAATAGCAACCCAGCCAGAACACAACCAGCAGCAAAATAAAGAAGCACCGAGAAATACCTCAAGGAAAAGGGCATCCAGAGTCCAGCCAGCAACTCATGTTGAGCAGAGGAAGAATCGTTGGAAAATGGCCAGAAAAATTGCCGGAAGCTGGCCGGGAAAAACGCCGTAAAGCGACGGACAGAAGAAGATGAAAGCCCACGGCCCAAGGATTCCGAAAATATAGGTGGATGTTGGAATTGTGCCTTGAATTTTCCTTTTTTGGGAGAATTCCAACTGTGTTTAGGATTTCCTATTGTGCGTAGGATTTCCTATTGCATTTAGGATTTCCAATTGTGTTTAGGAGTTCCTATTGATTGTGCTTCTTATAAATAGAGGCTTTTAGGGATCCTTTGGCTATCTCTCATATTGTGGCCTCTCCAGAGTTACGGATCATAGCCGGCTCTTTGTATATCTTCTTCACCATTGATAGTGAACTCTCTCTCTCCTCGCCCGTGGACGTACCTCAATCTTGGGGGAACCACGTATATCTTTGTGTCGTGTGATTGCTTGTTGTTTTGTTTGCTTTCTCCCAACTTAGTCGCATTCATAGCGTTCGTTACAACAAACTGGTATCAGAGCTTCTGGTTGAAAAACTAGGGTTTCATTTTTTATTGTGGCTATGGCGGCTAAGTTTAAGATTGCGAAGTTTGATGGGCAGAGTACCAGCTTCAGTCTTTGGAGGGTTAAGATAAACTTTGCTAGTTCAACAGGGATTACAAAAGACCTTGCAGGGGCAGGAAAAATTCGGCATCCGCGCGAAAAATTGGGAAGACATGGATGCTAAAGCTCTGAGTTCGATTCAGTTGAGTCTAGCAGACGATGTTCTTCGCGAGGTGGAAGAAGAAACTTCAGCAACAGGTATTTGGCTGAAGTTGGAAGGCATCTATATGACAAAATCGCTAACGAACAGGTTATATCTGAAACAACGGTTGTATACTTTTCGTATGCATGAAGGTATGCCAATTAAGGATCATTTAGACGAGTTTAATCGTATTTTGATGGACCTGAAAAATATTGATTGTAAAATCGAGGAGGAGGACCAAGCCCTAATTTTGTTATGTTCTTTACCGCCATCGTATGAACATTTTGTTACAGCCTTATTGTTTGGGCAAGACACCATATCGATGGAGGATGTTAAGGCCAGTCTTCATTCGAAAGAGTTGAGGAAAAAGGTGTCAGGAGAGGTTGATGATCATGTGGAGGGCTTGTTTGTTAGGGGAAGAACGACAGAAAAGGGTGGTACGAGTAATAGGGAAAGATCCAAATCAGTAGTTAAAAATAAGAAAAAAGGGAAAGTGCAATTATTGCAAGAAATCGGGGCACTGGGCAAGAGACTGATTAAAACTCAAGGAGAAGGAAAAAGAGGACCAGAAAGGGGGTAAAAATATTGTCGGGGTTGCCGAAGGTTCGGATGAGTTAGATACTGTTTTATCAGTTACAGTGGGAGATTCTCGCTGTGATATCGAGTGGATTTTGGATTCTGGGTGTTCATATCACATGTTTCCGCATAAGGAGTGGTTCGCCACTTATGAGGCGGTTAATGGTGGCACAATTTTAATGGGAAACAACATGCCCTGCAAAACTATTGGTTGTGGAACGATCCAACTCAAAATGCACAACGGTATTGTGAGGACTTTATCAGATGTTTGGCATGTTCCGGAGTTGAAGAAAAATCTTATCTCTTTGGGTGCTCTAGATTCCATTGGTTGTACTTTCACTGGTGAAGGTGGAGTTTTGAAGGTCTCAAGGGGTGCTTTGGCGCTGATGAAGGATCAGAAGCCTAACAATCTCTATTCACTCATGGGCAGTACAGTTACGGGTTCTGCAGCAGCGGTCGCTTCTTCAAAGGTTTCGGGTTCGGATTTGACTCGATTATGGCATATGCGTCTTGGGCATATGAGCGAGAGAGGGATGATAGTTTTGAGCAATCAGGGTCTATTTTGTGGGCAGAAAACTGAGAAGCTGGATTTTTGCGAGCATTGTGTCTACGGCAAGCAGTGCAGTGTCACGCCCCAAATCCGGGAGCATGACCGGCCGTGAACCAAGAGATAATTCTTGGAACACGAAGCCTAAACAAAAATAATAATAATAATTTTTCACAACCCAAATAAATCAAACTGAATCCTGAATTATAAAATTAAATTGGAAACCAAAACCAACATTTTTGTAGCCAGTGAACAATATCTCAAATTCTCCATACTCCGAATTTATTAACAAAAATTCTAAAGAAACAAAAGTGCGGAAGCTGATTGACATGACTAAAAGAAAATAAAAATGCAAATGCCCTAGAGGTCCAAACGATGGGTCCCGACACTGTCTCAGAGTCCACTATGATGCTCCCCGAACTAACCTGAAAAGAATGCGGAATAAATCCGTCAGCTCACAGCTCAGTGAATAGTTAAGCATGCTATGGGTTAGAACACAACGTGACATACATTTTAAGGAATGATAGTGAGAGCTCCAAAGAAATGGTTTCAAGTAACAAAGGTCGGTGGCTCAACAAGTGGTATCAAGGAGACGAATTTCTGATTAACGATAACAGGAACGATAATTGATTCACAAAATGTGCATTCTTACCAATCAGCCAGTCCAAAAATACCAGAACGGCAAACAGCGATAAATAGAAATCTCAACCAAATTATGTGGGAACCATAACAATAATAACCATTGCCAAACACCAAATATTTTCTCAGGGCTTAGCCCGTTGGATCCAACACCGTACTCAGAGTCACCTCAGGATGGTGCCTGAGTCTTTTCCTTAAGCCGGTCCGGAATAGGGTCACAGGGTATTTCACAAGTCTTTTCCCTATCCGTTGAGCACTAGAGTCATAGGGTATTTCACAAGTCTTTTCCCTAGTGGCCAAAGTCACCACAGGATGGCGCCCGGGTCTTTTCCTTGGACTTTCACAAATATAATACATTGTCCCAATCACATAAGAACAACGGCAAACGGGAGTGACCAACAGAGATAATCCCTGTGCCGTTGCAGAATCTCAATAATATAACTAATTCAATGATTAGACAGTAAGCGAAATAAAAGCAGTCAATCAATCAGAAATATAACCAATAAACCTTGTATGCCAAAGGGTACGTCAATCGTCAAATAAGTTGAGTTCAACGAGCAAGATTAATATTTATAGAATAAGAACAAAATAAAGGATTGTCAAGAATTGATAGGCTCAAGAGGATTCCAAAAGAAAGGATCACATGCTTAACCACTCACCTGGATCCAAAGGTAACGCACTCAGACACATACAAACTGACTAACCTGTACAAAAATAGATCATACGAAATAATTTACTAACACAAATATAACAGTGACTATGGAAATACGCTTATTCATTAAACTACCCAAACCTAACCTAACTCTAAATTACTAACCCATTTGTAGCAAACAAAAACCCAAATCACCAGCCAACCTTGTAACCAAAACATTAAACTCCATGCCCCATGATTACATTTTCATCCACGTCCTTACACCTTGTCATTACATTATTTTTTATAAAGAGCCATGTCTCCACTCAAAAATATAACCCAAGACCATATAACTCTACTACCACTAATAATATAAAATTCATTTTACAAAATTCCCATACTAGCAATTGCAACTTGATTACATCACCATCACCACCGCACACCACATTCGGAACAAAACCACCGATCCCCGTCGCCAAAAATTAACGCAATTATATAAGCAAAAATTGATACCCAACACCTATGAACTTGATCTCAAACAGTATTCATAAAGATGATGACATCGAAGGGAGACTATAAGAAGTTTACCACACTTGAGTAGTCGAGGAAGACCGCAAAATCGAATACTGCTGCTCACGCTAGCTCCATCTCTCATTCTCTTTCTCTCTCTCTCTCTCTCTCTCTCTCTCTCTCTTGCGGTGGCTGGGGAAATAAAATAACCCTAGTTCTCAACACTAATTAGAAACTCTCTCTAATTAAATACTATTACTAATCGGCCCGTTATGAAATTCTAGGAATTAGCCCGACTCATTAAAACTAACCGGCCCGATAAGTACAACATATTCACACATATACATCTACACATTCAAAATAACTCAACATTATATGGATAAAAATAAAAATAAGTTATTTGAGTTCAGAAAAATTTCCTTAATAATATAGTACACTATAAACAAATATATTTTTGTTTTATCGGGAAGAAGTTTGAAAATGGAAAATGAAAGAATTAATGTTTGTAGGAAAAATAATATATATTTTTTTAAAGAAAAATTCGGGATGTCACATCATTTGTAACGCCCCACGTAGACCACTAGCCAGTACCTTGATTTGATCCACTAGCCACACCACATGGCCCAAAATGCTTAAGCCCAAGATACTAGTAGTAGCCCACATGGTTTGTTATATACCCAAGACCACTCATGTAAACAACCAATGTGGGACTAAACACAATCTACTCCCAAACCTGGGGTATTACAATATTCCCCCCTTAAAGATGCAACGTCCTCGTTGCATAGTCCCAGCAACCTCCCCTGGTGTCCGTGGTGGCAGAGCACATCCTACCCACCACTTGGACCAGGGCGGGGCTCTGATACCATTTGTAACGCCCCACGTAGACCACTAGCCAGTACCTTGATTTGATCCACTAGCCACACCACATGGCCCAAAATGCTTAAGCCCAAGATACTAGTAGTAGCCCACATGGTTTGTTATATACCCAAGACCACTCATGTAAATAACCAATGTGGGACTAAACACCATCTACTCCCAAACCTGGGGTATTACAGCAGGGTCAAATTCAGTACATATGTTCATCGCACCAAAGGCACTGTGGATTATTTTCACTCGGATCTTTGGGGTCCCGCTGAGGTAACTTCTAAAGGTGGTTTTCGATATTTTATGAGTATTATCGATGATTTCTCTCGTAAGGTTTGGGTGTATATGCTAAAACATAAAAGTGATGCTCTAAGTACATTCAAACAGTTTAAAATTTTGATAGAGAATCAGATGGGTAAGAAAATAAAACGTTTGAGAACTGACAATGGTATGGAATTTTGTCTTGGCGAATTTGATAAGTTTTGCAGTGATGAGGACATTGTGAGACATCACACAGTGAGGAAAACCCCCAGCAGAACGGTGTGGCTGAACGAATGAACATGACTCTTTTGGAGAAGGCGCGTTGTATGTTGTCCAATGCCGGGTTGGGCAAAGAGTTTTGGGCTCAAGCCGTTTCCACAGTATGCTATTTGGTGAACATGTCTCTGTCGACTGCTATTGAGTGTAAGACTCCGTTTGAGGTATGGTCGGGTCATAAGGCTAATTATTTCGTACTGCGTGTGTTTGGGTGTCCAGCTTATGCTCATGTGAATGAGGGTAAGTTGGAGCCACGTGCCAAGAAGTGTATTTTCTTGGGTTATCAGGCAGGTGTGAAATGGTACAGAATATGGTGTCCGAAAACCTTTAAGTTTTTAATTAGTAGAGATGTTACTTTTGATGAAAACTTTATGGTTAAGGGGTCTAAGCAGGTTAAAGATGCAGTTGAGGAACCGAGGGTTCCAAAGCAGGTGGAGTTGTTATGTGAATCTTCTGGCTCAGGGAAGAATGACATTAATCAGCCAATTGAAGAGGAGTTCAAGAGTTCAGATACAGATGATGATGTACTAGCAGAGCAACCACGCACTATTGCAATTTTGCAGGCTACGGTCGCGTCGTCTACAACAGAAGCGGAGTATATGGCCATTGCCGAAGCTGTAAAGAAGGCATTGTGGATGAGGGGAATTCTTTGTGAGTTTGGTATTGCACAAGGGGTTACTTCAGTATTTTGTGACTCTCAAAGTGCTATACATCTAACTAAAAATCTGATGTATCATGAACGGACCAAGCATATTATCACTCCGTTCAAGAGATCATCTCACAGAAGCAAGTTGAGGTGAAGAAAGTGGGAACGGCGGATAACCCAGCGGACATGTTGACTAAACCGGTTTCGGTTGCCAAGGTCAAGCGTTGCTTGGGCTTGGGTGGTATTTGCAGTTGATCGCCCCTTGGGGGCATTGTAGCGAGGTAGAGGCAGAAGAGGGTTGCTATAATTAGTGATTTGGTTTTAGTGGAATTCAAGTCAAGGTGGAGAATTGTTGGAATTGTGCCTTGAATTTTCTTTTTTTGGGAGAATTTCAATTGTGTTTAGGATTTCCTATTGTGTTTAGATTTCCTATTGCATTTAGGATTTCCAATTGTGTTTAGGATTTCCAATTGTGTTTAGGATTTCCTATTGTGTTTAGGATTTCCTAATGATTGTGCTTCTTATAAATAGAGGCTTTTAGGGATCCTTTGGCTATCTCTCATATTGTGGCCTCTCCAGAGTTACGGATCATAGTTGTCTCTTTGTATCTCTTCTTCACCGGTTATAGTGAACTCTCTCTCTCCTCGCCCGTGGACGTACCTCAATCTTGGGGGAACCACGTATATCTTTATGTCGTGTGATTGCTTGTTGTTTTGTTTGCTTTCTCCCAACTTAGTCGCATTCATAGCGTTCGTTACAACAGTGGATAATCTTGGAGATGCTCCGTTGGCCGTAGATCTGAAAATGAGAGATGAAAACCCAAGAAAAGGGCTTTTCATAAACCGAAAAAGATTGATCCGCCGGAGAGGGATGATATGGAAGAGGAGAGGGTGAGAGAAGAGTGGATTTGAAGAGGTCTGAGGGAGCAGAGGGAGGATTTGAGGAGTTAGGATTGAGAGGTGAGAAGTTACTGAGGAAGACGAAAAAGTAGATCGGGGAAAAGGTTGAAAGTAGTAGAAGGACAGAGGATATGGTTATGGTCATGGAAACAACCAAGGATGAGGATCATGTCAGCGGTGGATCGGGATGAGAATCATGTCGGTGATGGGTTTTTTGCTTGTGGCTTTCTTGAAGTGGCGGACTTGGAGCTTCGTCTCGGTCGAACCACGCCGTTCCCCCTTACATACGGGCTAGCAGAAAAACCCGTGCTATGCATGGGACAAATTCAAGTACACCGGGTTGATGCAAATGCAAAAGCGAAAGCTATATACGTTTGATTTAATTGTCAAAAATAAAAATACGCACTCCATCCCAATTGTTGGTCTTTTTGGTTTTTGATAAATGTGGTATTCTTAAATTAAAAAAAAAAAAGTACTTTCGTGGTAAATTTTTTATGTGTTATTTTTAGGACAAAATATGAAGAGCTCAATTCAAAAATATTTATAGTAATGGATGTACATGTTTCCCATGAAGCCTGTACTGTTCAAAAAATAGCTTGAACTATCAATGGCTTAATAACAATGAACTCTTAAGGGTGCTCACGATCCTCTTGACAAAATCTACATATATTGTCTACATATATCATAGCAGTAGCACTAATTAAATTTCTCTCAAGTTTTGGCTTAATGCAATGATGCCGACCAAACACAATGTGCTTTTTTTGACATTCCATGCTTTTCTATAAGAAGGACCGTCATTACTCGTGCACCACTTAGATAACCATCTTTTCAATTGAATGAACAATCCATTCAAAAAATATATTTCTAATGAAGAATAATATGATCAACATCTCATAATTCATCTTGCAAAATGGAAAGACAAAATAAAATCAATTAAGCGTGAAAAGAAGTTGAGCCTCCCAGTAGTGAGCACGTTGGAAAAGAGATTATAGAATTCTCGTTATAAAGTTTTCTTTAAAAATGAATCCGACACTTCTACCACGTTTTAAGGAGATTGAGAGAACAACGTTCCTTTTAAATTTAAGCTTAACTCCCACCTAATGCACCTTTTAAATATCATTGCAATGAAAGTTGCTTTGTTTTTCATTAGTTTTTATTTATAGCTATTGTAAATTATATGCATGCGGAGGATTTGAGAAGATTTTAGGTGTAAATAGGATATGGTTCATGTGATACCCTTCTAGCAAATCCGGGGTTGTCCAAAAATGCATTTGATGGTTTGGATGTGTTCGGCATTAAAGCATTCTAAAATGGGTTACATTTTTGGGACGGCTCGGATGTGCCCAAGGGGTACCACGTATACCCTATTAGCACCCAAAAAAATTTCTGTATAGAGGAAAAATTTAGAAACTTTTAAACACCAACTGCCCTGCCAGTTAATGACACATTTAATGAGAATAGGTAAACCTGAGGAGACATGAAATCAAATGATGTGTTTTTCCTTTTTAATTTTTAATTAATTACACGGGCTAATAAAGTATCTGACTTATATATGCTTCTAAAATTACGCATTTTATATACGAAGTAAAACTACATAGAATCACTGTTTTGAATAAGTTTTTGTTTGGTGAAAATAAAAATTAAGTTTTTGTCCTTAATAAAATATCCTTGAATCATAAACATAAGTTTAAACCACTGTATTACAAACCAAATGTAGAAAGGCGCCAACTTCTTTTCTCGAGTACGTAGATAATTTTATAGAAATTCTCTTCAATTATGATTGTTAAAGAAAGGCACCCACTTCCAATATGAAATGGTTGAAAAAATTAACCATTGAGTTTTTTTTTTTTTTTTTTCTATGACACCATTCAGATGCTATCAACAGTATGTACACTTTTTTTTTCAAAGGCAATTACTTAATTATTTGACCGATGGCCTTACTGGTAATTACCTATGGATATTTTCAGGTTAAAATTTTCTCTTCAACCTTTTTAAAGTGAATCCACTTCTCATGCATTTGTGAGAGAGTTGTAAAGGGGTGTTAGACATCACGTGACGTCCTTCTATGACCAGTAAAGAATTACTCACGATGAAACAATTATGATCATAGGTAATCGTACCATGGAAAAAGAGGAATAGCCAACTTGGGTTTTCTGATACAATTGATCTGGACTATTATTTAGGGTATTGATCATTATGATAACATTATGTGATTAAAATGTGATCACCTGTAATCACCCAGTTTATTGCCCAAATAAAAGATCAAGGCAGATATTAAAATGATTGTATATGTAGATCAAATGCATACAAAGATAAAAATGAACTCTTTTGGATATCCATTCCACTAAGAACGACACAGATTTAGAGCCATCTTATCGCTTCCTAGAACTTCACTACATAGAGTACAAATTGTCAGTTTAATACAACCATTATGGTCTTCCAAAAAAGCATTTAGAGGGGCTCAAATTTTTTTTCATATCCTTTTATATTAATTGAAAGCATCTGTATTATAATCACTAAAAAAAAATGAGTACCGTGCGTTATGTTTCGGATAAATGTATGAAGCCCGAATTGGACAGTTATTTTTTTTGGAAAAGGAAAGAAATATAATCCTATATAATTAACCAAAAAGTTGAGTAATTTTTCAGAGAGAGACAAACAGAAATACAGGCCAAAAGCATACCTTTTCTTTGGTACTCGTAAGGAATTTGAATTGAGATTTTTTTTTTTTTTTTTTAGGGGGAACAGGAATGTAAACACAATGTGCATGGACCCTTGAAAGAGAGGGTTTGTTTTAATTTCAGATTTTAATTTGTCTATTATTAGTGTCTTGCTAAATTTGGAGCAGGATATGGAGATTCTGGAGTAGAATAGAACATCAAAAAAGTAGAACAAAAAACTAAGAAAAGTGCAAGCTATTATAAATACGGTTCCTTTAAATCATTTTGTTTTTGTTATAAAATTTAGAAGGTAAAGAGTAAAGAGCAAATAAAAAAGGTAAAAGAACACATGGGCTTCTTTGTTGTGTGGTTTTTTTTTTTTTCATCTTTTTGAATTTATATTTTTTACCTAAGAAAAAGGGTAATAGAACTAACGAGAAGGTGATATGGAGAAACAAATAAAGCATCAAGAGGAGAAGCAGGAAAAACATCAGCAAAAGGTAATGATAGATATTCTTATTTAAAAAGAAAAAAAAAACTTTTCATGCGTAAAAATAAGTTATTTTTAGCTCAATTTACTACTACACCTACATAACGATTTTTTTTTTTCATCTTTCTTTTGCAAGACTGGAATTTGATGGATGAACCATAGCTCTACTGCATTTGGAGTTTATAGCTATCCATTATGTAAATATATCATTGTTCTTTGGGTGTTCATAGTGCTTCAATACTTTCTATGCATACGAACTGTCATCATAACTCCTTTTCAAAATTTGTCATTGTCGGAACAAGAGTTGTTTCTTTAATGTTATCGTATAATTTGAATTCTTTTTTCAAATTTATTGCTTATGTTTTCGCATCAGTTTATTTACTAACTCATATTACCACCAGGATACCATAAATTGTGTTTACTGTATATTCACATGATATCATTATCTTATTCTAGATATACACTTATGATTTTGTTTTAGATGCTACATATTATGCCATGTACATATATTAGGCGTGCATGTTCATCTCGCGCGTGCATAGCACGGGTACAACACTAGTCAACTAATATTTGCAGTTTCCAATAGGCTTCCACTCTAAACCAAAAATATCAAAGTAACTTCATATTCTGTGCATAACATGCTAGGATAGTGAGTGGGATACTATTCGAATGTATCAAATACTCTGCTTGGCACTTAGCTGCCGCTTGTCAATTACTCATTCACAACAATTTACAATACTTTTCAATGGTCCTGAATAATTGTCTATAAGATTTCTTATGTCAACCTATGGCTTGCTTTTGTCAACAATTTGGTCATTTGCTGTCATTCCAAGATTGTCTAGGGGTACCACATCAGCCTTCCATCTTGGTATGCTATTTGTGCCCAAAATTTTCTCCGTCTGCACACCGTAACGGAGTCGATCGAGAGGCCCTGTGGCGTTACAGTAGGGTGCGGAAATTCTCAGGGTAACAAAAGTCGCTTGTATTTATGTCCAAATAGTTAAGTTGAAATTCCCATAAAAAAAAGAAAAAGGAAAAGAAACTAATACGCTGTTTAAAACAAATTCTGTATAAATTTCTTGAATTATCATCCGTCTCAATGAAAGTGATTATAGTAAATATATAAAAAAATGAACTGAAATACTCTCATTGTTGTGAGCCCTTTCATTGTTGGGATCACCGATGCGGTCCTTTGCCGAGCATCACTGACCGGAAACTCCACCACGGGACGTTGTAGTAGCTTCCACTGCGGCCTTCTTCTTTATTGTCTCGGTAAGCTTAGCGATCTGAGCCCTCATTGTCGCCATCTCGGCATCTCGCTCCTCGAGATGGTGAGTGAGTTGATGGATGGTGAATTGATGTGAGTCTAGGCTCGGGGTTAGTCCGGCGTGACCCGGAAGAACAAAGACGGAGAGGTGAGGGGTTGATTTTGCGTCTCGAGAGGAGGACGGGTGGAGTGGGTCAGTGGGGTTTGGGTGAGTCGGATTTGTTGGGTGAGTTGGCTTGCCACCCATTGTGAGTCAAGAAAATTGATGAACCTCTTGACCTTCTCCTTCACCTGAGCGAGCGACGAGTGAACCTCTTGGTACACCTGCACACGTACACGCCGTTAGCACCCAACCTGGACGAAGTGTCGCCAAGGAAGGCACTCTGATGGTCTAGTAAGTGATCGGAGAAGGAAGTACCAGAAGAAATGTGTAAGTAGAAAGAGAAGGTGTTGTGTACCTCTTTAGGGTTCCTTCGCTTTATATATATTGGCTCCCCAAATACAGGGGTAAATCAGTAATTCTAGCTCAGATGACGTCACCGAACATCACGAGCCAGATCTGTAATCATCATCATCGCATCATGCGTCCTCGAATGAAGCGTAATCGCTCGGATACCGTCACGCTAACGTAGGGACAGTTGCAGCATGCACATGTGCCTTCCCAAGTTTGTTACGAGCCTTAACCGCCTCGGGTGATGTCATAAAGGACGTCACCGATATCTCGGACTTTCCTCCCGAGTCATCTCGGATATGATCCGTCTCGGATGACTCGTCCGGATCATGCCTTATATCGTCCGAGACACCGGTTCGTCTCTGATGGGCCTGTCTCGGATGGGCTTATATCATCCGAGACACCGGTTCGTCTCGGATCATGCCCATCGCGCTATGTTCCTCATCTGGGCTTAAAGCTCCGTTTGGGCTTTGGTTCTTCTAGGTCCGTGCTCCGAGACCCCTCTGAACTGTTACTTTTTGGCCCACTACATTTTCCACTCCCTCAAAGATCTTCTAAACTGTAAGTTACCCATTGTCTCTGCAATCAAAGAGTTCTTCTGAGTGGAGATTCTAAAAAGTCTAGGAAATTGATCATTTAGTGGTACATCACCTAACCAAGTTTTTTCCCAGAATTTTGTGTTAGAGCCTTCATTTACTTTAATTTTGAAACCACTAATGATAACTTCCCCCATACCAACCCCAGCTTGACCTATTGAAAATATATCATTGCCCATACTTGAAGATCTACCTCTATTAGGCAATCTAGGTAACCATTCATTTTCTTGGATTCCATATTAATTTTCTGGACACCACCTTTACCCACAAGGAATCCTATTCTTTGTTGAATCTCCACTACCATTTGGCTAATAAAGAAGTGTTATGCTCCATTAAAATTTTAACCCCTAGCCCACCAAATTTTCTATTTCTTGTAACTTTGTCCCAGCTTAACAAGTGAAGTTTCTTTTTATCCTCAAATTCACCCGACAAAATTTTTCTCTGAATCATCTCAATGGTTTTGGCAGCTGCCACAGGTATTCTAAACAGGGACATATAGTAGATTGGCAAATTACTTAAGTGGATTTAATGAGAGTAATTCTACCACTCATGGCAATGTGTCTAGACTTCCATGGTTTAACTTTCTTCTTGACCCTATCAATCACTGGTTTCCCTCTTTTGCAACCCACAATGCTTGTCATATGTTGTACCACATTAACATCCAGACCAACTCCACATATCATGCTGTTAGCAAAATTAACTTTCAAACCTGACATGTTCTGAAACCATCTCAATATCTTTTTGATGTTAATAATTTCCTCAATATTGTTGTTGAAAAAAGAATTTGGTATCATCAGCAAATTGAAGGTGTGAGACAACAACACCATTCACACCAACTCTCACCCCTACAATAGAGCCATCATCCATGGCTCTTTTCATGAGGATATTCAGTGCTTCCACTACTACATTGAAAAGGAAGGGTGAAATTGGGTCACCTTGCCTAAGGACTTTTTGGGGGAATAACTCATCAATAGCAGATCCATTAACAATGATTGACAAGGAGGTAGTTGAAATGCATGCTTTAACCCAAGAACACCATCTATTGCCACAACCAAACTTACTGAGCATTTTCAATAGAAAATTCCAATTCACACCGTCATATGCTTTTTCAAAATCTACTTTTAAGATTAGACCCCCAGTGGAAGTATTCTTCCAGAAATCAATTACTTCATTTGGAATAAGAACCCCATCAAGGATTTGTTTTCCCCCAACAAAGGCAGCTTGAGAATCACCAATGATAGAAGGCATCACTTTTTAAAAGTTTTCTTTAAAACAGAATCCGACACTTCTACCACGTTTTAAGGAGATTGAGAGAACAATGTTCCTTTTAACTTTAAGCTTAACTCCCACCTAATGCAACTTTTAAATATCATTGCCATAAAAGCTGCTTTGTTTTTCATTGGTTTTTATTTATAGCTACTGTAAATTATATGCATGCGGAGGATTTGAGAAGATTTTGGGTGTAAATTGGATATGGTTCATGTCATGTGATATACCCTTCTAGCACATCCGGGGTTGTCCAAAAATGCATCCGATGGTCTGGATGTGTTCAACGTTAAAGCATTCTAAAATGGGTTACATTTGTTGGACGGCTCGGATGTGCCCAAGGGGGTACCACGTATACCCTATTAGCCCCCAAAAAAATTTATGTATAGAGGAAAAATTTAGAAACTTTTAAAAACCAATTGCCCTGCCAGTTAATGACACATTTAATGAGAATAGGTAAACCTGAGGAGACATGAAATCAAATGATGTGTTTTGCCTTTTTTATTTTTAATTAATTACACAGGCTAATAAGGTATAATTTTTATGTAACTTATGTATGCTTCTAAAATTACGCATTTTATATATAAAGTAAAACTACATAGAAGCACTGTTTTGAATAAGTTCCTGTTTGGTGAAAATAAAAATTAAGTTTTTGCCCTTGATAAAAGATCCTTGAATCATAAACATAAGTTTAAACCACTAAATTACATACGAAATGTAGAAAGGCGCCAACTTCTTTTCTCGAGTACGTAGATAATTTTATAGAAATTCTCTTCAATTATGATTGTTAAAAAGGCACCAACTTCCAATATGAAATGGTTAAAAAAATTAACCATTGAGTTTTTTTTTTTTTTTTTTGCTATGAGACACCATTCAGATGCTATCAACAGCATGTACACTTTTTTTTTCAAAGGCAATTACTGAATTACTTGACCGATGGCCTTACTGGTAATTACCTACAGATATTTTCAGGTTAAATTTTTTCTTCAACATTTTTAAAGCGAATCCACTTCTCATGCATTTGTGAGAGAGTTGTAAAGGGTGTTAGACATCACGTGATGTCCTTCTTTGACCAGTAAAGAATTGCTCACGATGAAACAATTATGATCATAGGTAATCATACCATGGAAAAAGAGGAATAGCCAAGTTGGGTTTTCTGTGACAATTGATCTAGACTAGTACTATTATTTAGGGTATCGATCATGATGATAACATTATTTGATTAAAATGTGATCACCTATAGTCACCCAGTTTATTGCCCAAATAAAAGATCAAGGCAGATATCAAAATGATTGTATATGTAGATCAAATGCATACAAAGATAAAAATGAACTCTTTTGGATATCCTTTCCACTAAGAATGACACAGATTTAGAGCCATCTTATCGCTTCCTAGAACTTCACTACATAGGGTACAAATTGTCAGTTTGATACAACCATTATGGTCTTCCAAAAAAGCATTTGGAGGGGGTAAATTTTTCTTTTTTTTTATATCCTTTTATATTAATTGAAAGCATCAGTATTATAATCACTAAAAAAAATAAGTACCGTGCGTTATGTTTTGGATAAACGTATGAAGCCTAAAAGGGACAGTTATTTTTTTCGGAAAAGGAACGGAATATAATCCTATGTAATTAAACAAAAAGTTGAGTAATTTTTCAGAGAGAGAGACAAACAGAAATACAGGCCAAAAGCATACCTTTTCTTTGGTACTCGTATGGACTTTGAATTGAGCGGTTTTTTTTTTTGGAACAAGAATGTAAACACAATGTGGAGCCGCCATTGGACCCTTGAAAGAGAGAGTTTGTTATGATTTATGATTTTAATTTGTCTATTATTAGTGTCTTGCTAAATTTGGAGCAGGATATGGAGATTCTGGAGTAGAATAGAACATTAAAAAAGTAGAACAAAAAACTAAGAAAAGTTCAAGCTATTATAAATATGGTTTCTTTAAATCATTTTGTTTTTGTTGTAAAATTTAGAAGGTAAAGAGTAAAGAGCCAATAAAAAAGGTAAAGAACACATGGGCTTCTTTGTTGTGAGGTTTTTTTTTTTTTTTTTTTTTGAACAGGAAAAAGATTTTATTAATGTTTGAAAACAAATTACAAAGATTACAAGGATCCAAGGCGCGGGGCATCACGGAAGAGAAAGAGCCTGCCACAAAGAAGATCACTCACTCTGAAGACACCACCCGCTAAGAACCGAAGGGAAAATAACAACCTGAGGTTGGCAAAAAAACAACCAAAACCCCCAAAGAAACCAACCAAAACCACACCAAATAAAAACCCCAACAGAAAAAAAAAAATCCCTAAAAATGAGAACAACCAAATGCCCAAACAAAAAAAAAACAAGCCCAAAGAACCACCACAACTGAAAACACCACATCATTGGCTTTCATCAGAGAAGCTTTTTATGACTTCATCATCATCCCCCAAATAATCTTCGCCCAAGATCTTGTTTATTGACCGAGTAACCTGAGTCGATTCAAGGTGAAACCTGTTGATGCCTTCAGAGGAAACAGATAAAGCAGCAGCTGTAATCGCAGACCTGAACACCACGCTTTTTTTTTTCTTTCGACCACCCTTCTTTCTAGATTTAGGAAAACCCAACCTTTCTAAATTCGTCTTATGTTTCCATTTAGTTTTCCCAGCAACCTTCACAACATTAGTTGGATTGAGGTCCACAGATAATTGGATACCCTCACCATGACTTTCAATACCAAAACCCACTTCAGAAAGATTCCAAAACCTTGATCAAATTCTGCAACCTCCTTATATAAGAGTCTGATAGCTCTGAGTCCCTAATATCTTTGGCCCCTGACACAGCTGTCTTACAATAATTTGTTTCCGTTGACTGATGCACCTCTTGATATTGCAAAGTCTCCTTATTTTGATCCAACATTTGAGTTTCCTCCACTATTTCTAGCCCATTCTCGATAATCTTCAAAGGACTCTTTGCCATTCCTATTGGTTGATTTTCAAGATGCCCATGCGCTTCACAGTTTAAATCCGCAACCCCTGCTTGTGTTGATCCAATACCACTTGAAAGATCACACTTGTTGGCAAGACTAGCATTGCTTGCTTCCTCCTCATTAATGTTTTCAACCTCAACACTGAAATCTGGAATTTGGTCAACAATCCTTGGTAACTGAAGCTTTCGAACAGATGGTTCTTCTTGAACTCTCACACGATATTCTCTGTTGTTGGCTTGGATGTTGATCCACTCATCAATGAAGTCTTTCTCCGTTGCAATGAGAACTCTTCCATTAACAAAATATGTCATACCCAAAGTATCCTCATCAATTGAAATGAATTCCCCCCAAATTTCTCCTATTTTCGTAAATGTATTAAGACACCATAGACTAAGAGGAACACCTAAGCACTTAACCCAAACAATCCTCTCCAAGCTGGCAGCTTCAACACTCCACGGCTTGACTTTGCTGAACCATTTTGTTAACCATGTCTCTTTAATTGTTAGATCCATCACTTCTTTGCTCGGGAAAGTAGTGAGTACATAACGACCCCCCATAGCTCTAACTAAAGATCCTTCCACCTTTTGATTCCTGAACTCAATTTCCAGATCCTCAATTGCAATCAATTTGTGCAATATGGCTACCGCACTGCGATTTAACCAATCATTACCAACTGGTTCAAAGTTCAGAGTTTTAGCATCCCTCTCCTTGGCCACCCTATCATTCGTATCTCCTTTTACCACCTGAGAAAAGGACTTTCCATAACCTGTGAATGCACCTTTTAGATTAAAAGCAGAAGAAGCTCCCGAATTACTCGTCTTTTTACTAAGATTGTTTTCCTGGTGGCCATCAAAAGTCCTTGAAACACCATTATCATTCCCATAGACATTTATTTTGCTTTTGCTTCCCTGCTCAAATGAGGCTCTTTTCACAAAAAGCTTCTTATCATCTATCCATAACCCATTTGCTCTACAAATAGCTACGTCTGCGGAGACAGAACAATCATAGCGAATAAAGCCAAACTTGTTACCATAAATATTGCTTCTTTTTTATGGAATGAATGTATCCTTAACAACTCCAAAATCATTAAAAGTTTTCCAAAGCCATTGATGACTCACATTGTCTGGCAGATTATCGATATACAAAGTGAAAAAATGCTTATCACCTGAACATGAATTTCTATTTAGAAAGCTGTGAGATCGAGACACTGGGATCTAGCCCCCATCTACAGTTCCAATAACTTATATTTTTTACCTAAGAAAAAAGGTAATAGAACATATGGGGCTCCTTAAAAAAAATTACCTTAATTTTTCAAAACCTTTTTTGAGAATTGTCCAAGGAGGTTTGCTTTTATACATTGGTTTTTTTTAAAGACTAGGTATTTGGTGATTAAGAGCCGAAAAATGCATGGTTTTTTCTATCGAGTTGGTTTAATGAACTAACGAGAAGGTGATATGGAGAAACAAATAAAGCATCAAGAGGAGAAACAAGCCTCCTACTGGTATTGATGACCAGTGAAAACTTGGTTGAGTCCCCCTCAGGGCCTATTTGAGCATATTGGTAGAAGAATCTACCTATGAAGACTTGGTTTGTGAATTTGAAGAGATGATTTGATGGTATTTGATGGTTGAATGAACTGAAAATCAGCTTATGGAGTTATGAAAAGGGCTAATTGTAGGTATTTTGGTTGAGCTTTGGTGATCAGAAATGGAAATGTGTTTGATTCAAGTAGCAAAAGAGTGAGTTTTTGTGGTTGGAAGTGAATGAAAGGGGAGGAATGAACTGGGGATGGAATTTCTAGAGGTATTTTGACAGAGTAACAGTAAGAGAGAGGTGAAATTCTCAGCCCCTAAAAATGGAGGAGAGGGGGTGCTTAAATAGGCAAGCAAGGGTTCAAGGTGAACCACTTGAACCTTTAGAAAGGGGGAGAGGACACCTAGGGGGTAGATGTAGATGTAATGATCTTTCCTCACACTCCTCTCCAACTGATTCTGCAACAAATCCACCCAAAGATATCATTCCCGCCCACTAACAAACTTAAACTACACTCAACCTGGACTGATATCCAGGCGCCTGGACCCATTCTAGGCGCCTGGGTTTGGCCAATCCAGGTGCCTGAAAGGGTAATCCGGGTGCATGTGTTTAAATGTCTTGGGCTGCTCCAGGGTTTCAAGGGTTGTTTTGGTAATTTTCTGGGAGGTTATTGGTGGGGGTTTTTCAAATCTTTGATCAAACCTTGAGTGCTCTCAATAGGCATTTTCGTCATCGGGGAAATTCCAGAATTCCAAGGGTCCGGATTGGGGTGTCTACAGTTGCCCCTCTTTGACGTGACTTGACATCGTTGATTTGATGCGAGTATCGTCAATGACGAAGACGTCCCCAATCCATTGCCCCAGTATTTCCAGAACACACAGAAATGATTTAGACGGATTAAAAATCCACAAAAATGATTTAGATGGATCCACAGAAATGATTTAGACGGATTGAAAATCCACAGAAATGATTTAGACGGATTGAAAATCCTCAGAAATGATTTAGACGGATTGAAAATCCTCAGAAATGATTTAGATGGATCAGAAATGATTTAAGACGGATTAAAAATCCTCATAAATGATTTAGACGGATTAAAAATCCTCAGAAATGATTTAGACGGATTAAAAATCCTCAGAAATGATTTAGTAAAATCCATTGGCCTGTCACCGCGAATCAAATCCCTGTGTGAAATTCTTAAATAATCTGTTCGGTGGTTCATCACATGCGTGCAAATTGTGAGTCAAACTCCAAATGTCCAGAAAATATCCCCAAAAGACTTGGGAATCCTCAAAATAATACTAAATAATTATGATTGGATAGCACAGTGTGGCACCTGGATCAGTTTGGGGGCACCCATATCAGCCCAATCCAGGCGCCTGGATTCACTTCGGGCGCCCGGAATCATGCAATCCAGGAGCCTGGATTCATTTCAGGCGCCTGGACTCCCAAAAATGTGAACAGTCATAACCGTCGGGTGTCATAAAATCAGTCCAGGTGCGTCCTTTTCAGTCATTTTTCTCTTCTTCTCCCACCAAACCCGATCGTCTCTCTCTCTTTTCTCAATCCCCTTGATCTCTTTCTCTCGGTTTCGTGCCAAACACACCAAAAACTTGATTTCCAACCCTAAATTCCTAGATCTACTCGGTTTTGGTCGGTTTTGGTTCAGAAATCGCACTTCCATGGCGAATTCAAGTGTCCACGATCCTTCTATGGGCCTCTCCGGTGCCGGCGGTGTGGAGGAGAGCACAAAGGTGGCTCCACCGGCGGTGGAGACCACTGTAGGTGATGCGGCGGCGGCTATGGAAGCCGTGGGTGGGACCCACGGCCCTGAGGAGGTTACGAGCGGACGGGAAGAAACCCAGGGGGGTCCACGGTGGCCGGTGGTGGCAGAGAGGAGGCGGCAGACCCTGTGCTAGTTCAAAACCTCGAAGAAAACTCAGATCCGGACCGGGTAAGTCCAAATGGTACTGTTCCACATACATTGAGTAGTTCTCCTGTTGTTGTTGATGCCCTTGTTAGTAGTAGTACTTTGCCTGTTATGCCTGTTGTTGATGATGCTGGTTTGGTGGCTGCCAGGGGTTCGGATGATGATGGTGGTGTCGGTGGCACTGATGGTGGATTGAGGGGAGGTGATGATGAGGGTGGTGTTGTTGGTGGTGGTGTCGTTGGCGGTGGTGGTGCTGGTGAGGGTAGTTCGGTGAGAAGAGATGCTGCCGGTGGAGATTTAGGTGGTACAGAGCAGGGTAGTGGGGTCATAGGTGATGTTGATAGAGGCGTCAGCGGTGCAGGTGAGCGGGTTCTGAGTTTGGGCGGCCTCGATGTACTGGTGGGAGATGATGTGGTGATGGGAGACCTTGGTACAGGTGAGATAGACAGTGGTGGTTTGAGAGATGGTGATGAGGATGGCTCTGGTCCCAGTGACCCTTTTGGGGACTCTGGTGTGGGGACAAGTGGGCTCGACAAAGGGAAGGGAATTGCCATGGAGGCGACTGATATTCCTCCAGTGACTGAGGAGACCACTTCTAAGGTGTTGAGGGAGGTTGAGGCCGAGGAGAGAGAGAGAGAGCGGCTGGTCCAAGGGTGCCAGTGGTGGAGGTCGCACGACGGGCCGTGCTGGTGAGGCCAGTCTTTCACGCAGACACCTATGACGCACCAGTGCACCACATAGTGTCATCGGTGATAGACAGATATACTTCGTTGCAGAAGAGATATGACGGAGAGGAGGTCCTGCTAGACGCCGGGAGGCACCTTTCCAGCGACTGCTTGGAGGTACAGACTTGGTTTACCACACTTTTCATTTGTCGAAATCATTATAGATCATGCATTGTGAATTTGTGAATTTCATGAACCTCTGATACTGATGAAATGTCTCTCTGTCTCAACAGGTGAACAGGTGCTTGAACGTGAATGGCTCATCGGGGCGGACTCTGCCCTTGTTTATAGATCTCCACCACGACGTGAGAGAGTTAGTGGCACTTGCAGGTTTTGAGCCGTTCATAGAGACGCAGACGAGGACGATGCGTGATCACTTCGTGGTGACCGCTCTGGCAGAGAGGTGGAGGGATTCTACGAATACCCTTCACCTGTTGTTTGGAGAGGCAACGATGACACCGTTGGACTTTTCAGCGATCACAGGCCTGCGAGTCGGAGGAGAGCCACTGCCTTTTGACTCAGGGATAGCCCAGGATGACGATGCGCTCTTACACTATTTGGGCTGGAAGCCCAACCATGGGGCGGATTCTGCTGGTTACGGTCAATTTGCTAACCATTGTCTCGGGAGACCCACGTCTCGGCTTGCTGCAGAGCAAAAGGCCCGGTGTTACCTGCTTTACATGTTCGGCGCGACCCTGTTCGCGAACCGACGCCACCACGTGCACCTGGGTTACTTAGCGGCGTTGAGGGACTTCGAGCTGGCTGCCAGGTATGACTGGGGAGGTTGGGCTCTAGCCTCGTGTTATGCTTTCATGGGATCCGTATCCTGAGGCGTGGCGGCGAGAATAGGAGGACTGTGGTCAGTTTGGGAGGTAAAACATCCAGTTTCATATCTCACAGTTATACCTTGCTGATTTTTTGCCTGCTTGCACATTGCATATTTACTGACCATTCTAAAAATGCTTTGCAGTTATGGGCTTATGAGGTGCTGGGACTGACGTCTCCGGAGTCCTCTTACCGGGACCCACGCGTGATCCCTCGAGCTCTTCGCTGGGGGCAAGGATACAGAGGAAAGAGCCCCACACGCGGCCAGTTGGACTTCTTCCGTGGAGAGCTCGACCGTCTTACTTTCGCGGAGGTATATGCCTGCTTCAGATCTCATCTCAATGTTTGTTGTACCCTTATTGCTTTTTATCTCATGAATTTCTTGCTTTCTGTACAGGTACACTGGCAAGTATGGGATGGGATTCATGATGAGTACCTTGCGCCGAGCAGAGAGCTGACACGAGGGAGGGTGCTACTGGAGTGCTCGTATGGCTGGCAGTGGTATCTTGGAGACAGGGTACTGCGCCAGTCGATACTCGCTCCTACACAGGTGGTACCAGGACCTCTTCCACCACTGGTTCTGAGGACTGAGAGCTACACTTTGGCAGAGATCAAGCGATACACTATCCTCGATACAGCTTTGGACCAGTACCTCCGGCCGACAGAGGACTACGAGGCGTACAGGCGACGGTACCTGGCTGGCCCACTAGACGTGGCGAGGTTCAGAGAGAGAGCTAGGGCTGCATGAGAGGCTGCCGCGTTGGAGGCCACGGAGGCTCTGGCTGCTGAGCAGGCGGAGAGGGCCAGAGCTGAGGAGCCGCTTGGTGGTGGAGCTGGAGTGAGAGAGGGGGCTGGCCCTTCTGTTATGAGAGAGAGAGAGAGGAGGATCTTCTACTAGGGGTGAGAGAGAGAGAGTTAGAGAGGGAGAGAGGGTGAGCGAGGACGTGCCGATGGAGGACGTTCCTCTTGAGGGGACTGGTGTTCAGGAGGAGGAGAGAGCGGAGGTACCCGGAGGGAGTGGGCTCGTGCCTATTCTCAGAAAGAGGTGGGGTGGTGCGACAGTGGGGGAGCCTGAGCCTTCTGAGAGGTCAGCCGACGAGGTTATGAAGTTGTGGCAGGTCTCTGTGCAAACACCTGAGGGAGAGAGAGGATATGTTGATATTCCTCGACCGGCTGCTGACCTTGCGCTTCCTACTGGCCCGGTATGCAAAGTTTCATTATTCCATTAGCTTTTCATGATTTCGAGATTTCTTTTACTGAAACTGTTGCCTCTGGTTGCAGTTTTCGCAGGACCCTGCGTGCTTTTACTTTGAGCAGACTCACAGTCTGCGGATCCTGGTTCGCCAGCTGGTGGCTGGGGCAGACGTGGTGCTTCGACGGCCGGGCGATCCTGCCCCTCCAGTTGCTCCTAGTCCTCCTCTTTCTAGGAGTATCCCAGTATTTCTCTTCGTTTCTTGTATTGAATTCAGACACATGTTTTATCACAAAACACTGAAATGCTCTATGTCTTGACTTTGCTTGCAGGTGCCCAGGAGGCGTTTGAGAGGCGGTGTCGCGGGCCCTGGATCGACGACTATCCGTCTATTCCGCTCGAAGGAGGTAGACTACGTTGCGATGAGAGAGCCTAAGGAAGGGGGTGCAGACGGGAAGTCTGTTCGCCGGAGAGTCGGTGAGCCTTCGACTTCAGTTGAGGATCCGCGCACAAAGACTGTTGCTGATGTGCCTCTTCCACAGGAGCCTGCCTCAGAGGACACACCGGAGAGCGAGGATGACCAGGAGTTAGGCGACCCGTAGTTAGTACTTGGTGGTTTCGAGACATTTGAGTTTTGCTTTTGCTTTTAGATCAGCTTTTTCTTTTACCATTCCGGGCCTGCGTGCCCAAGTAGTCTTTCAGATTGGGCCTGCGTGCCTGTTTTGCTCTTTCGGGCGCATGTTTGCCCTAGTACTTTCGTAGATTATGACTTGATATTTGACTTGTGTTGACTTATTTATGGATGCCATGTTTCGGTGCATGATTTGCACTTTTCATGTTGTTCATGCGTTTCATTATTGGAATTATAACAAAACACCAGTTGTAAAACTCACGAGTAACAAGAAAAAGATTTCCATTAACTGTAATGAACAAAAGTATATACAAGTTATCTACAATACAGAAAGACACGATTATCGACACTAGTGTTCGTGAATTTGTTCGAAACACTTTCAAATAACAAAAATGTACATGAGTGACTCAAATGTACATGAATATGATTACAAATGTTACCGACACCTTCACCTGACTCAAAAACATATGTACAACCCAACTGAACTGACCAAATGACACAAATGACCCTAGGATGGAATTTGGCGTCCATAGGGCTTATTCGAAAAGACGATTCTCCAATGCCATGCACTCTTCTCCGAGAACAAACATCCCACTGCTTTCATGAAGTCATATTCATTCGAGCCAATCATTTAAACTTGGTAGAATCAACTTGTAACCTTTAACCATGATTCGGAGATGTCAAACCGAGCTTGTTTTGCAAATAAACCGGTCTAAACGTCTCGTTTTCTGAATTTTCCATAATTTGAACTTTCCCGCAAGTCATAAATGTCCGTTAGATCATGTTGGAATCAATGAAACTTGCCAAAAATGTATGGAAATAAGTTTGGAGATCAAAACTTGGTTGCTGTCATCTGGTTTCCAGGCGCCTGCATCAGGCTAATCCAGGCGCCTGGAATCATCCAATCCAGGCGCCTGGATTGAGTCTGGGCGCCTGGAAAGAGCAAGTCCAGGCGCCTGGACCTGCTTCCTGGTAGAAATTTTGTTCTTCCCAAGGCATTTTCTTGCCCTTTGCATGGCGTTCTTCTGCCCCAAGCTGCATGTAAACACTTCAAACATCCTTCCCAAGCCACCTATACTCATTTCCAAAGTCTTTTCCTTCATTTTCTAACAAATGCCACTTATTTCCAAAACTTTTTCATGATTTTCCATGCAATTTTTCTTGAAAACCAACTTTGAATCTATTGAAACTTGAATTCCCCTTTCCAACTTTTGCATGTAGAATTGTCATTATTCATTACCTTCCTCTATAAATACCATGTCTTGCCAAGCATTTCCTCCATACCTATTTTCATCATTCGACTTCCTACAACTTTATTCTCCATTCCTTTCTCATTCAACTCCACACCATGGCCATGTTCGCATCTACCGTGCTTCAACCTTGGATTGCAAGCTTTGAAAACATCGATTGGTTCAATTTTTGGGGTCACCATCTCAATTCCTTACGACACATCCACTCAATTCCTCTCCGTCCCGAGCTCTTGCATGCTGCCGCTCAATTTTGGGACCCAGAGCTTCATGTGTTCCGTTTTGGTCTTCAAGAGCTTTGCCCCACTGTGGAGGAGTTTCATGCATATCTCGAAACTCGTCCCGATACCGAGCCAGTGGTTCCTTCAATCCACATCAACTTGGTTAAGATCCTTCGAGACAAGCTTGGCGTGAGTGATGGTTTTGCAAAGCGTTTGATTCACGGAGGTTCACTCGATATTCTTCGTCTCTTTGCAGATTTTAGTCCACGCGGCAATCCATTGGACTATACTGTTCAGAACCGCCGCATGTTTACTCTTTGCATGTGCCTTCTTGCCACCTATTTGTTGGTTCCGAACGACGGTAATCTCAGTCCCTCAATTGTTTCAGTTGCTGCACAGATTGAGCAACGAAGAGACATTGTTCCCATGGTTTTGGCGGAGACTCTTATGGGCTTGGATGCAGTGAGGTCAGGAAGAACCAACGTGTTTGCCGGGAGTCCCCTTTTGCTTCAGGTTTGGATTTTGGCTTTGGTATTGGTTTGGTTTGTGGTTTATGGTTTGTGTATTTTGGACTTGATTTTGGATTTTGGTTTTGGTACTTGGTTTTGGTTTGTGCTCATGGTTTTTTTTTTTTTTTTTTTTTGGTTTGGGCTCATGGTTTTTTTTTTTTTTGATTTTGGTTTGGCAGATGTGGTTGTGTGACAAAATGAAGTTGGTCGCGGATCCGGCAAATAACTGGGTTTATCAGGCTAGGGATTGGAGAAGCAGGGGTTTTGTGGAAGTTCGACATAATGTGGAGAACTGGTTGGATTTTTTCATTGCGGTGGAAGAGGAACAAGTCATTTGGAGGTGCCACTGGTTGCCTCTGCCAAACATGACGGCCAAACACATGGGACATTCATGGGTGGTTCTGGCCGGACTGACAGGCTTCACTTTCTATTTTCCTCAGCGCATCCTTCGTCAGTTCGGGACTCGTCAGGAGGTGGAGTTCTCATATCCTACTGATTTCCATCTCCCCGAGTTCAAGCGTTCCGTCGTTGAGGCATACCGTCACGGTTGGGGAAGTAGAGTGACTTGGGTTCGCGACCAATACCCTAGTATTCACCTGCGAGGAAGGTACCGTGAATGGCTCAGAGGGGAAACAGAAGCAAGAGTTGGCAAAATCGTGGACTGACCTTCTCAACTTAACTAAGTTGTTTCCAGAAATAAATGGTGCATCCATGTAGTTTTTTTTTTGTTTTTTTTTTTATGTAATCGAAGAAATGATTTGAATAAACTTGAACGATGAAGGGTTTCCCCCTCTTGGTTCATTCGGTTCCTTATGCTTCCTCCTTTAGATATTGCGAGAAATGTGAACCAACTCAGCGGATTTAGACCGAACCCCAGGATGAGGTTGCCTACGTATCCTTTTGCAAGGAATCAGGTCATGGCGTAGTTCAGGGAAAGGTTCACTCGGGTATTAACACTCTCCTTTTAGTGCTCTAAATTTTGCCTGACACCGCCTTTTCAGGTTTTCGGTCCAGCGAGCTCTTTTGAATTTTAGCCTTAAATTTTGCCTAGGCCGTCCAATGTGGATTTTCAGCCTAGCAGGCTTGCTCTGAATTTTGCTTGGATCGGCCCGCCCTTGCGGTTTTCCGCCCAACGAGCATCTCTCAGGGGTAATATCGCTTGAGTTGGTCCAAATTGACAAGATTGTTGAATTCATTGCCATCCAAATCAATAATCACCGCTGCCCCACCGTTGAGTATAGTCTTGACGATGGATGGCCCTGCCCATTTCGGCCTGAATTTCCCCCGTGGATCAAATATGGGTGCTCGGATCTCTTTAACGACCATATCCCCTTCAATAAAATCCCTGGATTTCACCTTCTTGTTGAATGCGCGAGCAATCCTCCTTTGATACCCTTGAATGTGATACAACACCCGCAGTCGCCTTTCATCAAATAACATCAGCTCTGCGAACCTATCGCTCAACCAATCGGACTCGTCAATTTCATTTTCTATCATTACCCTCAAAGATGGCACTTCGAGCTCAATGGGAAGTACTACTTCCATACCATATACCAATGAATAGGGTGTTGCCCCTGTCGGAGTATGGATGGAAGTACGATATCCCCACAGTGCCAACGGTAGCTTTTCATGCAAATCCCTGGATGATTCAATGGTTTTCTCCAAAATGTTCTTGATTGATTTGTTTACTGCTTCCACTTCTCCATTAGTTTGTGGCCTGTACACTGTTGACTTGTGTACCTGAACATTGAACTCTTCAAGCACCTCTGTTGCCCTTCCTTTGAAATGCACGCCATTGTCTGACACAAACGCATTTGGGACCCCATATCGGTAAATGATGTTCTGCTTAATGAAATGAGCCACTTGCACTGCGGTTAACGTAGCATAAGAAGCTGACTCCACCCATTTCGTGAAATAATCAATTGCCACCAATATAAATTTGTGTCCATTTGATGCTGGCGGCGTGATTTTCCCGATTACATCTATGCCCCATACTGAGAAAGGCCAAGGCGTTGCCATTGTATGAAGCTCAGTTGGTGGGACATGCATGAGATTAGCGTGGACCTGACATCTATGACATCTCCGCACATACTGGATGCAATCTGTCTCCATGGTTAACCAAAAGTACCCTTGCCTCAGAATTTTCTTTGCCATCATCACTCCGCTCATGTGGGGACCACAAATTCCTTCATGAATCTCCTCCATCACCCTTTTATGTCGTCACTATGGATGCATAACTTGTGCATACCACAGTATGACCTTTTGTACAACCTTCCACCACAAATGATGTATTGCGACGCCAACCTTTGTAATGCTATCCGATCTTTCTTATTTGCTCCTTCCGGATACTCTCCCTTCTCAACCAGATTCCAAATATCGTGATACCAAGGCAGACCATCATCCACTTCTTCAACATTCATCACATATTCATAGGCTGGCCTATTCCTTTGTTCAATCATGATTGGTTTCATTCTCACTCCTACGGGCAATTCTACCATGGATGCCAGAGTAGCAAGTGCATCGGCAAACTGATTCTTCATTCTTGGGATGTGAGTAAAACTGACTTGCTCAAACTGATGAATCAGGTCGTCGAGGTCTTTATGGTACGGCTTCAACTTTTCTTCCCGCACTTTCCAATCACCGTTGGCTTGAGAAACCACCAAATTTGAATATCCCATCACTTCCAGTTTCTTTACCCCGATTTCAAAAGCAGCTTCCATTCCCACAATGCACGCCTCATATTCCGTTTGATTATTGGTTACTTCGAAATTTAACTTGAAAGAGAGAGGAATATGCAGCCCTTCCGGTGATACTAGTAGTATACCGACTCCAAATCCTCTCTGATTGGCAGCTCCATCAAAGTACAGCTTCCAAGTATCTTCCGATACCGTCATAACATGTTCATCGGGAAACTGAAATTCCGTATCTTCTGCCCCTCGATTGGGTGATCTGCTAGGAACTCCGCCACAGCTCTTCCTTTCACTGATTTTCGTGTTACATACTTGAGTTCGAATTCGGCCAATAAGAGCAACCATCGTGCCAGTTTTCCGGTGAGTGCTGGTTTCTCGAATAGGTATTTGAGAGGGTCCATCCGAGAGATTAACAACACCGAATAAGCTAGCATGTAATGTCTCAACTTTTTGGAGGCCCAAACAAGAGCCCAACATGTCTTTTCCAACGGGGTGTACCTCTCTTCAGCTCCTACCATCTTCTTGCTCAGGTAATAAACAGCCTTTTCCACTCCGGCTTCTCCTTCTTGTGCCAGCATACATCCCATCGCCGATTGCGTCACAGATAAGTATAGGATCAAGGGATTTCCAGGTATTGGTGGCATCAATACCGGAGGATTTTGAAGATACTTCTGAATTGCTTCAAACGCTCTCTGGCACCTGTCGTCCCATTGGAAAGGCACTCCCTTCTTGAGAATACGAAACATCGACTCGCAAGTTGAAGTTAACTTGGCGATGAATCTGCTGATGAACTGGATTTTTCCTAAGAAACTCCGGACTTCTTTCTCCGTCTTTGGTGGCTCCATCTCTAATATCGCCTTGATTTTTGATGGATCGACTTCAATCCCCCTGGTGGTAATCATGAATCCCAACATCTTCCCCGCGGTGACTCCGAATGTGCACTTTTGTGGATTGAGGCGCATCTTGTACTTCCGTATTCTTTCAAAGAACTTGCGCAGTGCCGGGAGATGCTCTTCCCTTTCTTTTGCCTTCACAATCATATCATCAACATACACTTCGACCTCTTTGTGCATCATGTCATGTAACAAAGTCGTTGCAACTCGTTGGTAAGTTGACCCTGCGTTCTTCAATCCGAACGGCATGACCCGATAACAAAACGTGCCCCATTCAGTAGTGAAGGTTATTTTCTCTCGATCTTCTGGTGCCATCAGAATCTGGTTATACCCCGAGAAGCCATCCATGAATGATAATAGTGCATGCCCTGCCGTGTTATCCACCAGTACATCAATGTGCGGCAAGGGAAAGTCATCTTTCGGGCTGGCTTTGTTCAAATCTCTAAAATCCACGCATACCCTGACTTTTCCATCCTTCTTGGGCACTGGCACAATGTTAGCAACCCATTGTGGATACTTCGTTACCATTAAGAATCCGGCATTGAACTGCTTGGTAACTTCCTCCTTAACCTTTTCAACCCAATCCGGCCTGATTTTTCTCAATTTTTGCTTTACTGGTTTTGCATCGGGATACAAGGGGATTCTATGTTGCACAATTTCAGGATCGATTCCGGGCATATCTGCGTGGGACCAAGCGAAAACATCTTCGAATTCTTTGAGTAAATCAGTGAGCAACTTTTGTTCCTCCGAAGATAGCCCGGAACCGATTTGAACCATGCGAGGATTTTCCTCATTTCTCAAGTTTATTGAAATAACTTCTTTTACTGGATGAGCATGCCTTTCATTTTCCCTTTCGATTAGAGACCTAAGTTCTATGGGTATTTCTCCCTCGAATTCGGTCTCATTATCGTCAGGATCAACACAATTTATTTCAGGAACAACAAAGTAAGCGAAATCATAGTCCATTTCATTCATGAAACCCTCAGGGGTGCGGTACATTGCAGTGGACTCGAACTCAAAAGAAAAGTGATGACATGGAGTGGCATGAGGCGCGATCTCCGACTCAAAGCTAGGTACAGACTCGGACTCGAAATTAGACTCAGACTCGGTGAAAGTGCCAGTGAATTTTAAAACAGGTGTGAAAGTGCAATTCTTATATCCTCCTACGGCATCCACAATCAGCACGCTGGGGTCTTCAAGGGCCTCCTGCCCGAGCATCATCACCGCTGGCTCCTCTTTATCCTTACCTGTTAGACTGACCTCGTCGAACATTAACATCAGGATCCCACCGTCCAGAGCCTCCATCCAATCCGCTTTGAGTTCTTTCACCAGTTTTTCCACCTTTTCATGTTCATCTTCACTGTCCCAAGCATCATTAGCAAAAATTTCAAACCCAGGGTACACCTCTTCGTTTATTTCATTTACAAACGGCTCCAGCTGACCGCGATAAGGTGCATTAGACCCTTCTTTGACAAAGCGGATTTGATGGTTTGCACTGCTGCCTTCCTAGTTAGTCTTTCCTCTTTGCATTTCCTTTGGTGTAGGCTCATATCCCAACCCAAAACGGCCTCGATGAGAGGGGAATTCTGGAAACTGAGCCACCCCTTGGTGAGTTCGGCCTAAACCAGTGCCTGGCAGATAAGACATCCTTCTCATCATCTCGAGAACAGTGGTACTGATTGTGAAGTCATCATCAATGCGGAGCGTGCATACACCGCTAGAGGTATCAAAAGCAAAACCCCCAATTTGGATGTCATTCTCATCATGCATAATTTCCAACAAGGGAGCATTGTCTTCGGCATGAGGACAAATGCCTGAGTCTCCATAGAGGGCAATCGTTCCGCTTTCTAACCCAAGCAAGACTTTTTGATGCAGAGTGGATGGAACTGCCATTATGTCGGATCGATGCATCCAAGGGCGACCCAACAACAAATTGAATGAAGCCGGAATCTCAAGGACCTGGAATTCCACCAATGATTTAAACCCTTCGGCTGCAATCTCCATTTCCACAGTCCCAAGTACATTGCGACGGGTGTTATCGTAAGCCCGAACAGTGAGATTGGATGGTGTAAAGTCCTTTGGTTTGAGTCCCAAACACTGAGCTGTTCGGAGAGGACAGACGTTGAGCGCAGACCCGTTATCTATCAATACAACTGGAATCCATTTCCCCATGCACTTTGCTTGCGCCCTTGGATTGCTTTCCAATTTGATTTCCCCAAGCGTAGGGTTTAGGTCGGCGACAGCATGATACCGGTAAGTCCGGGTCGAATCCACAGGGACCGAACGCACCCGGCGTGAGAGTTGACTTGCGAATGAAGTTTTTAGCCTTAAAGCGGCAAACTTGGCTTTTGTGATTTGTTGGTGGATTCACTTAACTTCGTAAATGACACGGAATACGAAAAGACTAAATTAACAAAGGTAAAGCCTAGGAGTTCATAACGATCACAACCAAAGCTAACCAAATCCTCACGCTCGGTAACCGACTCGAGCCACCGTTAGGTGCACCCGAGCAAATGGTTTAAAACTAAACCATCGCCTAGAAAAATGTGTTCCACAAAGAATAAGATTCTTGTGCCATTTAGACAAACATTTGAGTCGCCTTATCCCTAAGCATCGCACGTACCAAGTGGTCAAGCCCCGGGCGACGTGCGATCAAAGGGGTTTACAGACCCTAATTTTGATTCGTAAAAGTGAATCCCGATTCATTGCTCGACAAAAGTTGAAAGCCTTTTTTAAATTGCGCGAGGAACTGGATTAACCTTGGTCATGGGGAGTCAATCACCCCATGACCCTACCTAATTGACTACTCACTCATTAGGCAAAGACTAATTAATTTAATTAAGGAAGTTATAAACATGACCAATAACTTTGAAAAGTGATTTTTAACGATGATAACAAACTTGCCAACAACTTTAAACCTTAGAGAAATAACAAACAACCAATAAAAACTAGAGTTTAAGAAGGATTTAGCTAGGAAATGAAGAACAAGATTTAACCGATAAAAACACAAATAAACTAGATTTATAAAGAGAGAATGATTGTAGCTACAACAATAAACCTTGACAAATTAACTAGAAATGAAAACTTACTTGAGAAATCTAGAGAGATAAAGCTTCAAAATCCTCCAATGGAGGAGCTAAACTAAAACTAAAAATGAAAGAGTAAGTCATGGGAGAGAAGGAGAGAGGAGAGGCCCCATATAGTCTTTCCCTTCTCTCTCTACAAAATATCCAAAAAGTCCTCACAAGAGCATAAAACATTCCATAAGTAGTAAGTGCATAAAGTGCTCAAAAAGTGGTTGGCGGGTGTTTTTGGACCGGTCCACTTTATTCCGGATCGGTCCAGAATTGTCTGGGAAAACTTTGAGCAAATCTGGATCGATCCAGATTAATCCGGATCGGTCCAGAATCGTCTGGAAATTTTACTTCAAATTTGGATCGGTCCACTTTAATCCGGATCGGTCCGGATTAATCAGGACTTGAACTTGGCTTCTTTGATCACCCCCTTTGAATTGCGTGCTTCCGGACTTCCTCCAAAGCACTTAAATGAGTTGTGCATGAGTTGTGCGACCCTCGGGGGTGGTGTTCCTTGGTCACTTGAGTGCTCGTTCACTCTCGGATTCCACCGGGAGTTTTGTGTGAGCGTGAAGCGCGGCTTCAAGCCCCCGGCCACTTGGCTTTGTGACTCTTCGTCTTCCCGGGCCTTAGCCGAGTCTTCATTTCTTGGCTCTTGAGGCCCGGTGGTGGCAAACCATGGGGCGATTGGCCCTTCGGTTCTCAATGTGCTCAAAATGCGTTTATTTCACGCGTTCAACCTGTAACTTGGCAAAAACACTACGACGCGCAAATCAAACATATAAGGCGCGAAATCGCGTGCTTGTGTGTGATAAATGAGTACGATAAGCCCCAGATATGTACAATAATGGGGGCTTATCACACTTCATGGTAACATGCAAAGGTTTGTTGTGGTCGGTTCCCTCGAGCGGTAAATCGGCTTCGGTGAAGGTTACGATGTGCTTGGTGGGTTTGGTAGCAATGGTGGGTTTGGTAGTAATGGCGGCCATCATGGCTTCAGGGGTAGTGTCAGGAGCGATCTCCATACAAGATAGTGCTTGAGCAAGCTTTTGGCGATGCTCGTTGGAACTCATGAGTAGTCCCCAAATGGTTAAGGCGGCTAAGGTTTTCTCGAGCTGTTTTTGGATGGGGTTTTCTTCGGCTGTTGGTGGAGGTTTTGGACGAAACACACGGCTATTGGTTGCAGAAGAGGTGTGAGTTTGGTTGGTTGGTGGGTTAAAAAGGTTTTGGAAATCGGTTGGGTTGGCGATTGGGTCATTGGGATTGTTTGAAGTCGGGTTATTTTGTGGAGCTGGGTTGTTTTGTGGGGTTAGGTTGTTTTGTGGGGTTAGGTTGTTTTGTGGAGTTAGGTTGTTTTGTGGGGTTAGGTTAACTGGAGGCTGGTTCATGGTGTTAGGAGGCGGGTTAGAGGTATTTCTAGTGAACATTTGAGGAGGCTGATAAAACCGACCACTTCGAAGAAGATGGAGAACTGAATCAAGGTCATCTCCCCACAAATCAGTATAATCTGTGTAAAAGTCAACAAGATCCCCCTCTGCCTTTCTTTTTCCCTTCGCAATACTGGCTTCTTTCAAGCCCTTGGTAATTCCTTCCACCGTTGCTTCACTCCACACGTCTCCATTCTCCATTGTTGCTTGATTAACGGCCCAAACTTCATCATCTCCGACCCATAATGGTGATAATGCTATGCCCTCACTTGGATTGGTGGCCCAAACATTGGCTAAAACATTCTCTTCCATTTGCTGATCCCAAATATCGGCCACGCCGTTGTTCAACACCATGATGTTACAATTTTCCGGAATTTGTACTTGAGGTGCTGGGAGATTCCCATCAATTATGTAGTCATATGGTGTGAACTCTATCCCTTCCGTCATTCGATTTACTGCATGCTCACTCATCATGGAAAAATCAGGGCGACCCTCCCACAATGGTGTCATTGGGAAATATGTTTCATCAAAGAACATGGGGAGCGTGGACCCATCCAAAGGATCATTGGGGTCCAAGAGTTGCCATTCAGTCGGTGCGGGATCCCATTCATCTCCTTGCGCAACATTGGGTGCTTCAATCTCTTATTGCCAGTTCTGTCCTTGTCCTTCTTCCACTGGTTGTTGATTTTGTACCATGGGTAGCTATTCTCCAAATAAATTTAGAAGTGCAAACCCATCAAGTGGATCTTCGAACATCGGATCCCAAAATTGGTTGATCATGGCGGCGAATGGAGGCTCTTCGTTAAGCTGCTCATTGATCGGCCATGCTTCTTCATTCGCCATGCCATTTGCTACCATCATCTCATGCTCTCGCGCCTCCATTGTCATCACAACATCCCCCCATTTCTGCCACATATTGGGATCCAAATGTGCCTCTAGAAAGCATATCCCGGGTTCGACTGGTATAGGTACAATGGGCTTGGGATCTGTTTCGGGTATGATATACTGGCTTGGGTCAAATGGTATGGAATTTAGGTCTTTTTGAGTGGAGCTGAGGGTAATCTGGCCTATATCAATGTTTCTTTTGTGGGTTGGCAAGGGATTGGTGATGACATTAGGTTTCTCGGTGGGATCTCGGATTTGTTTATTGTCAATAAGATCTTGAATCTTATGACGCAGCCGCTGGCATCTTTCTATTGGGTGGCCGGGTGTTTGGTGGAAAATGCAGAAGGTGTTTGGGTTATAGGATGGTGGAGGATTTTATGGAGGTGGGAATGGTTGTAGTGGCTTAATCTTTCCTTGTTGAACAAGTCGCTCGAAGACAACAAGAAGGGGTAGAGGAAGAGGGGTGAAAACTCGCCGTCCTTTTTGGTTTTGAAATGGCTGGGTTGGTTGAGCTGGTTGGGACATGATGGCATTTATGGGCTCGGTTTTGTGGGATTGGTGATTCATGGAACTGGATGAAGCACTGGCTGTGTAACTGGAATTCGCATATAGGGATGAGGTATTTCCAATGTAGTTCCGCTTGGGCCTGGGGATGGGATCTCCTTTCTTCAACACCCCACTTTGCATGGCTTCTTCAATTGACAAACCCATCTCAAAATAGGTCTCAAAATTATGCGCCTGAGCCATCACCATATACTGAGCTAAATCAGGCTGAAGGTTCTTGGTTATGATGCGCATTTGGTCCTTGTCACTAGGACGATCGGTCATTTGCGCAGCCTTCGCTCTCCATCTCTTCACAAATTCCGCGAAGGATTCTCTCTCTTTCATCTTAATACTCTCGAGCTCTCGAGTGGTGACTTTGAGCTGCACATTGTATTCAAACTGTTTAACAAAAGCAGCCGCCATTTCTTCCCAAGTCTGTCTCTTCGAGATGTCAAGAGATAAGAGCCATTGGAGGGCGGGCCCTGTGAGAGTTTCATGGAACATTTGTGCCATGGCAGGCTTATCAACATCTTGCAATGAGAGAGAGCTAACATAAGCCAGAACGTGTCCCCTCGGATCTCCGGTTCCGTCAAATTTCTCAAAGTCCTCATGTTTGAACTTCTTGGGGAGCTTGGCACCTGGGAAGATGCAAAGTTTGTCCATATCAAAACCAGTGATGGTTCGCTTTTCACTTTTGGACACAGATTCTTCAAGCTTAAGTATCTTGGCTAGCATTTCAGCCAATTGGGGATTGTCAGGTGGAGGAGGCTGCTCCGGATGCTCATCATTGGGAATCTCTTGATCCCGAGCTTCACCATCGGGTATCTGCTGTTGAGGTGGAGGGAGTCGACTCTGAATGTTCACCATAATCGCCATGAGTTGGGCGATCTGGGTATCATTCCGAACCCTTTCATCTTGCATCTCTTTCCTTAGGCGTTCAAACTCATTTGGGGGATCGTGCTCTTGTTCGGCCGCCATGCTCGTTTCGAACTTTGGCGATGAAGGTCGAAACAATCTCTGTCCGGGAGGTCGAGTCCAAACAGGTAAGGTCTTCTTCTTCTTTGCAGGCCCAATGGTTCAAAACTGAACATAAGCAAAAGCGGGACTCAGTTTGCAGCCTTCGAATACCAAATACAAACAAAAGGGTGCCTAGACATGCGTGTCACTCCTCGCCCAAAGTTAGTCCTACTTCTAAGCCTAGGAATTAAGCTACCGGTTTCAGATCTCACTTGGAATCATCTGTACAACAGATTGTATCAACACCACGGGTAAGTCGTTTTACTCGGCGGTTACGGCTTTTCAACCTATAGCCTAAATGTTGAAGTCGTAACCGTTATCCTTTCTTTGACTATCCGAGACAAAGCAATGAGGTGTCGCCATCCAGTTACAAGTGGTTCCAAGGCTAGTCCGAAACACAGGCGGCCGTTCGGGCACGACCAACACCGGAGGTATCTCAAACTCCATGGATTTAAAGTCTCCTAGACTGTCATGTACAACCTAGGGTTAGACTACCGGATCCAAATCTCACTTAAAGCCATTGCACAGAAGATTTTCCAACACCCCGGGTAAACCATTACTCGGTAGGTACGGCGTTACAACCTAAAACCTAAATGTTGACGCCGTAGTACTTTTCTTGGTCATCCGAGATAAAGCAATTTGGATGTCGCAATCCAGATACAAATGGCCTCAAGGCTAGTTCGAATCACGGCGGCCGTTCGGGCACGACCAACACCGGAGGTATCTCAAACTCCGTGGATTTAAAGTCTCCTAGACTCGACCCAACGACTTTGGAAGGTTGCCCCAATCCTCAAGTTTTCTTTTAAGGAAAAAGTCTATGACATTGGATGGACGGATTTGGGAAAACATGAATTAGACAGATTTTCGGCAAGAATCTAAATTTGGATATTTAAGGGCGATTGTCCCTCCTCGGGCTAATGTCCCGTAAAATCCATTTAGATCATTGTCAAGAATTTGATCATTCAAATTTTCCCATGTCCGACCGTCCTAAAGACCAACTTGTAAGAACAACGCGCATATGAGATGCACGACTCATCATCGGGCCGAGGCAACCTTCTACTAACTGCCGGGAACCTAACTTATGCTATACTGATAACATATAAGACAAGAATATGTACGGATGCAAGTGTATGCATGTATGCAGTATGGCATGCTTGGAAAGACGGTAACACCTAGCACGCAACAGGATGGAGCACATAATCCTAACACATTGGTTGGTTATCTAACGTGGGGTTCTATGGTTAACTATACGCAAAGGCCGGTTTTTGGTTTAAGATGGGTACCCCGGACTCAAAGCCAAAGCTGTCTCCCACCGCCAAGGATCCCGCAAGGCGATGGTAATAACGACAATTGTGACTCATCACGGTCGGGGGGTGCTGAGTATTTTGGGATTCCCCGTCACCGGCAAGCCGGGCGGGATTGCTGAAACACGCCAGCGGAGGCTAGTAACCATGCACGTGCAATGCAAAAAGTCCATAAAAACAATATTTTCAAAATCCTTTAAACATTTTTCAAGTTTAGCTCTCAATGATTAATACGCATTTTAATAAAATTACACATAAGTGTAATAGTACTAAAATGCATATTAATGCATACTCCCCAGCAGAGTCGCCAGCTTGTGAACACCCGGCGCGAGCGCGATGTCCACGAAAACAATTACGGTTTGATTTGAAAAATGATTTGATTGATTGAATAGAGCCGCCACCCGGATTTGAGGACTATACCCTAGAAACCTTTTTGAAAAATGACTCTTTTACCCCTGGAATATAAAATATTTTACTGGTCTCACAAATCGAGATTTCTCGGGTCCAGAAGCTAGATTACGCGAGGGGAAGGAATTTAAAGCACCCATTGCGCCCGGTGAAACCACCGGTCTCTACTAAATGTTTAAAGGATGTTGAAAATGTTGTTTGGATAGACTTTGATCACATATTCATGCGAGAACACATAAACATGTCAATGCTATTAATGTAATGAAAGTGTATACTTGTGGTTGTGTATTGAATGAGTGATTTATGCATTAGACTCTGAATTTTTACTAAAACATGCCCAAAATGTTCTAGGATACCCCAAAAACTTATCACAAACAACAAAATTGCCACACCTGGATGACAATCTAGGCACCTGGATCAAGCACATCTAGGCGCCTGGATTGAACCCAGGCGCCTGGAAAGAGCCAATCCAGGCGCCTGGATAGAGCCAATCCAGGCGCCTGGATTGCCTTCCAGACAGAAAACTCAAAGCCTCATTTTTCACAGTAGAGATCAAATGCAGTGTTTCTATTGACTCTCATGCATTCTAGAAGATGTGTAGCAATATAAAAGTAAGCATGAAACTTCAAATTTGAGTTAAATGCAATGAAATAATCCTAAAATGCAATGATAAAGCATTGATAATGATCGTTTTAAACACTCTCAAGAGGAATATGCTTGAGTGACATGAAAGATCTCATCTAGACACCTTAAAAATGAAAGATCAGAACCTATAAATGACTCATAAACTCATATGGACACTTCTTTCTTGTGCAATCTCTTTTCAAAGCATGATTGTGATTTCAAAACACTTTAAATAATCATTGTAGCAAAGGTCAGATCATGAAATACAGACATTCAGAAACTAACTCATGCAGATGATGTACCAAAGTCTGATTAAAATGCAAATAGAAACAGAAAACATGATCAGAAAGAAATGGAATCCAGGCGCCTGCATAGAGTGAATCAAGGCGCCTGGACTCAATGCAGGCGCCTGGAAAGTGATGATCCAGGCGCCTGGATTGAGTACTGATGCACAAACTGATTTCTTTTCCTGATGATTTCCAAACTTCTTCCAAGCCTCCTACTGGTATTGATGACCAGTGAAAACTTGGTTGAGTCCCCCTCAGGGCCTATTTGAGCATATTGGTAGAAGAATCTACCTATGAAGACTTGGTTTGTGAATTTGAAGAGATGATTTGATGGTATTTGATGGTTGAATGAACTGAAAATCAGCTTATGGAGTTATGAAAAGGGCTAATTGTAGGTATTTTGGTTGAGCTTTGGTGATCAGAAATGGAAATGTGTTTGATTTAAGTAGCAAAAGAGTGAGTTTTTGTGGTTGGAAGTGAATGAAAGGAGAGGAATGAACTGGGGATGGAATTTCTAGAGGTATTTTAGCAGAGTAACAGTAAGAAAAAGGTGAAATTCTCAGCCCCTAAAAATGGAGGAGAGGGGGTGCTTAAATAGGCAAGCAAGGGTTCAAGGTGAACCACTTGAACCTTTAGAAAGGGGGAAAGGTCACCTAGGGGGTAGATGTAGATGTAGATGTAATGATCTTCCTCACACTCCTCTCCAACTGATTCTGCAACAAATCCACCCAAAGATATCGTTCCCGCCCACTAACAAACTTAAACTACACTCAACCTGGACTGATATCCAGGCACCTGGACTAATATCCAGGCGCCTGGATTGTTCAATTCCAGGCGCCTGGATTGAATCCAGGTGCCTGGACCATGGTATCCAGGCGTCTGGACCCATTCCAGTCGCCTGGGTTTGGCCAATCCAGGTGCCTGAAAGGGTAATCTAGGTGCATGTGTTTAAATGTCTTGGGCTGCTCCAGGGTTTCAAGGGTTGTTTTGGTAATTTTCTGGGAGGTTATTGGTGGGGGGTTTTCAAATCTTTGATCAAACCTTGAGTGCTCTCAATAGGCATTTTTCGTCATCAGGGAAATTCCGGAATTCCAAGGGTCCGGATTGGGGTGTCTACAACGTTCCAATACACGATCTTCTTATTTTTTTGTACAACTTATTTTATCTGTAATGTGTAAAAAAAAGACGGCTCTGATTGCCAAAAAAAACTTAGGTGGAGCTTGGATTGTCCACTTTACGACTTTAAGGGCTCTTAGATGCATTAAATGTGATTCGATCACACGATCGCCAATAGCTGATAATCTCCAATTTTGGTGATACTAATAAAATCAGTGGGCCGTGAAATTTTAACGGTTCAGATCGACTATTGTAAATACTGACTGGGTGATGACCTTTAAAATCTATACATTGAATATAGTTGATATCAAATTAAGTCTTGTGCTGTAGTTGAATGTATAGTAGCCACATGACTGTGATACAATTAAGATGATCGGGTCCGTTGATTTTGTTGTTCTCCTTAGTTAAATCATAAACGTAAATTTTTGGCTGAATTGGGTGTAAAAAGGTTATTCATCGGGACACAATTGTATTAAGTAAATGAGTTCTTATGTCCGATCAAGTGTGTACAATGTAAAAGATCGATGATTCTGATGATCGATGTGGACGGTCGATCTCCACCGGTTGGTTGATTTGATGATTGATTTGAAAAAAGAGTCGCCACCCGGGTTTTTGGAAAATGGTTTGGGACCCGAGAAACCAATTTGAAGGATGATTGAGAAAATGACTTTAGAAAACAATTTGAAAACCAGAGATTCGTTTCGGGTTCGGGAGCCAGGTTACGAACGGGGAAGGGTTTTAATGCACCCCGTTCGCCCGATTAAAAATCGGTCTTTACTAAACATTTGTGGGATTTTAAGAAAACCTTTTATTGCCAAACTTTATTCACATAAGTAAGAAACAAATTTAAATGACATGAATTGACATAATAACGACGATAAATAAGAAGAAAATGAACCACAGATTAAAAAAATGCTTCAGAAGATTTGTTTGATAAAAATTACTCCTTTAAGGGTGCAAAATAGATTGAAAAGAGTAGTAATGGAAATGTATCTCCCAAGGATGGTTATGTCACACGACAATGAAAAATGCCTTATAACATATGCTGAGAGACTCGAATGAAACGATTTTTGTTAAAACATTTGACTTACCAAGTCCAAGGGAGGTATAAGGAACTTCCTTGGACTTGGTATCACCCCTCAGAGTATTGAAAAACGAAACTTTGAACAAGTGCTAACCTTGATTAAGTTTGAAAACGATGCTCCTTTACTTGACTTGAAAAAAAAAAACTTCGGCTTTTGGACGCGGAAACCCGGATCGGTGTGAGGTTTTGAAGTGTTGAGGAAGATTATGGGCTGGTTTTGAAAGAGTATGGTTGTATACGGTGTTTTGCAGTGGTTGAAATGGAGAAGGAAAACTTTCGGTAGTTGAAACGGAGGGAGAGAACTTGATCTTTTTCAAAATGGAGGAGGAAAGAATTTTTGTTGTCTCTTTTCAAAATGGAAGAGGAGAGGTGTTTATATAGGCCAAAATATACTTGGGGAGGAAGAAAACTTGATCCAAACGCAAAGAAATAGACTTGGCCACCAAGAAACTTCGGGATCAAGTAAACTTGGTGACCAAGTCTGCTGCTTCAGGAGTCCCGCGCGGCACAATAGGTGTCCCGCGCGGTACAGTTAACAGGCCAAACTTCGCAGGGCCGCCACAGGTGCTACCGAACTCCGTTTTGCGCGTGGTTGGTACCGTTTGAAAGCTTGTTAAGTCTACTTTCTAACCCAAGTGGTTTGGAATCAAAATAATTTGTACATAAAAATATGTGACCATTTTACCCTCAGGTGGTTGGAAAAGAAATCATTTTGGTAAAATCTTCACATCTCCCTCATTTCAAAATGGATTGAGACATATTATATATTGAAAAAGAGGGTTTTTAATCTCCTAGAAGATGGTGTAGGGTAGGGTTTATTTTGAAGAGGTTTTCCTTTGATTTTTTGAAAGAGAAGGAGCATCGTTCTAGCTTCCAAGAATGTTTCGATTCATTTCATCATTGGGGATTAAAAATGTACGTGAACGTCTTATTTTAGGGTGTCTACAGTTGCCCCTCTTTGACGAGGCTTACAATCATTGTGTGATGGAAGTCGCGTCAAAGACAGAAGACACCCCTCGATGTGGACGTCCTCGTACGAAAACAAACAAGTAATACATGATGCATGTGGTCGAGCTCGTAAGAGCTGCCTACGTACCTCGTTGTAAGGATCAGACCAGCGTAGTTCATCGGGGCTGAATGCATAAAGCAAAACGGTGACTTATAAGAGTTTACAGAAAACATACCTTGATCAAATTTCGGGGATTGTCACTCCGTTTTTTTTCAACGAGGGAAAAACGAATGATGTGCTGTGAACGAAACCGGCGAGATAGAAACCAGTTGGTGCTGGGAAAGCCGTTGTTAATGCCGTTGAGGACTTATAGAACCAGTCGGTGCTTGAGATAATTGTTGTCAATGCCGGAGAGGACTTACGAAACCATTCTGTGATGAGATAACTTTTGTCGATGCCGGAGAGGACTTACGAAACCATTCTGTGCTGAGATAACCGTTGTCAATGCCGTAGAGGACTTACGAAACCATTGATTGAGAAAACCGTTGTTAATGCCGCCGAGGGACTTTATAGAACTAGTTGATCTTTGAACCATTGAATGTCCGAGAGAAACCATTGTTAATGCCGTTGAGGACTTATAGAACCGATCGGTGCTTGAGAGAATCATTGTTAATGCCGTTGAGGACTTACGAAATCAGTTGGTGCCAAGAAAACTTGTCGTTAATGCCGTCGAGGGCTTTATAGAACTAGTTGATGCTGAACCATTGAATGTCTGAGAGAGAACCGTTGTTAATGTCGTTGAGGACTTATAGAACCAGTCGGTGCTTGAGAGAATCATTGTTAATGCCGTTGAGGACTTACGAAATCAGTTGGTGCCAAGAAAACTTGTCGTTAATGCCGTCGAGGACTTACGAAACCATTGGTGTTGATAAAACTTGCTGTTAATGCCGGGAGGACTTACGAAACCGAGAAAAAATCGTCGTTAATCTTTGTAGAGGTCTTACGCAACCAGTCGATGTCTTAGAAAACCTTTGTCAATGCCGGAGAGGACTTACGAAACCATTGGTGCTGATAAAAACTTTTGTTAATGCCGTAGAGGACTTACAAAACCAATTGTTGTTTTGAGAAAAACGTTGTTAATGTCGTTGAGGACTTACGAAACCATTCTATGTCTGATAAAAACTCATTGTTAATGCCGTTGAGGACTTACGAAACCATTGGTGCTTGATCGGATTGTGAGGATTGCTACCTTGTTTTTTTAGTGAGACAATGTGTTGTGAGCGAAACCAGCGAGTGAGGCTCCGTGAATGCAAGTGACAAGTGATTAGAGCGAGACCAAATGAGGTCCCAAAGAAAACATGATTCAAGCGAGACCAGTGAGGTCCCCAAAAAGTTTCGTGCGAGACCGGAGAGGTCCCCAAAAGGGTTCGTGCGAGACCAGCGAGGTCTCGTGAAAAATTGTGTGCGCAAGACCAGCGAGATCTCGTGAAGAACTGAGTGGTTTGATTGACTTGAGTTGTTGAAATTGAGTTTAGAGATTGGTTTGAAAAATTTGTTTCAGAAGGTAGATTGATTTGAGAAATTGACCTTAAAATTGATTTGATTGAAAAGTTGTCCCTGGAGGACAATTGATTGAAAAACTGTTCCAAAGAATGATTGACTGAAAGACTGACCCAAAGGACGGTTGATTGAAAAGCTGACCATATCTAAACTTGAAATTGAATTTGATTGAAACTGATTGAAGTTGATTAGAAAATTGATTGAAATTGATTAAAATCGATTAAAGTTGATTGAAAAATTGATTGGTTGAAGTTGATTGAAATCGATTGAAGTTGATTGAAAAATTGATTGAAGTTGATTGAAATTGATTGAAAAATTGAAAAACTATCGCTGAGGACAGTGTATTGAAAAACCGCAATGAGGGATGGTTGATTGAAAAACCGCAATGAGGGATGGTTGATTGAAAAACGTTGATTGAAAAATCGTAACGAGAGACGGTTGATTGAAAAACGTTGATTGAAAAACCGTAACGAGAGACGGTTGATTGAAAAACGTTGATTGAAAAAACCGCAACGAGAGACGGTTGATTAAAAACGCGTTGATTGAAAAACCGTAACGAGAGACGGTTGATTGAAAAACGTTGATTGAAAAACCGCAACGAGAGACGGTTGATTGAAAAACGTTGATTGAAAAACCGCAACGAGAGACGGTTGATTGAAAAACATTGATTGAAAGCATATCTCGAGGGATGGTTGATTGAAAACATGTTCCGAAGGACGAGCGGTTGATTGAAAATATGTCTCGAAGGACGGTTAGCCGTAAACATATCTCTAGTCACAATTGATTGAAGACATGTGCCGAAAGACGAATAGTTGATTGAAAACATTTCTGAAGGTCGTTTGATTGAAAACATGTCCCAAGGGATGATTGATTGAAGAATTGTTCCATTTGATGAAGGAGTGAAAAAGCTGTCCCAAGCACGATTGATAAAAAAACATGTCCCAAAGGACGATTGATTGAAAACATGTCCCGAGGGACTATTGATTGCAAAACTGTCCCCGAAGGACGATTGATTGAAAAACCGTCCCGAAGGACGATTGATTGAAAAATTCTCCTTGTGTGAGACTCGGTTTTGACATTTGATGACACAATGACAACATTCATTTTTTAGAAAGTAGGCGGCGCAAGATGTCTCTTTTTGCTTTACTATCTTTCCTTCTCGGACCGAGTGGTCCTGGATTTGTAGTTACACTTGATCAATGAGCTTGAGCTTTCGGGCTTTAGGTTGAGGTTTGACCTTTTTGGGCTTTCTGCCCAGATCTTGAATTCCGTGTATGTGCTTCTCCCAAAGAGATGGCATTGAGCTAAAGTGCCTCGAGTCTTGGACAAATGTGCCCCAATAGATGACAAACTTTCAACTCTGAACCCATTGACTTGTCTTATCCAAACATAGGCTCCTCCATGCATTGAAACCGTCTTTCACGAGTTTGAGAATATCAAGACCACCAAGGGTTGACTGGACAAAAGACCTTGTATGAATTTGGACAAGGCCTTAGATGATACGAATGTCTTTACAAAGATGCCCCCTGGTTTGGGCGGAGATGACATACTCATGAATTTGATAGACGTGGGTTATTCTATTACTGGATCGACCTTGTGACAAAGGAATGGACTCTGATAAGACTATGTTGACCTAATGACGAACTCGAGAATTTGGGAAATGGTAGAATGTGCCCCACAACTGATGTTTGAAATTGTCGTGAACTTGAGTCTTTTGGTTTTGAAATTGTTTCACTCCATCAAATGATGTTCACTTAAATCGATTGTTTTATCAAAACACAAGATTTCTTATTGTGAACTCTTGCCACCCGAAATGCTGATACACTGATTTTCCATTGAGATGCTCCGGTCTGGACTTTTGCTTCTGGCAGATGCTGGTGTTGTGATGCTTTGCCCCCGGGTTGTTGATGAGGATCTGAGGTGCCTCAGTTCGAACTTTTGCTTCTAGCGGATGCTGGTATTTTGCAATGCTTTGACTTTTGATCTTCAAGGGAAATGATACTGTTCCCATTTGGATTTTCACTATCAAGTCGTGCTTTTCAATCTGAAAGGACTTTATTCAGGATATAACGGGGCCAAGGCTTTGGGCTTGACAAAGAAAGGATAAAAGGCTCAAAACAAATTTCATTCTTCCTGGGTTTTAGAGCTAGCAGCTATCTTGAACTCTTTTTGTGTGCCCTTTTTCTTTTTTTTTTTTTCTCTTTCTCAATGTTTTCTTTTGTGCCCATTTTGACTTTTGATGGACACTTTCTTTCTTTCTTCCTTTTCAGTGCTTCGCATTTGGTTGTGCCTATGGCATTTTTCATTCTGACGTGCCACTGGCAACTATGCATTTGGTACTTTTGAAAATCTGGCATTCATGTGCTCGGCACTTTCATCTTGACATCTTACTGATAACTTGGCACTTTCATTTCTCTTAATTCGCCCCAGTGTGGGGGGATAGCTGTCTAGCTGGGTTCTTTTCCAAAGGAAGTGATTCAGGCTCAAAAAGGGCTATCAAGGGATATATTTTATCTGGGGAATAAAAACAAAGAATGCCTTTCTTCATTTTGAATTGCACAACTTGATAGAGAGAATCCGTACATGCTCTAACTTTTGCCTGGATCGTACTTCAAAGTTTTGGATCCAGCGAGCTTTTTGCCTTAACTTTTGCCTAGGCCGCCCTTGCGGGTTTTCGACCTAGCAGGCTTTTCCTGTGTCAAAGCATTACTTCTTGATGGCACCGGGGATTGGTCTTCTAGAAATCCTCCTTGTGTGGGGCAAGGGTTCAATCAAGATTCATCTCGTGTTTTGAAGTGATTATCATGTTTCTCAAATGATGGTGAAAAAACAATTTCAAGATGAGGGATTATCACAAAACCCCAAGTTTATGATGACAATTTCAACACAACAAATGTGACATTGATTTATGAAAGTTGCGACCGAACCACTGAGGGTTGCCTACGTCTCCCTGTGTAAGGAATCAGGTCGTGCGTAGTTCGGGACTACAAAGCTGACTCTAGTTTTGGTTTTTGTTCTCTTTTTTTGACAACAGAACACTACAGACTTGAATTTGAAGACAGACACCAAAGTAGAAATAGAAACACAAACTGACTCAATAAATGAGAAGACTCTGATTCGAAACTTGAAAATTCCCAAGACTCGTGAAAGATTCATCTATTGCATGGTCCTTGATGGTTCATTCTTCTTTTGCTGGCCTTGACATCAATCAGTAATCCCTCATGGGTTCGGTGTCGAACATGGCAGAGTTGATATGAGGATTGGGACTTGCCTGAGTGTTTGTTTTTGTTGGTGGAGAAATAATGGTTTCTTTGTGTTGATGAGGTTCTGAATTACGTGATGGAGGCGATGGCACTCATCGGTAGCGTGACCGGGCATTTGGTGGAATGCACAAAAGGCATTTGGGTTATGGTAAGATGGAAGCTTCTGAGGTAGAGGGGTTGGAATGAGTGGTTTGATATGGCTGCTTTTGAGGAGCCTTTCGTAAATCAAGGACAGAGGCTCAGAGAATTGGAAAAGGGTTATTTGTGGCTTCGAGAGTGGTTGGTTTGAGCTTTGACTTCGTTGATAGGCATGGCTTGGTTGAAATTCTGGTTTGTGGAGCCGAAAGAGGCTTGGGTATGATCATTTTGCCGAACAATGTGTGGGTGTTGTCAGGGTACACCTGTTTGGTATTGGGAACAAGTTCCTTTTCCTTAAAAATGCCGGACTGGATCGCCTCCTCAACAGCAAGGCCTGCCTCATAGAAGGTTTTGAAGTCTGCAGTAGCTTGAAATACCACTAGGTGTTTGGCAAAATCCGGCGACAGGTTGCGAGTAATGATTCTCATCTGTTCCTTTTCAGAAGGCCGATCAATCATTTGAGATGCCTTTCCTCTCCACCTTTTGATAAAGTCAGCAAAGGACTCATTTGCCCCCATCTTTGTTGCATCCAATTCTCGAATGGTCATCTCAAGTTGAATATTGTAATTATACTGGGCCATGAAGGCTGCCCCAATATCTTCCCGCTTCCTTTCCTTGAAATGTCAAGATTCGAAACCATCGCAAAGTCTTTGGTCTGTCAAACTCTCAATAAACATTTGACCCATAGCATTCTTCTCGATGTTATACATGGACAGAGTGCCCACATACGTTTGCAGATGAGCTTTTGGATCCCCACTTCCATCAAACTTTTCCCAAGCTATGGGCTTGAATCCTTCCGGGAGTTTGGCATCAGGGAATAAACATAATTTGTCCATATCAACGCCTGTGACAGCCACCTTTTCTTGTTTCTGAACTGATTCCTCAAGTTTGGTGATTTTAGCCATCACTGCTTCCAAATCTGGATTGTCTTGCGGAGGAGGAGGCGGTGGTTGCTCCCCTGGACCCTGGTTTCGAGTGGTCAATCCTTGTATCAAAAGTAGCAATTCGGCCATTTGAGTTTCATTGTGCTCTCGCTGTTCTTCCAAGGCTAGCTTGAGAGCTTCGATCTCATTTTTGTCTGACATATCTGCAGGAGGTCGGATTAACCGATGTTCAGGAGGTCGGGTTCAACTGGGTATGTTGTTCTGACAGTAAAGCAAAAAGCAGACTTAGAAGTGCCACCATTTTATTTCAAAAAGGAGAACGTTGTTTTTGTGTCGTGTATGTCACACCCTAAGTCTCAAAATTTAACAACCATGGGTAGGTCGACTACTCAGTGGGTATAGTTCCTGTGTGTTGGAACCAGAGCCAATCAACTTTCGTGACCATCCAAGACAGAGCAATAAGGTTGTGAAATCTGGATAGAAATGTGATAGAATCACAAGGAGCCGTTCGAGCACGGCTGACACTGGAGGTGTTTCAAACTTCAAAGATGGGTCTTTAAAAGGCTGCCCCGATCCTCAGTGTTTCTTTTGACAATGTATCCTTTGTTTAGGATAGCAGGATTTGGGAAAATTAAACCAACTTGGTTCTCGATGATTCCTTTTCAAGGGTCTAACTTTGATTTTAGGGACGACTGCCCCAGCTTGGGTCAATTGTTCCTAATTTCTGTTAGGTCATTGCCAAGGGATTGTCAAGGGTCAAGTTAATTTGATTTTCCTAAGTCCCGTTATTCTAAGGACTGAATTGATCTGGACAACGTGCATTGGAATGCACGACTCTTCATCGGGCAGGGCAACCTCTTAAGACCGCAGAAAAATGTGACAGCATAGCGTCCAACTAACCATGATAATACAAATGCATGCAAAATGATGATAAGAAAAATAAAGCAGCAAACATGTAACATGATAGATCACGTAATCCTAACCTGTGGGTCCCTGTCCTAGGTTGGAAGGTTCTAAATTTACTATATGCAAAGGCCGGTTTTGGTTGAAGGGGTCCCCCAGACTAGAGCCAATATTTGCCTCCCAGTGCCAAGTGTACTGCATGGCAAAGGTCAAGCGGCAGGCTGACTCATCACGGTCCAAGGTTGCTGAGCATCCGGGGATGTCCTAACACCAGTGAACTGGGTAGGGTAACCAAGACGCAGCAGCGGGGCTTATCCAACATCGATGCAAGTGATGCAAAAGTTTAGCAATAAAATTGTTTTTAAAAATCCCACAAATATCTTTCAAGCTTGGCTCTCCAAATTAATCTATTCTTTGATATCTTTACACAGACAAACAACCAAAAAGCTCCAGTCAGGATGGCCGGGCGAGGCCCTGTTAGTCCGCCATTCCTTCCTTGCGATAGCGCTAGGCATTTTCGTTTTGACAAGCTTTCGGGAAGTTCATAAGTATAAAAACACCAAATTAGAGATTAATTTGAGAATCCCCAGCAGAGTCGCCATTTTGTGGACGGTCGATCTCCACCGGTTGGTTGATTTGATGATTGATTTGAAAATAGAGTCGCCACCCGGGTTTTTGGAAAATGGTTTGGGACCCGAGAAACCAATTTGAAGGATGATTGAGAAAATGACTTTAGAAAACAATTTGAAAACCAGAGATTCGTTTCGGGTTCCGGAGCCAGGTTACGAACGGGGAAGGGTTTTAATGCACCCCGTTCGCCCGATTAAAAATCGGTCTTTACTAAACATTTGTGGGATTTTAAGAAAACCTTTTATTGCCAAACTTTATTCACATAAGTAAGAAACAAATTTAAATGACATGAATTGACATAATAACGACGATAAATAAGAAGAAAATGAACCACAGATTAAAAAAATGCTTCAGGAAGATTTGTTTGATAAAAATTACTCCTTTAAGGGTGCAAAATAGATTGAAAAGAGTAGTAATGGAAATGTATCTCCCAAGGATGGTTATGTCACACGACAATGAAAAATGCCTTATAACATATGCTGAGAGACTCGAATGAAACGATTTTTGTTAAAACATTTGACTTACCAAGTCCAAGGGAGGTATAAGGAACCTCCTTGGACTTGGTATCACCCCTCAGAGTATTGAAAAACGAAACTTTGAACAAGTGCTAACCTTGATTAAGTTTGAAAACGATGCTCCTTTACTTGACTTGAAAAAAAAAAAAACTTCGGCTTTTGGACGCGGAAACCCGGATCGGTGTGAGGTTTTGAAGTGTTGAGGAAGATTATGGGCTGGTTTTGAAAGAGTATGGTTGTATACGGTGTTTTGCAGTGGTTGAAACGGAGAAGGAAAACTTTCGGTAGTTGAAACGGAGGGAGAGAACTTGATCTTTTTCAAAATGGAGGAGGAAAGAATTTTTGTTGTCTCTTTTCAAAATGGAAGAGGAGAGGTGTTTATATAGGCCAAAATATACTTGGGGAGGAAGAAAACTTGATCCAAACGCAAAGAAATAGACTTGGCCACCAAGAAACTTCGGGATCAAGTAAACTTGGTGACCAAGTCAAGTCATTGAGTCCCGCGGGCACAATAGGTGTCCCGCGCAGTGAGTAATGCGCCAAACTTCGCGGGCCGCCACAAAGCTACCGAACTCCGTTTTGCGCGTGGTTGGTACCGTTTGAAAGCTTGTTAAGTCTACTTTCTAACCCAAGTAGTTTGGAATCAAAATAATTTGTACATAAAAATATGTGACCATTTTACCCTCAGGTGGTTGGAAAAGAAATCATTTTGGTAAAATCTTCACATCTCCCTCATTTCAAAATGGATTGAGACATATTATATATTGAAAAAGAGGGTTTTTAATGTCCTAGAAGATGGTGTAGGGTAGGGTTTATTTTGAAGAGGTTTTCCTTTGATTTTTTGAAAGAGAAGGAGCATCGTTCTAGCTTCCAAGAATGTTTCGATTCATTTCATCATTGGGGATTAAAAATGTACGTGAACGTCTTATTTTAGGGTGTCTACAATCGAGTCCGTTAATTTTGTTGTTCTCATTAGTTTAATCATTTTCGTAAATTTTTGGTTGAATCGGTTGTAAAAAGGTCATTGATCGGGACGAAATTTCATTAAGTAAATGAGTTATTATGTCCGATCAAGTGTGTAGCAAGACCCGAGTAACTTTATTCCCGATATGAATGATCTAATATATATAATGTAAAAAATTGGTGATTCTGATAGCAAAAAATGGCTCAAGTACATCATAAGAATTCAATATCTCGGGATGAATTGGAGGCCGCATCCCCAACTAGTTTTTTACTGTACCAGTTTTTTTTTTTTTTATTTTAAAAAGAAGTTTTTTTAGTTGTACCGACTGAAAGTTAGTCGGTCAAGAGCACGTGATTTTTGCGGGAATTCTAAAATAATTGGGAATTTTTTTGGCGGAAGTCGAAAAAGCAAAAAGGTAATCTTCTTTCTCGTTCCCAAACCAAACCCTAGTCCCAGGCTTCCATACCCATCCTGGCATTCTCCAGTTCCTTTCCAAAAGCATCGACTACTCTCTCTCTCTCTCTCTCTCTCTCTCCTCCAAATCCATCGACTACTCATCCCATTCTCCAATCCATTGCTAAACCCAATTTCCATAACCAACCCATTCACAAATCAAATCCCAACAGAGAAGATGAAGCAGAAATTAGGGAATCAAGCAACAGATTACGGGGGTTTCTAATTTACTCATCACCAATCAAGCCAAAAGAATCCCCAATTCTGTCTGTCTCTCTCTCGAACAGGTTTTCCTCTCTCTCTCTCTCTCTCTCTCTCTCTCTCTCTCTCTCTCTCTCTCGCACACACACATGCACACAAACGCACACATCTACAACGCGGTCATAAGCTCGTTGTTTTGTTTTCCCCCTTTTCAACAGGTCTCCGATTTCAACATACTTGGGAAAGTCGTGAAGCTCGTTGGCTTTACCTCGTTTCAGTTTGCTCTCAACGCGGTCTCTGAAGGTGATTTTTATGCTCGTTCTCTGTTTCTTGGCCTTGTGGTTTTTTGGTAATGCATGGGTATTTGATTCACTAGCAATAGTATTTTAATTTAATAGTGTTTAAAGAAGTGTATGTTTTTGGCTTCATTTGTCTGTATAGCAATGGTATTTTAATTAGATTAATTGTTTGTCGTATGATGGGTTGACTTACTTTTTATTGTTTAGTTTTCTTCCAAACCTGGAAATGTTATCATTGTTTATCCTCTTATGGGGTATGTCTAATTTTTTAGTTTAAGTTCTTCGAAAATGGGAATGATTGTTGGGAAATAAACTAATGCTTTTCAAACCAAGTCTGATTCTGGTCCCCCTTTAGAATTAGAACCCTTGTTTAGTTAAAAATTAGTTGGTTCTTTCTTACTTTAAACACTCTAGTATCAGTTCAAAAAATAAAAAATAAAAAAACACTCTAGTATATTTAGTTCGTTCTGCACTTTTTCGGTTTACTACCATTAATAGTTATCTTTGCCGGCGGTTTCATGTTACCTCCGTTAAATAGTCACCTGCACCAGTAGTTTCATTACCGCCGGTAATAGTGTTTTTGCTGGTGGTTTGTTATTAATGCCAGTAATAGCACCCTTTACTGGTATTTTTCACTATTGCCGGTAAAAAAACCGCCATAAAGGCCATATTTGGCGTAGACGCGTAGTGGTAGGGACAACCCAAGACGGAACCAGGAGATGTAGGCACAAATTCCATGCCTAAAACTAGGAGATGTAGGCACTCAACAAGCATCAGACAAACTCAAAAAGATAGTGGAAATTAAACTATGGACAACTTAAAGCCAAATTGTTAAGCATGAAACTATTAGAGTCTCCTTGAGAATCTATACTGACCTTAATGGTGTGTGTGCTAGCAAATTCGTCAATGGTCCAGAGCTTGATCTCATCATTACTATCACAGGAACAGAGGATATCCCCCTTTGGATGGAAATCCAACGAATTTACTTGCCCAGAATGCCCAAGAAGCTTGCCTAATGGTTCACTTGCCTACATCCCATGGGTAAAAACATGTAAGCAGTAGTTGAATCAAAAGAAGGGGGAGGGAGACAGAGACAGAGCTGAAAAGTATTACCAAGTGTCAAAGCTGAAAAGTATTACCGAGTGTCAAAGCTGAAAAGTATTACCGAGTGTCAAATGTGAAATAATAAGCACATAAAATCTCTTTTTTATCAGTCAACCGCCTAGATATTTCTTGCTTTTTTGTTTGGCGAAAGTCAGTGTTGTAGTTAGTGTGGTTTGAACGACAGTCAAATGCATGGAAGGATATGGTGCCAACCATTGGGCTACTACTCCACTTATGTCAACCGCCTAGATTAGAAAAGTCAAATTGTATTGCGAATGCAAATCAACATAAGAATACTCAGCGAATGCTTAAAAGTCCTACGATTATGTACAGGTGCATCAAATCCACAATTTCTTTTATCCGCTACCCAGCTATATAGATGAGACCCAGTTCCCTAAATCAAGAGATTGGACACTGCTATGTGTTTGTGTGTGCAAGGGTGTGAAATATTTCCTTCGAGTTTGCATCTATATCTATGTGCTGAGTTCATTTGTGGACCGAAAAAGCCTTGAAGTGAAGGTTCACATTTTCAAGCTTGGCACAGCGAAGCAAACTTTCTGATTGTGTTGCTAGGCTTATGAGTTGTGGTTTGGCTAAGTATCTTAAACTGCCTTGCACAATGCAAATAGCCTTTTTGTTTTATGAGATTTCATGTCCTCTAATCTATTGTTTATTCTTTGTTCCAGAGAATCAAGACTTCAAATTTGTTGACCAACGAAAGTTTGTTTGTGGCTATCTCCGACACTAATCTTTTGACGTTTGGGAAATTGCTTATTTGCTCGATTTCGCCATTCACTAAGGTAATATTTCGTATTCCTTGTTTTTTTACTCACTAAGGGTGCAAGTGGGATATCCCTGCATCCCCCTCAAAATGTATGTGATTGTATTGTTGTGGTGCTTGCTAAGGGTGCAAGTGATGCAGGGCTCCCTCCTTTCTGTTATTGTTTTTTTTATTATGGACCCATATTTCATTGTTGTAAATAATAGGTAAGAATTGAACTATGAACTATCCCTGCATCCCCCTCATAGATGTATTATTATCTTTCTTAACAAGGAAGAAGAAGATTGCAAAATCCAATTTTATAGGGTAAAACCTATTGAATATAACCTAATCGAGCCATGAGGACAAAAATGATAGTAATCCTGAACCAAATAGAATACTTATAAAACATTTTTCTGGCCATGTGTCAAAGTTCATTCAAAGTATTTTTGTCAAAAAATAATAATATAAAATAAGTCCAAAATGGCTTACTATTAGACTTGCTCCACTTCGATCTACTATATTCTCTTTTGCTCCATTTAAAAAATCTTGGATTGAACATTAATATGTATAACCTCTAAGTAATTTTGTAGGCCACAAGAAATGGCAAAAAAGTTGGATGAAGATAAAAGATAGGTGGGCAAGTGCGGAGTATAAACTAGGGGTGGAATCTTTTATACAATTTGCGATATGGCGAATTTAGGACCAGAGACTGAGATTCGATGCCCGTGTATTGATTGTCTGAACAGCAAAAACTGTGTAGAATCAAAGAGTCCAACGCAGTAGCATCTTTGGGTGCAAAGAGGATAACTTTTTGAGATCCCAGGTTTTGAGCAAAACTGTCGTAAGGTCCTTTCCTTTCCTAGTATTAATTCAATATCCATTGGTCGTTTTGTAATGTTTGATTTCTTTGACGTAGTTGCATTTCTGAATGACCCGTGAATATCTACTGCTGGAATGCACTATCTTGAGTAATTTGTATGAAACTGCCATTAGTATGAAGGTGTCATCACACGCACGAAGTTAGTCCTCAACGCTCTTGGTGCTTAATTTGAAAAATGAAATAAATCCACCACAAGGTCTCCATGGCCACAGCATGCAATTCTAACCATAAAACTACAGCCACTTTCTTGCTATGGAGTGTTATGACTGGTTAGTCTACCATCCTTATGTTGGGTAGGAAATATCAGCTAATTGGAATCATTAACCGAGATTTGTTGCGTAAATATGTTTATATAAGTTTTGTCGACGAAGTTCCAATGTTTTTGCTACCATTAGTTTTGCCTCCACTGTTGGTGGATGATATGGCTTAATAACAGTAAGATCTTTTGAAGAGCAGCAAATGGAAAGTTGCAGTGGCTTTAATGCTCTTGGAAGAGTCCTTGTTGAATTTTTAGGGAATTCATTATGTTAATGCATCGTTTGCGAATCTGCAGATTTTAGGTCATACATCTACATGATTTTTGGGGATTTTATTGACGTGGTTGCACAAATCATTATTTTCTGAAAATTGTACTGAGAGTCCCTCTATGGGTCCTCTTTGTTGGGTTAAAATTTCGAACCTTGATTCCATGTATAGAGCTCTGTAGAAATTCGTGAAGTTACTGCTGTCAATTCGGATCTGTGTAGACTGCACTGACACGTTTTGGGAAAACAGTCATAACTTTTACCACGGGTATCGAAATGGCACACCGTTTGATTTTTCCGAAACTAGACTCATGTATCTTTCTGTCCATGTAAGGATTGTACCTTAAATTTGGCCACGCAAAATCAGTTTTTGCATTGAAGTTCAGACAGAGGTGCAGTTTCTGAAATCTGTTTTTCTTGAATGAACTAGCTTTATTTATATTGGTGTACAAAGCTCATTCGAACTCTGTTTTCGACATATGACCTATCGATGCGAAGCTTATGATGTGTATTTTGTGTTGGTTTGGGTTTTGTACCCAGGAGTTGGCAGGACACGGTATTTTTGTGTCCCTAAGTATTGACCCATTATGGGTGTCTTATGCTATGATTTCCATTCTTATTTTCTATTCATTCCTTGGCTTGCTAGATTTATCTCTCTGCTACTGCTGCAATTATACACCTGTTGCTCTGGGTGTTTTGTTGTAATTTTTTTCGCTAGAATAATTAACTAAATGCTATAATTCTTGTGTCCCTTTTAAGAGAATGGTAGCGCTGATGGTGGATTGTTCTTTTTTCTTTATACAGGTTGACGACACTTTCGTGGAGTATCCTGTTGTTCGTCTTTTTGTTATGGACCATGAAGATCAAAGTTGGATTCTACGTGCTTTGATGTTTGGCTATCCATTTGCATTCTAGGGATTTTGGATACGTTTTGTTTAATATTACGTATGGTTGTCTAAACAAAAGTTCAAGAACAACCAAAAAGGTCACAGGAGAATGTACATATTGGTTTGCGAAGATGGTGCGATCGTGTTGTAGTCCAGTACTTTGGACTTGTATAAATGTCGGGGAAGTCGTGAATACTCAGACTGTGTATGACTTGGTACAGTCATTTTTATTTTATTTTATCTCTTGTGGTTGCGGGTATCCCGAGATGTGTACAGGTTCAGTCAGGTGGTCCAACCACTTTGGGCAGGTTAGGTCCTGCCGGAGTGGGGTGTGAGAATTTTGGATACGTTTTGTTTAATATTACGTATGGAGCAACCGTGTTTGGATAGTATTTTTAATTTGCACTCTGAGAATTTGTTTAATATTTGACGAACAGAGATTTATGACATTATGCCTAGTAATTTCAATCTCTTATATTTGTAGTAGGTTGGCAACTATGGATTGAATGAATGTTGATAATAGCATGGGAATGAAAATGTGGGATATTTGTAGTAGTTTCTAGGATCTCAGGATTTTGACATAACCTTTACCGACTAAACTTATAATCTTTTACTCGGTAAACATATGCACTAGTTGATAAATGTTTGGACTAAACGCCGAGTAAACTTTAATCGGTAATGGGGGACAACAATTACCGAGCAAACTTTAGTTGGCAATTGGCAATGGGGCACAACAATCAACGAGCAAACTTTAGTCGGCAATGGGGCACACTAAGCCACCGAGCAAACTTTAGTCGGTAATGGGGCACACAAATTACCGAGTAAACTTTAGTCAGTAAAGGGGTACACAAATCACCGAGTAAACTTTAGTCGGTAAATGTCTATCCTTTTACCGAGTAAAGTATAGTTGCCGACTAAACTCTCCTCAGTGAATCTTTGCCGGCAAAAACACCCCTTTTACCGAGCAAAGCATTTTTTAGTCGGCAAATACATTCACCGAAGGTCATTCGCCGACTGACATGACGACTAAATTATTTACTCGGCATTGGTTTGTAGCGACTAAAAAGCGACTTTTGCCGAGTAAATGCTTACTCGGCATTGGTGAAATCTGTTGTAGTGGATCCTGAAACTAACAGACATGAACGGAAAATTTGACAGATGCCCTTTTCCCTCCCCATCTAAGGGTACAAAGGTAATTTCACTTGATTTCCTTCCCAAGATAACCACTTTGTTCGCTTCACATTTTAAAAAAAAAAATTCAAAAATATTCTTTCCCTATCTCTCATTTATCAAATCATTAATCACATTTCTCTCTCTACTCATACCCCTCCCTCTAATCATTATTCTCATTTCTCTCTCTATCTCTCTCTAATTATTACACCTCTATCTAATTATTACTTTTTCCAAAAACTCATCTAAACACTATCTCAAAAATATTTCTCAAAAAATTCTTCTCAAAACTCTCAACCAAACACAACGAACATCACCAGAGGGGGGGAAAAAAAACAGACACAACAACTCTATTAAAAAAAAAAAACAAAAAAAACCATTTTTCTCCCAAAGATCCCATAACTACAAAAAAGACGGAAAATAAAGGAAAGAAGCAATGTTGCTTCTTCAGATTTTTTATCGACTCTCTCTCTCCGAAGAACAGATGATATTCCTTTACAGTTGTTGCTACATCTCACACCGTTCTCCTCAAGGATCGTTTCCGGTGTTAGACGGATGTGGTTCAAAGTGGGACACTCGCGAGCCGAATCGTCAACCAAAAAACTGTTGATTCTAACATAAAAAACCCTTAGAGCAATGAGAATTTGCTGCTGAACAAAGGGTTCTTAGTTATCCGTAGCTCAGAATCGGGTGTCTTTTCTTCGGTCAATCTTTCATGGGAATTTTCCATTTTTCAGGAGATTTAATAGTGATTGGAAGAATCATACAATTTGGAATCAGACAGGTAGAGACACCTTGTTTCAGAACCAGTCATTTGCTATTAGAACACAATCAAATTAGAAAACTTGACAGGATCGGAGAATATGATATCCGATCAAAATAGTTAATACCCATTAAAATCCTATGAGATCACAAAAATGCATCAAACTCAAACATAAAAATAAAAATAAAAAATGGGGAAACCACCTGGTGTCACCGAACCCAATTTCCTTCTTTTTCAATCTCAAGTTGAGCAATAAAAGACTCAGCCAGATGCCCAGCAATTTTGGGCTCTAGAAAGAGAGAAATTAGAAAGGACAATTCAACAAAACTGCAGGCGAGTATTATTCCTCTCTCACTCTTTCTCCCTCTGTAGAATCTAGGAAGATACACAGAGCCACAAGCTCGCGTAGAATATCAATTTTAAGCCCCAACTTTTGTGGCAGAAATCATAACAATAGAAAAGCAGAGCAAACCAAATCAATTTCGCATAGCAAAACTGGGTCCCGATTTGCTTTCGAGAAATTCGAAATTTGGTAAAATTACACCAGTGATCAATTGATTTCATTGTTCAATTCTGGGTTTTGAGTGTGGAATTGGGTTTGGATTTTCTTCTGTCGATTAGAGCAGAGAGAGAGAGAGAGAGAGAGAGAGAGAGAGAGAGAGAGAGAGAGATTGAAGGGGGTGTTCGTACGTATAATGACTTGAAATCCCATTTTTACCCCTTAAGTTGGAACCGTTATAGTTTTTTCATTAGATTTGTTAACAGAATCGTTAATTTGACTAAATAGAATGCAATTTGATAGTTTGAGGACTAAGTAAACAAAATTGATAGTTTGAGGACTAAGTAAACCATAGGTGTATAGTTTGAGGGATGTTTTGGAAAAAAACTCTAGTCCCAACTTAACAAATCTAACGGAAAAACTCAAACGGTCCCAACTTAAGGGGTAAAAATGGGATTTCAAGTCATTATACGTACAAACACCCCTTTTCTCTCTCTCTCTCTCTCTCTCTCTCTCTCTCTCAACACCCCCTTAAAAATGGGATTTCAATTGACTATGTTCTAATAGCGAATGACTGGTTCTGAAACAGGGTGTCTCTACCTTTCTGATTCCCAATTGTATGAATCTTCCAATCACTATTAAATTTCCTGAAAAATGGAAAATTTCCATGAAAGATTGACCGAAGAAAAGACACCCGATTCTGAGCTATGGATAACTAAGAACCCTTTGTTTAGCAGCAAATTCTCATTGCCATGGTTTCATCTGAGGGTTTTTTATGTTAGAATCAGCAATTTTTTGGTTGACGATTCGGCTCGCGAGTGTCCCACTTTGAACCACATCCGTCTAACACCGGAAACAATCCTTGAGGAGAACGGTGTGAGATGTAGCAACAACTGTAAAGGAATATCATCTATTCTTCGGAGAGAGAGAGAGTCGATAAGAAATCCGAAGAAGAACATTGCTTCTTTTCTGTCTTTTTTGTAGTTATGGGATCTTTGGGAGAAAAATGGTTTCTGTTTTTTTTATAAAAATAGAGTTGTTGTGTCTTTTTTTTTTTTTTAATAGAGTTCTTTTTTGTACCCTTTAGATGGGGTGGGAAAAGGGCATTTGTCAAATTTTTCGTCCATGTTTGTTAGGCCATCCGTAGTGGTGTAGTTAAATGCACAAATTAGTCAGTAGTTATGACAGTTAGTTAACATTTTCTGTTTTTGTGTGCATAGTAGTGTAGCTAAGGAGTAGTTAAGTGGGCTCCACCATGTAAAAATGTTAGCTCAGAAGTAAACTTTGGTATCTGAGGTAACTTGTAGCTTGTGTCAGAGGGAGGAGAGAGGGAGGAGAGAGAACGTGAGAGAGAGGAGAGAGAACGTGATCTGCCTTGTTGTGTCAGATGGGAGGAGAGAGAACGTGAGAGAGTAAAAAGAAAGAGAGGAAAAAATATTGACTGATGGATGGCCTAAACATTTGTACTTTTTAACATTTTAACTACACTTTAAAAACACCACTACAACACTTTTTAACTTAACAACACATTTTGTCATAACAACACATAACAACACATAATTGGGTCCCACTTTTTACACTTTTCTGTCATATAACTACACAAATTTAACTCCACCACTACGGATGGCCTTAGTCTCAGGACCACATAAATTGCAATCTAATAGTTTGAGACTAAGTAAACAAAATTGATAGTTTGAGGACTAAGTAAACAACAAGTGTATAGTTTGAGGGATGTTTTTAAAAAAAACTCAATTATAAACCAAGGGCTTGTAGCGTAGCGGTTATCTCCTGGTTCTCTCACAAGGGAGACCAGGGTTCGAGTCTCGGTAGAGGCGTTTGGGGTTTAAGGCTATGGATTGCTACTAGACACCCTTTGGACTAACTCTCTAACTCCCCCGCTAACCCCCACTGATGTACTCCCTCCGTCCGGATTTGTTGGTCCGTTTTGAGGATTCTAACTTTTTTTCCATTACATTTTGAGTTTGTTAATTTCCTATTTTATCCTCAATCACTCCATTTAATACTCCCTCCATTCCAATTTGATAGTACACTACCAAACTATGTGCAATTTCCAAACTAAAAAATAATGTAGTTGCAAAAATTATTTTTTTATCAATATGGATCTTCTTTGATAGATCTCATTGAGAACTTTAATACGGTGCAAAAAAAATTCAAAAATGTAAACACATTATTTAAAAAAAATTAGTTTTTGAGATGTTATTTTAAATTTTAGAAAAGGGGCAAAAAGGTAAAATCTTCATACTTTATCCTTTAACTTTTGAAAATGGACAAACATTTTCGGACTTGAAAAAATATGTTTGTGGACTAATAAATCCGGACGGAGGACTTATTGAATGGCAGAAAAAAAAAAATGGTTTATCTACTTTTTTGGTCCCTACAAAATGAGCTCGGTTTCATTTTCGTCCTTACAAAAAAAAATTCGTTTCAATTTTACCCTTCAAGTTTCATACCCATTTCAATTTCACCATTTCCGTTAGTAAATGGATGGAAAACTAGAAAATGGCCAAGGAACAAGAAGAAGAAGAACAAGGAGATGATAATTGGGGCATAGATTGGGCCTCTGAAGAACGACGAGCCGCGGATATGTAACGTAACGTGTGCAACAAAGGGTTTAGCACAGGCAAAGCATTGGATGGTCACGTGAGAGTTCACATCCAAGCCCTCACCACCACCGATGATCCGCTTGCGGAGGAGGAGCAGTTACAAGAGGCCGTGGAATATCTCATGACTCTAGCTCATGGTGATTCTTTGGATTCGAGTGTAAGTCTAACTCATGAAAACAAAGTTGATGATCATGAGGGCAGAAACGAAAATTTAAGTGAAATTCTTGAGAAAAGAGAATTTGTTTTTTCGATCGAAGAAGAGAGGAATTGAGGAGTCACTGGGTGAATACAATGTGGGTTTTGAATATCCTGTGAAGAAAATGAAGATTGAGGAATTAAGTGGGTCCCCTGTTGCTGTTAAGTTGGTGGGGGCCACAGCTGTTGAGTTCCGTTAGCCATTTTATTTTATGGTTTTCCGTCAACATTTTTGGTTTTCCGTCAATTGACTAACGGAAATGGTAACATTGAAATGAGAATGAAACTTGAAGGGTAATGTGACGGCCCGACTTTTCAAACACTTCAAAAATAAATGATCCTTCTCATAACCTCAAAATAATACAACAAAGCTCCAAAAATTACATTGGCCCTAAAATTCATAAAATGACAGCACTAAGTAAACACAGGTATTTACCCAAAAAAAAAAAAAAAGTAAACAACAAGTGTATAGTTTGAGGGATGTTTTGGAAAAGAACTCTTTATAATTTTATGTTTAGTTGGACAAGATTTTGGAGGCAGAAATACAAGAGTGGGGAAGGAGAGTTTTTGTATTACACTTAAAATCTAAACTTTTGTTTTTGACTTGGTGCAAAATGATCGGAACGCATCCTATTTATACTAATTCATAGAAGGCTCTTGTCCAAGATATTTTCATACAAGATAAACTTTGACGTAAATTCTAGAATTACATATGTAACTAGTTCTCACAAAAAAATCTAGATATTTCACAAGAATATTGTAGAGCTTCAGAAAGCTAAATATACTAGAGCTTCTAAACAATATATATTTACATCTCCTATAATAATATTTTTCAATGTTGGCATGTTCTAGATACACTATAGAGCTAGAAAACACATGGATAGTTCTATATATTGGCATTGGAAACTAGCACTCAATGTGTTTGACTTAACACTTGTGTGATATTTCTAACCCGTAATACAATATCCTAATTTTCCTTTTTTAAGGTCGGATACACTTGCAAGTGTGATATTTCTAACCCAGAATACAATGGATCCTAATTTTCCGCATCCTTTAAGGATCGAGTCCCATTCCCCCCTCCCCCATGTAATAGCTAGATTAAGAATGACGAATGACAAAAAAAAAAAAGGTCGGATACACTTTGGACAGTTCGGGATTCACATTTTACGCCTTAGACACATAAGACAGATCATAATTACGAGAAAAATAACTTGGATTTTAGAAAGGAAGATCAATTTAGATTTCAAAAATCTTCCTAGTTTCTATCAAAACTCTCTCTCATTTGATAAAATCAAGTACTTGATTTTATCAAATTTTAATTTTATCCAAATATTATCAATTGGACAAAAACCCCTACAAACCAATTGTATTCGATAGGCACTTAATTAACTACTCAACGTTTAATGTTTCCATCAATCTACACGAGTCGATTAGTGCAGTGCCATGAAAGATTAAGAAAATCTAATGTATATTTCTTTCTCTGCCATTCCTACATTTTTTTTGGAACTTGACTATGCGGACAGAAGGTTTAAAATACAAAAAATATAAAATGGTTTTGGGGCCCACTTTCGGTCCCACATGAATAATCCAACCCGTTAAATAATTTTTTGAAGGGTCTGTTCTAGAAAGCCAACTCTGCCATTAATCTGTGTCAATCTACCAAGGGAAACAGTAAAGAGATTTCACATGTCCACCCTTTCAAACTCAGATGTCTGCTTTGATAATGTACAAACGACTAATGTTGTTGTTGGCAATACAGACTGGTCATTTGAACCAACTGAATCAATAACAATGGAAAAGAAAAGGAAAATTGATTTATCTTCATGCATGGACGTTCACGGCTCATCCCATATTACTCATCAGCCACTCCACTTGCCCTAATCTGCTCTCCAATGGTACTGAATCTCCATTCCCGAACAAGGGCCTCGGTCTCTTTTTTAGAATAGCGGCCTCGCTCATTGGAGAGAAAAGACTTCCATTGCAGTCGCCAAACCGAGCGGGTAAATTGGAAGCGTTTTCATTTTCTAGAGAGGTGGCTAGTTCAGATAAAGAGGAAATTTTTGTGGTTTCAAAGGGGACCATACCATTGCAGTCATTTGAACCTTGATTGCCAATTCGAGAGCTCCTCCCTGGCTGCTTCAAGCCCTGAAGTGGCAGCAGCGTGGTCGTTCAGAGCTTTACAAGCTTTTTCAAGGATAGATTGCAGGTACTTGCCTTGGGCTTCAATCCAAAGTTGAAGACGTTGCTGAATGCAATCATATGGGTAAGTTTCTTTGAAAGCATGAATGCTCCAACCCCAATTTGAAAAGAAAAGACAATGGGAAAATTCAAATCGCGCTGAGAAGTTCAGCAAACTTCATATATTCCACCTGAGTTTTCTGAAAATTGGCTGTACACGCGTCCTGTGTAGTTGAAGTTGTCAAGACTTCCCTAATGGGGTTATTGAAATTAGAAGCTACCTAGATTACGGATCTTAGTGATACAAAATGAAATTTTCCACCTTTTGGTGCCTTATCTGCCTTGTCGACGAATGGACAAGATGACAACACCCTCATTTTATGTTTAACTCCTGTAGTACGGCCAAGGGCATGAAAGTCTTTCCAAGTTTAAAATTGCCTTTCAATGGGGGAAAAGGTTCAGTATTGTTATTGTTACATTAAATCAATAAAGGAACAACGGGTTTATAAATCAGAGAATAATGTGCAACTATAGGAACAGCGAACCATTACAAATTTATTCTACAAACCCCTGGATAAGAAACTGGTACAAGTTACGACCAAAGCTGTAACAGGAGAGTTTATTTAAAACTTTGTTTAATTTTTGCTCGTATTTTTCACTACGTGGCTAAAACCTTTTCACCACTTCCAGATCACGATGCTAGTAATAGTCATTTAGCTATCGACAAAGACTGATTACAGCAGTGCATGAGGGACTTTGAATGAAACTCCAATCACTAAAAAAAATTCCAATAATTTGCAACTCAATATGCATATATTTTTTCTAGTAGCAATGGGGAAACTCTCCTCCACCATACCTTCATTTCTTTCAATAAGCATGCAAAATGATCAATAAATCACTAAGATAAGAACGTTATAGGCATCCCTTTTTCTTCACCTCATTTCATGACTACCTCACTCAAGCAAGTAGATCAAATATGTATTTACAAAATGCAGGCGCCACTACGTTGGTCTCTAAGAGTGAGACATGGAATCATACATTGATAATTATTGCATGGGGCAGGTCAGTTTTCCAGTTTAAAATGTGATTACTGTTCTTTCTTAAACTTCACAAGGAGTGACCAGTTCTGTGTGGCTTCAATTTTTAAGAGTGGTTTAAGTCCAAGTCAACAAGCTGATACTAAAAGGACGCAGACATAAGCAAAAGGAGCTGACCTCTAGCTGCTCATGCAATCTTCTCTGGACTTCCATCTGTACTCGTAAAGCCTCGGTAACCTGGTATCCACTGCGAAGATGAAAATCAGAAAAATGAGGTGACAACAATTACATTTATTCTGATGGCAAGAGACAAAAGGCAATAGTTATCGAAATCGTGCGATTCGCAATTCAAATCATACGATTCGGTTCAATTCAGGGTGTTTTTTATACGAACTGATACTATCGTACGATTCGGTTCGATTCAGGGTGTTTTCGATACGAACCGATACTATGAATCGCAAGTGTAGTAGAATTGTACACTGAATCGTGAATCGAATCGATGAATCATAAGAAACTTACGATTCAGTTCAATTTTAAACCCATGTCTTGCATATGGGCGAAAATGAAATAATTGATAAATTACGGAGTTTTCTTTAATTTTTCTGGCATATAAAGGATCGACTCTCTTTTCAAAAGCTTCCATATCACTTTTCAAAAGATTGTAATGGAAAAAAGTTAGAGTTTTGCACCTGCTGGGAAGACCACGACCACATCCCTTGCTATAAGAGCAAGTGTCTTGCCTATTTAGACCATTTGATTATCTATTTATCTTCTTAAACATTACTTTTATTGATTCCAACTTGAAATCTACATTTTTTATGGATTTTTAAAAAAATGACCGAATTGGAGCGATTCACGATTCGATTCGATTTGATTCACGATTTGACAACTAAGAAAGGCATAACCACCATCAGTTATATTCTTTCTTCATAAACATAAATTCGTCCAAATGAGACACCAACAATTAGCTTCACTGTTTTTAAGTCTTCTACTAAATGAATAATACAAAAAAGGAAGGAGAAGACAGGTAACATACTCATTTAAATCTTGGGCTAACTTTGATGACGCTGATGTATATGAAGAGGTGTCCTGACTCTCTGCGATGCAAGACCCTGAAATCCCACATCCCAAGTACACATTAGGGATAAATCAAACAGATTTCAACTACTCACCAACTGAAATTTTATCATTTACCCCACGCATCTTGATGAAAACCCGGCTTTTAATTTTCTTAGTGTACAAAAAATATTTGTAATCTTTATCCGAAATGGAGGAAATACCAGATACCGAAACCTCTAAACCGCCTTTACGAAACTACAATGTCCAAACATCAAAGCACGTTCACCCTATAGTTACCAGTACATTTATAACTGCTATGCCCGGACATTTGCCATTTTGCATGGAAAATTCTTTCATGCTTTTAATTCATTTGTTTCAGGTATTTGTTATCTTGTGGCAAAACTTGTAAGCATTATTAGAGTTTTCAGTCAAGTCCTTGCAAGATTGCTTCCCCAACCGATATTTCTGCTAGGACATCATAACATAAAGTCATGCTTGGAATAAAAGATTGCTCAAATTAATAAGTCAGCAACTAGTAAAGGCAGAAGCAAACCAATAGAAATGGAAATATTGCAAACGGATGATGTAGAGTTGTATTAGAAAATGTTCAACACCAGCAAGAACGCACGAAAGACTATTCTTTTATTTTTCATTTTTCGTTGTTCTTTTCTCCTCCTTTATATGGGCTGTAGGAAATGTGGGAATTGAGCATCTCAAGCGGACAAAGCAAAGAACCATATCTTTTTATAAATAATAAAGTTACCCCTCTTTCTAACGGATTAAGCTTTTACATGAGTTGATTGGTGGTTAACAATATATTAAGATATCAGAGCAGCAGGCAATCGAACCTATGTTCGAATCTCACCGCCTACCTAATGATTAAAATATTTATAAATGTTCAGACCGCTTTATAGAGGAGAGGAGACTGGAGAGCCTGACTACACTTGAGGTGGTGAAGATTATAATAAAGTTATCCCTCTCTATAATAACTTAAGCTTTTAAATGAGTTGGGGATTAACAATCTACTAAAGACTATGCAGCCAGAAAAGAAAATAAAGAAACAACGAACCTGAAGATGGGATTTCAAGTGATAAAGGGTGAGACCTTTTACTCCCATTGTTCTCATAATAGTCTTTGGATTAGCCTCTGCAATTCAGATTAATACTTGATTAATACATAATTAATTCACATTAATAAATGATTAAGAAACTTCACTCTGTAAACCAAAACTCAGTTCATGGAAAACATTGATACGACAATATATAACCTTTCATAATACAATAGTGAGCTATTGACCAAGACACAAAATGGACTATGAAGGAGATTCCTGTTTGGGTTCAATTTTTCAACATCCCACTGGAGTTTTTGAATGCTGATTCAAAGGTTCTAAACATAAATCGAGTCATTTGAGTTCTACAATCACGGGGCTGTCCGGAAAGTGCTGGCATCAAATCAACCACATATGACTGCGTATCTCATAACTTATGTCAAGTTGTCAACAAGGATAGTGTCTTCCTTGCTCGCCCACTAGAATTCAGTAAATCCATAGGCCAATGGTTAAGTCATGTGACTCTAGGGTTTGGGCAAAAAGAAAAGTAAATCCGTGAATGAGAACTCTTCCGCTGTGGGCAAAAATATGAAGCTTGTTTGTGTGTCTCATGTAGAGTAAATCACTGTTGTATGGGAAGATGAATCTTCGCATGCACCGCACAACAGTACATGAATGGAAAACCAGGTACATTATTTTTACTCCAGACACAGTAAAGGACAGCAGTACGAGTTGCGTAGATTGCTTAAGTATTACTGATGAGGTGAGAAAGATATTTAAATGAAAGCCCTATCTTTCGCGTAATAACCAAACCAAAAAATGTCAATCGACCAAATTTCATTTACTTTTTGTTGGAGTGCTTGCACTATAATATTAGTCTTGCATATTTAATATCTGCAACTGTTAGCCCTACAGAAAAACGAATGCATGTCAGGTATACAACAGGATTTCTCCACCAAAGGTGCTGGCGCCATCAGAGTTTAATACAATTTGCTTAGCAATTTAGTGTGTTATAGCCACTGCCTCTTCTAGAAGAAAAGGAGGGTCAAGTAAGAACAGTTGGATCAGTCTGAGACGGAATACCTAGAGTGCGAGTTTTTGTGGAAAAATCAGTCTGAACCCTGAATTGAACGGGTGCTTTTTGATTACTGTACCAACAAAACAACAACCAATCTGGAGAAACAAATCTGGTACTATGATGACTTCCCATGTTGGGAAGTGGGAAGCAATATCCTAATTTGCATGGTCTATTTCTTTCGAAATACAATTGAGCCAATACTGACTTCGCTAGCCATCAGCTCACATGTGTATGTTGTGGAAAAATCAACGGAATCCTTGACTTAAGTATGTGCCTTGTGATTGATATAGAAACAAAACAATAATCAACATGAGGAAATCAATTTGTGCTGAGTAGTGAAGTCATATTTGGACTCAATTGTATTCTCAAAAGACATAAGCCAAACAATTGGGAAATTAGTGCCCACCTCCCAACATGGGAGGTGATCGTACAAGCTGACTCTTGTATCCAAATTGAAATGCAACATTGCTTAGTGAGATAAGTATCCTTGTGCTCCAGTTGAACTTGACAGAGTCAGCCATCCAATATTTAAGATGCAACTGCAGAGAGCATATCCAAATAACAATTCATCTACTTCACATGAATTAAACCAGAGTCTTTGATGGAGAACGATCCTGCCATGGCCTCCACAGACGTGTCACTTAGCAATCAGTTTCATTTCTCAATTCATAACAACGCACCAACAGAACCAGTCTAAGATAGAAGATACACACATCAGTGGAAACTGGAAAGAGGGATTAGGGAACATCAATGGATAGGAACTTTCCCTGATGGAGTGGACAAAGAACCATTACCTACTGTAACTTTATCCTTAGCAAAGAAGGTAGAGCAAGAATAGAAAAGTCTGGAAGAGAAAACATATGATCAGCTCTAGAATCTGTAGTCATAGGCCAAGAAGAAGAGGAAGCACTGAATGCACTCGCAAGGTTACTTGTAAGTTGTGTGCGCGAAGTTAGAAGTAGATGTAAGAGCTGTAGTAGTGAAGTATCAAGTCGAGCCATCAGGGATCTGAAGAAAGAGCACCAGTATCACTAGAAGTGCCCATAGAATGAGTAGACATGGGATCACAGGATCAAATTCATCCACCAAAGACCCTTGTTGGAGTAATTATTCAGCGCTTCTGGAGTACCATGTGGCATTGCCTACGTGGTACTCTCAACCATTTACATAACGACAAATCATCTGGTAGGGACAATTATCATTCCCTTTTGTTGGGTGGTTGGGAGACAAAGGATGACCCACATAGTGTGTTTATATGCTGAACATGGCAATGCCACATGGTATTCCAGGAGTATCCAATGATTAGCCCCTCGTTGGGGTGATGCATCAACTTATAGCAGCGCCCCCTAGCATGTTGATTTTTCTCCCGTGATCACCTAAAGACCATAACTAACAATGCTACATTACCACTAGACTTGATCTTACTTGGCTGCTCTCTTCATGTTCAACACATGCATGTCTCTCTCACAGCAAAAGAATATTCATGTGGTAAGTGTTAAACCCAAAAATGATCTTTCGCCCTAGCACAACCAAAATATTAACACGAATAATTCTCCCCAAATCGCAGCCACCTTGCTATCAACCACCACCACCCTTTACAACTTGCCACCCACTTTCTCTCCCCATTGTAGTCTCCTTTCCCATCCTTCCTGCAAATCACGCTACCCCTCTTTACCCCAACCCGTCTAGCACCCCTTCCCCCTCCCTTTGCCATCACACCTCCAAAGTCCAAACATCCTCATTCACATACGTATCTCTCCCCACTGTTGAGAAAAAAAGGTTGAGTGCTAACTATTTGTTTAGCAAGCTGCGTCCAAACTCTAGTCAGCTGAGACCAACCAATGTGTGTTCTCGTGAAGTGTCAGGTTCTTGGTAAGGAGCGTGAGAGGTAGGGAGCTCACAAGTGGAAGACCCCTTAGGCAACACTGATTCTCTGGACGGCAAGATTAATCCTTACTCCTTCAAACGTGAGAGCATGGTGCTTCAAGTTAGTAGGGGATATCAGAGACAACGGACGATTAGGGATGGAGCCATGGAGGCGATGTTAAGCAGAAGGCGATGTCCAACAGGCATGGAGGAGGGTGGTGGCAAGGGTGGCCAAAGCCAATGTTCTGATTTATTTTATGACAGAGGGCTGTGGTGATGATGATAATGTTCTGGTCATGGACGGGAAAGCGGCAGCTGGGGTGGTGGCTGCAGCAGCAGGAAGAGTTTGAAGGGAAATTAAAAAGGTATATTGGTTAAGGGGTAGAAATGTAAAAGGTTAAAATTCTCGTAAGTGTACTGAGATAAGATGAAGCCCATAATGAATTTTTACTATTTGGCTAAAAAATACTAGAACACCCTCAAAACAAAACGATTATAACACAATACTTTTCATCTGTGATCCTCAGAAAATGGCGACTCCTGGACCATACTTTGAACCTAGGAAACATTTCTATTTGCTTTGGGATGATCCATGCCAACCATACACCAATGTACGCAGTTTCTTGGGCTCAACCAGTAACCTAGGAAGTTAAGCAGGCAATCCTTCAAGTCTTTTTGAAGAGACACTTACTCCACCTAAGGCAATTCGCGAAGCTCCCAATGCACTATCTCCAAGGCAATACAAAAGGCTTAATTGAGAGAAATACTAAGCATGTACTCCCCCCATATTCATCGACACAGCTATTTTCATCGAGGCCCTCCCTGCAGCACCCTGATACATCTAAGCTTCCCTGTGAAGGAAGGGGATCCTAGGGCACCTCAGAGCTATCCTAAAATTACAAACTATCCTCAACCTTACTAATAACAGAATAGGAAGATCATGTAAAGTGAGTTTAAAAGATCATGTGTACTGTTACCCTACGTTTTACAAACACCGTACAAATATTTTTTTTTCCCCTTTTGGCTATGCGGTTAATCTTTTCAATCCCAAGCCAAACAAAACCCAGCCTTAAGTCCCAATCAATTAGGTTCGACTACATGAATACGTTTTCTTCTGAGCTCTAAACAAGGCCTTTTACATCTGCTGCCGGCCTTGGAATCGGCTGGGTGATAAGACTCTAAGCACGACAAAGGCAAAGTCAAACCCAAGCCTTACAATTTAATACACCAAAAAAGATGTACTTCCCTAATAATAACTACACAAATAAGAAAAAGATAAACCAAACGTCAAAATATTCTGCCAGTGCAATAACAAACTTGCACAGTCACTTTAATTTGTCCAGAAGTAGATTAAGCATGCCAAAGATTATTGCAGTGAATGGTTCCAAAACTTGGTTTCCTTTTCAAGATATCTTTTGTTGGTAAAGTAGACTCTTGAAGACATCACCCCAAAATTATTGACAAAGAAGAATACTGATGGTGCAAAACTGAACAAAGTCAAAGTTTGAAAAGGCAAATAGACCACTGGTCGAGTTTGGAAAATAAACCCAACCATTGTTAAGATATTTTCCAGAGTTACTAGAGAGACAAAAAGCAAAGAAGACAAACTGATGGGACCACTAATTTTCAAAAGGAAGTGGATTCTTGGCATTTTTGCCGAGAACTACACCCCGTGCAATCCAGCTTTTTCCGGCCCCTGGCCAGACTGCATGGTGTGCAGTATCCGGCGAACTGCGGAGAATCCAATTCCTTTCCAAAACTCCTACCAATAATTAGTCAAAGAATAGGTGTAGTCAGCATCTAGAGAAAAGAGAGCATCAAATAGCTAAATTATGGGCTACACATACCCCACCAACATGACCCTTGATCTTTCTAATAATCACAACAATGATGGAAATATATTAAATGTGGAAATTAAGAAAGGAATTACATCAGAAATAATTGATTTTGACATTATATAATCAAGAAATTTAAAATCTAATAAAGGCAACTTCATCAAAAACACCCAATCTATCAAAACAACTACAGTCACAGAAGTGAACATCCATTCAAAGTGGGGGAGAAATTAGAAATACTAACCCTAGTGGACCAAATGAACGTCAAATGTATGACACGAGCACAAGAATATGCCAAATTATAGGGTAATGCAGGAAATGTCAATTGGAAAATTTAATTGATTTGGACATTAGTAATTGAAGTTAACCAGACCAAATGTGTAGATATTAAATAATAGATATATGAATTAAATACATAACATATCCATATAGTTATACGTATAATTATACGTAGAGGATGAGTTCTAAACCCAGACATTCTGAGTCCAAAACTTGGCAACTTCTCGGGGTCAGGCCGCAAGAGAGAAATATCTTTTGAATCCCCAAGTCTTGGCGTGGATGGCCTGCCTTCAAGACCGGGGAGGGGAATAGTTGAAGTGCGCGTAAACTAAAAATTACCAAAGAAAAAATATATGGATATCTCTGTTAACTATCTATCTTTTTCTATCTTTTACTGTTATAGAACATCTGTTTTTGTGTGAACGTCAGTTTTGCAGCTGCTCAAAATTTTTTTTTTTCCAAACTAAAAATTACCATGAAAGAAGCATGGTAATGTGCACATAAATCAAAATGATTCTTGGGTCTGTCCTCTCTGATGCCTTTTGGCTTTGATTTGAGGGCATGATTCCGCAACAAACGCGACGGTATAGGGGGACCACTGTTTCAGTGGTATTCTGTGAGCAGCCACTTTGGCATTTATTGCCAAAAGTTAGGTCTGTCTCCAATCCATCTGTTTCAGTGGTATTCTGGGAGCAGCCACTTTGTGCATTTATTGTCAAAGGTTAGGTCTGTCTCCTATCCATCCCCCGCCCATACCCCCAATTATTGGGGACTAAATGGGTTATGTTATTGTTGTAAACTAAAAAATTACCAAGAAAGGAAAATATAAAACTATCAACCCAAATTTTTCTCCCCTCTTTCTCCTAGATTACAGTATAGATAATCTCATTCAAGATTTTTGTGTTTCATATTTTGCATACCAAGATTTGCACATGCATTGCATGTGCCCGGGCATCAAACTCAAATCATCAAGAACATCAAGTTCACAAAAGAGAGAAGGGATGGAGAAAAAATGAGACTTTCTCTCTCTAAAAATGGCTGATTTTCCTTGATTATCTTGGATACACCGGCATTATATTGAACTATTCGTTATCTCTAGAGGACCAAGCTTCTGTGCCCTCTTGATTCGGTTGCTGAGAAGATAGCTCCCAAACTAGTTGTCGAGCGTCTCCCATAGACAAATTCATACGCAAACATCGAGTATAAAATGGAAACATCCATGCTAACAAGGTATTCCATCATTCAAACCACCCATTGATTTAACCAATTAAAACCAGACACAGACTCTTTAAAGCATGATGATCAATTTCAATCGAACGAGGAAAAAACGTAAGGACAAATGCAGTATAAGATGTCAAGTGGTAAAAAGACAGAACTACTCGAGTTTTGATAAGAAAGTTCATCTACCATTTTTTTATACCTGATAACAAAGATAGATTTCATAACTTATGGAAAATGGTACAGACTTCCTTCGCACCTGAAGGCCAAGAAGCTGGCAAATTCGTACATCTGCTAGACTCTACAACAAGCGAAGTGTTGCTGAAAGTGTGAGTAATCGATTTGTGAAGAGAAAACGAGCTCCATAGAGAGAAAACGAGAGAGAGAGAGAGAGATCGAACCTTGGTTTTGCGATTTCGAGTTTGATTTCGGCGGTGGTCTTCTCCTTGTTCGAAGAGAAGGGAAAGACTTTTAACCCCTTTTATACTTTTGACCCGCGAATTGAACAAACCCCGGGTTTTAACGAGAGGTTTTAGGATCCGCGAACTATTTTTTAAAATCTGAGCGTTGATTCACATCCAAGGGCTATTACGCTTTGGTCTGGATATTTTCCCCGTTGAATTTGAGGTTTAGTCGAATTAAGATTCGTCCCTTATTATATATAGGGGTTATTAATTTGAGTCTTGTTGAATTAGAATTTGTTTAGTATAAATAAGGGTGTAGCGTCTAACAAACATTCATTCAATCTTCTATTAATAATATTTCTGGAGTTCTCTCTATTTTAATTGTGTGCAAGGTAAAATTCATTCAATCTTCTATCAATAATATTTCTAGTTTTCTTTCTATTTTAATTGTGCGCAAGATTGCCTCAAGACCTTGCGATATCTAACTAATTCGTCTATTAACACGATATCTAATTGACTTCTGCTACAACGCTGCGTGAAACACTACCCATAACCATAATCACATTCACGAACCTATGCACTACACACACAGAGCAGCTTTAATGGAGGGGGAAAGTTAACACGGGTGAGTACATGAAGGCCTACGTATTTTTTTTAAATTGTGGGGGCACCTCCCAGCCCCAAAGTGCCTCCGCCCCTGCTCTCTCTCTTCCCTCTCGGTTTTACTACTTTACTACTACTTCTGCGTGTATTGGTACCTGTACTTGGCCTGGTTTGTGATTGTGTGAATGTTTATTGTTTCAGTGGCATTGTACATGTGGACTAGTTCAACGCTTTTAAGCATAGTTAAGTGAGTGAAACCCAGTCCGTGACTTCTATTGAAATTTTCGTTCAGACATGCTGAACTTCGATGAAGAAGACGAAGTTTTCTTCGATTCGGCGGAAAATCTATCATCTGAAGATTCTCTAGTTGTGAAAGAGGATTTTCTCGTGGTAACTTGCGTTATGAGATTTGGTTGAAGGAGCCAAAGAGCATCAAGGAAAGACAAGCGTGTTTTCTACGTGAAATGGGTTTCGTTGACGAAAAGGAGTCAGAAGTGATGGGATTGGAAAGGATTGCAGAATGCAGTGGAGCTGTCTCTAGTTGTTGTGTATCTTCAGTTGACGGTGAAGAGGATCAATTGGAATGTAGCGGTCGGGAATTGAATGGCGAAGCTAATTGTGCTTTTGATGAATTAGAGCAGGATCGGATAAACAATCCCAGTTTAGCTCTTGAAAAGGAGAACGATTCCAATTTACTTCACTCTCCTCTTAAAGTGCACAAGAAGTCCGATACAGATAATAAAATGAAAAATAGGAATTGGTGGAAACAGTTCACAAGCAAGAGGAAGGCAACTAAGGTGTCTAAGCCAATTGCTGAAACACCAAAGGTGGAAACAATGAAGGTCAGGCAAAACAAGAAGAGATATAAGGAGTTAAGCGCAGTTTATGTAGGACAAGAGATCCGGGCTCACAATGGCCGTATTTGGACTATGAAATTTAGTCCAGATGGCCATTATTTAGCAAGTGGTGGTCAAGATGGGGTTATTCGCATTTGGCGTGTCAACCAGTCCGATGCATTTTCCAAAGGTTTATATGATGAAGGCAAGCACAGTTTGGGAACGAAAAATGCGAGTCCTCTTTCTGTTGTGATTCCTGATAAGGTCTTCTGGATTGAAGAGTTTCCACTGCAAGAGTTTTTTGGGCATACAAGTGATGTCTTGGATTTAGCCTGGTCCAAATCTAACGTGAGTTCTATTGCTTCGAACACTTGTCAATTTTTCTGTTCCTGAATTTATCAACTTTAGGAATTTTTGTTGACAAGCTAGGTTGGCTATTTGTTGCAGTGTCTTCTTTCCTCATCAATGGATAAAACTGTCCGTCTTTGGCAATTGGGTTGCGATGAATGTTTTCATGTTTTCCAACACAAGAACTATGGTAAATATCAACTTTATATATTTCATATCATGTTATAGATCTAGTCAATTGTATTTTGAATCCTTTGCCCTTTTTGGTTGTTAAACATATAGTATTTCATAAAAGTGTTAAACATATAGTATTTCATAAAAGTGTTAAAGATATTCTTCCTTTTTGGTTTTGATCAGTGACATGCATTCAGTTCAATCCTGCTGATGAGAATTACTTCATCACTGGATCCATAGATGGGAAAGTTAGAATTTGGGGAGTGTCCGAGAGACGAGTTGTTGATTGGGCTGATGTGCGAGATGTAGTAACTGCCGTATCTTATCACCCGGATGGCAATGTAAGAGTTAGAGTATTCCATCATAAATTTCTTTACTCTATTCTGCTAATTTTACAGCTCATCGAGTAAGTATTATATGGTGCAAAATCGATGATTGTTGTGTATTCTTTTGTGAAAGCAGGGTTTCATAGTGGGTTCCATAACGGGCACCTGTCGCTTCTATGGAGTATCAGGTGATTCAGGTACATAGTTTTTTTCTGTCTTAGACGCCCGGTGGCTAATGTCCATAATTATTTGTATTTTTGGGGTGCTTATTTGTTTTCTTGGTTGTGCAGATGACAATCTCCAACTAAATGCGCTGATACGTTTTCGGGGTAGAAAGAAAGTGCAGATACGTTTACTGGGTAGAAAGAAATACTACAACAACAAAATAACCGGCATTCAGGTTCTACTCTTTGAGTCTCACTGCTATAAATTTTAGTTCTTAGGCTGATCTCGCTTGTGTATTGACATGGTCTCACTCCTTGCAGTTCACCCTTGAAGACTCTCAGAGAGTAATGATAACGTCCGAAGATTCGAGAGTCCGTATACTCGATGGGGTTGATATTGTCCACAAATATAAAGGTACTAGAGTGAATTTACATTATTTCGGCAACTTCAAATCAGAAAAGTAATTTCCGTTTAAGTTTCATCGCTACCGTAAGTTGTTTGGAACTTTATTTACACTACACCATTTATCTTAGACTGATTAGAATGTTGTTATGAAATTTACCATAAGGAGATATGGCTTCAAACTACATTATTATCATCATTATCTTAGAGTCGTTTCTCAAGTGTCTTCAACTATCTGGACCACTGTACCGGATGTAAATAACTCCTACATGGAATTGGCCTTCTTTCCTTCCAAAAAGGCCTTAGTTTCCCTGTAGATACATGTTATGGTAATTCAGGCCCTAGTTGATCTTTAATGCAACCATAATCATAGGCGCAAACGAATTTCTAATTTCTTACAATTCCTGTTCGTAATTTTCCTTAGATTTTTTTTTATCTAATCTGGGCTGATTTTTGTTGTTAGTAGACGAGAATTTGATTTCCTTGAGCATTTAATGTCTATCCAATTGTATATTCCATTTGCTAAGCTCTGTAAGCTATTTTGTGCAACAATCTAAAAACCTAACTAATCACTTTTTGACTACTGAATTGTTTATGAAAAACTAATGCTCTTGTAAATTTTTCTATGATAAGTGGTATGCTTTCCGGTTGTTACTTAATTGTTGAGGTATAGTCAGTCCTATGTAAACATAATTCGTGTGTGTGTGCGTAAGCGCAAGTGCGAGCACAAACGTAAAAACGTCTTTGAATCACATCTCAAACTACTAAAATCGGTGAGAGCCCATAGAGAGCGCGAGAATTGAGCAGGACCGATGGGCATTTTGAAGGATTATGTGAATAAGGGTATAGATGACATTGTTTTTTTCACCACTGTTATTTTTTTTTCACCACTGTTATTGTGGTAGGCTTCTGGTTTGTTACAATATTGTTTAATGCATGAAGTCAGTTGTGTTCCTGAGATGTGAACCTGATTATTATAAATCCATCTGCAAATTTAACTGAATACTCAAACTAACCATGAAAAGGTGTACCAATCTTTTTACTAATGCAACAACTTACGCATACACTACTGTATCCACCCTAATCAAACAACTTATATGAAAGTTAAGTAGCAGTATGTTAACTCGGATGAATCTGTACTATAACTGTATTTAAAGATTGAAGTTGTTAGCTTTAACCTCAAAGCATGTGCGCTTTCAATCCATGTACATTTTTCTAATATGGACTGTCTCGCTTCCTAAATATGCGATTTTTTTACTATTGCAGGCCTTGCAAAGTCTGGAAGTCAAATGTCAGCTTCGTTTACTTCAACCGGAAAGCACATAATATCAGTTGGAGATGACTCTCGTGTATATATCTGGAACTACGACGACCCCTGTATCTCATCATCCAGGCAAACCAATTCTATCCGCTCGTGCGAGCACTTCCGATCGGAAGGCATCTCACTCGCAATACCTTGGTCAAGCCCAAAATTAAAATACAGGGGTTTGGAAATAGAACCGATGCAAGACCACCTGGATGCTTCCTCATGGAGGAGGGACTCTTGGCGTCTTTCTCTCTCCAATTGGTTTTGCTCCATTAATGGCTCGTTTAGAAGCGCCACAACATGGCCGGAGGCGAAACTCCCTTTGCGGGACCTACCCATTGAAGAGCATGATCATGTACAGCTTGTGAACAGTGATTTTGAAGCTCTACCGGATGCGTGGGGCCTTGTGATAGTCGCAGCAAGTTTCGATGGAATGATCAGGACGTTCCACAATTACGGCTTACCATTTAGGATTTAGTGATTCCAATGGATGGAGTTTAGATCTAACGGCCATTTGTGATTCACCATGTTCTTTAGGCATCGGTGATTTGTTTGCGGGAAGTACATACCAATCCTTTGAGCTAACAAATATGTGATTCATCTTCGTCTTTAGGCCTCGATGATGTTCCCTAGTCGTTAATGTTTTGTAGAGTTTTTTGGTTTTGATTTGGGGTTACCATGGTCATGTAGACTAGGGTTCTAATCAACTTGTTTTCTAGATGATAAATATATACAGTAGGCAAATAGTGGAAATGAATAGAAATTGCAATTGTTGATTTCAGTAGTGGATATTCTTGGCTGCTACTTTGTTCTGACCATTTTTGCTGCTCTTCATTTTTCTTCAGAAACTCTGAAGCATCTGGCACAATTTACATGTTTTGAAGAAGAATCAAAATGTGATATGCTTCATTTGAAAAATTGCAAAATTCATGGTTTTGTGCTCTCATTAGAAGCATCACAAAAATCATCCCCAAGATTTCCTGCTCTTTCATTACGCCTGTCTTTTGGGTTCCTTAAGTAATGGAAAGAGAAAAAAGAAAAGGGTAAATTTCATTTACCTCCCCTGAGGTTTCTAACAAATGCAGAGACCTCCCCTACTTTTTCTGAAATTCCACTGCCCTCTCATACTTTTGAAAATAATTCACTTACCTCCCCTACCATTACTTTAAGGCTAACGGTGTTAACTTTTTTGCGTGAAATGACCAAAACGCCCTTAGTATATATTCTTCACCATTTAAAAAAAAAAGGCAGAGTAAAAAAAAAAAAGGCAGATTTAAAAAAAAATTCTAACAAAATTAAATCGTTTTTTCATTTTGAAAAAAATAGATTTTAAACAAAAAGTATCAAAGAATTTTTTTTTTCATTTTGAATATTTTTTGTAGGAAAATAAACTAGTTTTAAAAATAGTTTTTTTAACTTTTTTTTGAAATTTATTTTTCAAATTTTAAAAAATAAAGTTTACATTTATTTTCTTAAAATAACGGTACTATGGTCTTTTTTTAACTACTTATTTTTAAAAAAAAATTAGTTGAATTTTTTTTTCCAGTGGTAAAAAACTAATTTTGAAAAAAGTTTTTTAAAACAGTTTTTGAAATGCGAAATTTTTGAAAATATTGTATTGGATAAAAAAATTAGTTTTTGGTAAACCGTTTAAAAAAAAGGGGGAGTTAATTAGAGGACCCTTACAAAAAAAGACGTTATGATTTAATCCTACCGAATTTGAATTGTTATGATCCCATCTTGAAATGTAAAAAATACCCAGAATGACCTTCTGTAAAATTTTGACCTTTTATATTTCTTACAATTTAGTAACAGTTTTAGAAAATTTAATGGTCCCACAAAACCATAAGTATCGGAAACAATTACTTTAATAGTAAAGGAAATCTTAACCTTCCCACAATCCCATAATTAACGGAAGCAGTTAATGTAATGGTTATTGAATGTTTGGATATGGGAATGGGATGTTTTCCCAATCAAACATCATCCTAAAACCGTCCCACAAACCCCCATATCCTGTATAGGTAAAAACCATCCCTTCCAAAATCCCAAATCGTCCCAACCCGTGCTAAATCCCTTACTCGACAAACGTCGATCACTATTTTTCCGGAAATTCAAAACCCCACAACCCACATCCCCTAACTTTGCGGTGAAATCGTCCCATTCAAAAAACCCCAAACCCTAACTACTCGGTGGATTCCTACCCAATACCCATGTTGTCCCATCCCGCCTCCCACAACCCGAATTCCACGGAGACACCACCATCCCGTTTCTCAGCATCGTCCGACGAAGGAGAGAAGTCGAAAACGCGTGCTTACGGGATGTATGGAGAAGATATGGCTGCCGATTTTCTCGCCGGAGTGAAGCCCTAACCAGCCTACGTCTTTACCTTTCTGACCAATGGCGCGTAAGTATCCTTCCCTACTCAAAAATTGTCCATTGTATATTAGCTTCACTCGAATTCCAATCGTGTTCGAAAACATGTTTCAGTTCGATGTTGTGTTTGGGGGTTTCTGAGTAGATAATTTAGGGGTTTAATAATATACCAGATTTGGATACAATGAAATTATGGTCCTATTTGTTCAAATTCGTTTTGAGGGTTCTAAGATTTCCGGGACAGGTTTTTTTTTTTTTTGTGGAACGTAAGTTTGCGGTGTTTTTTTTTTTTGGCTGATAAAATGGACACTAGGTTACCATGTTTTCTGGAAGTTCAAAGTGAGGTTGTGGTGTATTACAAATGAAATTTATTATGAGAGTTGAATGTAGCATGCTTGTCGATGCATTTTTTACCATCATATGTGTTTGCTGTGATGATATAATGGAACACTGGATTATCATTTTTTTTCGGGTAATTGACAGTGAAGTTATGGTTTAGTATTGTACCATTGGGAGTGAATTACAAACTTTGTTCTTATTACTCATATGGGCTATCGGGTTGGAAAATGGTTTAATAAAATCCCATTTGCTCAAAAACTAGACCCCATACATCTTGTATATCAAGCATCCTTAGACGCTTGTTTGGTTTAAATGTTGCACCTGGTGCTTGTCGTTGCTTTAAGGTGCCAGGACCCTAATGTAGGAGGAAAAAAATATCACTAGAATTTGCCCGTTGATGTGAGCATATAACCAATCAGCTGAGTATTAATTCACGCATTAATGGATGACTGAAAATACTTACAATTGCTTTTTTCTTTTAAATTCGTGCAGCTTAGATTGTGGAGTAATTGTCTGCTACATCATACGGCAGTATTTCCGAAATGAAGAGGTTGGCTCCAAGCTCCCGAAAGCGGAATGCCGCCGGATGCGTGCCGAAATAGTCCACACCTTTGTGAGTGATGAATTGCATTCATGGAACACTCCACAACCAAAGTATGGAGCTGCAAAATGACTCGGCGTTGGCAAATCAGTCTGAAATCCAATACGCGCTATTACAAGACACTCTTTTTTTTTTAAATTCTGTTGGTAGTTAACGAATGTAGGATTCCTTATAACTTGATTACGTTGGAATTTTACCTTGTTAGTCTGAAATTTTATGGCTCTCCAGTAGAGCATTTTGGAATTAGTAGTCTGGGATTTCTGGTTTATCTTTTAGGCTATTTTGGGTAAATCATAGAACATGTGGTATTGAGATACCATGTTTTTTGGTTCCTCAATAGGTGCAATTTTTGAGACCTCGTCACCGTTTTTCCTGCTAAGCGGTGCTAAAGTTTTTGTTCGAGGTATACAGTTTGGATAGATGATGATCAATAATACTTATGCTTTTTTCCGTGCATCTCATCCCTATCATGAGTTTTGCCCAGTGCAAATTTTTGAACAATTCACCACTCTATGATGACTTCTTAGCTGATGTTGGGTTAAGTTGGACGTTATTAATTGCATGTGAGATGGGTTAATTGCAGTTTATATGAGCCATTTTGTGTCGTGATGTTATGTAAAAAAACATGATTCATTAGTCCCCACATCTAACTCAAAACAGTGAAGCAAACATGAGACCCTGAAAAACCATTTTTCGTATAGGAAATCATTTTGTCGCTCATACAGGAGGGGATCGAAAAATTTGATTAAGAAAACTTTTTGGGTTTAGCATACCTACTGCAAAGTCACCTCAAAAATTTGATTCCTGAAGTAATTTTCTTCACGAAACCCAAACACCAAAAAAATAATAAAATAATACACCATATCCATCCTGCAAAGTCACCTTCAACATCACACAAAGATTTCAAAACTAAAAACAAACTAAATAAACAACGCTAGAATGACCTCCACCATAAACAAACCAAAACCATAAAACGAGTTCAACCCACCATGGGAGCTATGAAGACACGAGTTCATAAAACGAGCGCAAAAAAAAACAATGATCAATGAGACGATTGATCTTGCATAGTTTAAACAAAAAAAAAGGTCCGACATGTTAATAAAGTAAAATAAAAATGCTGAAATGAAACTTAAGCCATCCTCGTGCAACCATCAAAACCTACGTAGCTTCTTTGCATGTTGCCCTGTTATGGTTTCCAAGCTTGTGACACCTCCCGCACCTGATCTGAGACACCTTCTCCCCACGAGAAGGTATACGACGAGTCTTCGGCCTTCCCGATGGTTTCTTGGACAAAGGAGGGAGAATAGCATAGGGATTGGATTTATAGAATGCGAATATGAGGCACGATATGTCTCCGTGTGAAAGTACGGATCAAAATAATCACTAAGTTCCTTACCCAAACCAGTAATTACACCAACGACGTGGCAACAAGGAAATCCATCATGCTGCCATTTCCGGCAAGAACAAGTTTTTCCAACGAGAGATCAACGGTAACAGTAGGCTCCGAGTGCACCTCATAAACACCATATCCCGAGTCCATGACAACCCATGACCTAGACTCCAGGAATGAATCATGCAACTTCTCCTCCATTTTCAGGCAAATTTTCTCAACCCACTCGCTCGCTTTTTCCCTCCTCACAACAATCATACCCATGATTTTCACCCGAATGGCATCCACCAAGTTCCTTATGGGAAGGTGGCGCTCTTCCTTGATCCAAGAATTAAATGACTCCGCAATGTTAGAATACAACTCTCCATATCGGCAACCTGGAAAGTGCACAGTGCTCCAACGATCAGCGGGGACATTCTTTAGGAAGTCTGTAAAGACCCAAAAAATTTAATTACTTTTTGAAAAATCACTTTTTTGAGAAGTTTCGATTTGGCCGATAAAAAGTCCCGGTAATTGTTCCTTGAATTTTTCTAATCAAAATGGTATAATGGGAAGTTATTTTTGAGTAAGGCAAAGTCATCTTTCGCCCATTTTCTTTGGAGAAAAATGTGCCCGTTTTCGATTTTGTACTAAAAGTGGGGGGATGAGATTTTGATGTGATTAGAATTTTAAAATTTTGTAAATGTCATTGTTTCCAAATGGGGGGTACTTCCTTATTTTCATAAATAAATTAAAGTAAAGAGTCTTTACTTAAGTTTGGTTTATGAAAATAAGTATTGTGGTTACATATTATATACACAAGTCACATTTGGGTGTGTAGTGTAATAAGAGAATTATATTAGTAGTGTGTGGGGGAAGATTTGCAAATTTTAAAACATTACACACTCTCCTCCCTCTCCACCCGATCGGCTCTCTCTCTCTTCTCCTCCATTTTTGCCACCTTCAAGCTCAAGTTAACCCCTCCTCACTCAACCACTTCAAGAACCTATGCCATTTTCACGTTCTACGCGCCGTGGGGAGCTCGGGTCACCTTGGATTCGCCCCGGGAGCTCACATTTCTGGTTGGGTGTTTCTAAACCTAGGGTTTTCTTTTCTCTTCACATTTGGAGCTTAACCCATGAGGTAGGGAAACAATTACTACCTCCTCTAGTTATATACTTGTGATATGTTGAACATATCTTGTTCTTGGCTTCAATTTCCTTGAAATTCATTTTTTCCCTCTTTGTGTGGGTTTCTCTCACTTTAATTTTGTGATCTATGAAATTGATTGTTGATTGATGAAATTGAGAGTGGAATTGACCTCCCTCCATGTTTAATTGTTGCCTAGCATCTCTACTTTGACCTTAAACTATCTCATTTGTGTTTTTGGGTTGAAATTCCACACCTTAGAGGTGAAAATCTGCCATTTTCTGGACAAGGCAGCTGCTGCCCCTGTTTCTCTGTTGCTGCCCCTGTTTTCTGGGTGGTTTTCGGCCACCCTTTGACGTCCGTTTGACCTCCAATCGTCCGGAACTTCGTATACTTGATATATAGCAACGTGGTAACCCCAAAAACCATTTTGAAATCGTTAAACTACGACTTTGACACGTGTTTTTATTGGACAATTCGTTATACGTATCGGACACAAGGCATATTGGATTGGTCGCCCTTTTTGGCGAAAATTGTGGCATTTCAAAAGAAAGGGCACTTTGGTGAAATGAAATTTGGGAAATGGACTTGTTATAAAAGTTTTAATGAAATGTTTGTGATAATGAGGTGTTTTACACCAATGCCATCATTTGGTAAAATTTTTGATAAAGGCACGCGGGGCCTATGGAACCCGGCAGAGGCATGCGGGGCCTATAAATACCCGGCAAAGGCGCGCGGGGCCTATGGAACCCGACAGAGGCAGGTGGGGCCTACAAATACCCAGCAAAGGCACGCGGGGCCTACGGAACCCGGCAGAGGGATTAAATCCCTAGTACTAATGAAAATGATATTTTTCTTCAATGAAAGAAATGAGAAATGAGATTTAGGACTATTTATTGTGTTTGGTCGAAACTCGACATGTGGACTTGGTTTTAAACTTGTGTAAGTAACTTGGGTGATCTTGGCGAAACAAAAATGGAAACTTTGGTGGTGTTGAGTACTTGGAAATGAAAATGTTTTGAGGTACATAAGATATTTTGGCAACCTTGGATACTTGGACACGATTTTGGGCACGTATGACACTTGTGGGTGATTTTGACAAACTTAATGAACTAATAGGTATTTTGGGACACCTTGAAATCTTTTGGACACTTTGAAGTCACTTGGACACGTGGTTACTTCTTGGACACGTCTTACTTGTCTTAGCCTCCGTTATGTTCCTTGATCATTTCCTCTCATGTTAATTCATATCATGTGCACTCATCATATTTATATGCCTAGCGGTTGTAGTATGGTTTCCCTACGAGCTAGTGAGCTCCCCCTATCTTTCCCAGGTACACGGCATGGAGCATGAGATTGGATGCTTATGAAGTGATGCATTATGTGAAGCTTATGCATGCATGAAGATATTTTTCCATCTCAAGTTTTGTATTTTGATAAATGGTAATGTAACTTTTGGTTATTCAATCTTCTAACCATTTGGATTTATGTAATAACTTAGGGGATAATATTTGATTTCACCTTTGGGGCAAGGGTGCCCAAATACTTGATTTGCCAATGGATATTAAGATGAACATTTTGAATGGAAATCTCTTGGGGAGGATTTATGAAATATTTTATCATTTGACTTATTAATTGTAAGGAATTTCTTTATTTTTGTTTTTTATAAAAATGAGGGCGTGACAACTTGGTATCAGAGCATTAGGTTCGAAAACCTAGAGACCGTGGGGAGACTTGTAGTCTCGGGGCTTAAAAACCATTGCATTGTTTTCTCATCAAAGTCATTGTTTTCACATGCATTGTGTGTGCTTGCTTGAGTGACATACATCCACCCACGTGACATTGCATATGAAGTTTTCGTAGAGTGCAATCCTATAGTTGACTTGTGTTGGAGATGGAGATTTAGTCACGTGATGAAGGGTGTGTATTGATGGTATAATTCGCATCACTCGTAACTTGATTGAGTGTGTGCTTACTTGTTTTGTCACTGTGGTTTAAGAATGACGTGGATGATTGATTTGAAGGGTGATTGGCCAGCACACTTCAAATCAAACTTCTGATGTCGCTCGGTTACCATGTGGGATGAGTGGAGTTGTGTAAAGTAGCACGTATGGTAGAGTAAGTACCAATATAAAGGAGCCTATTGTGTCTTTACTTTGAAAGCGTATGGTTCTACATTTGACCAATGTGCTTAATGTTGATGTGATTGGAAATGAGGACATGTAAATTAGAAACCTGCATAATAAATTTAGTACTGTTTCTCTGTTTGAAGATGTGAAATTTTCTTTGGTATCGTTGTGATTTGTTGAGAGTTGTCATTATTTGTAGTCGGTGGATTTGTTTGTTGTAATTTGCGGAGGTTTGGGGTCCCAGATTGACTGGTATTAATTGTTTGTGATTGACTTGATTGTTGATGTTTAAATTTTTGGATGTGGTAATTGTAGTAGTATCTCTTAAGCTTCTGAATGTGAAACTATTAAATGCATTAGAATTTGGTAAAAATGTTTAGCCTCGGTATTAGACTTAGTTGGGTGAGGATATTATTTAATACAATAGTAGGTGTCCTTGGCGGGAGGTAAAATTTAAATTGCATTCTGGAATGAGTTTGGGAAAGGTGTTTCTATTCAGTTATTGAGGTTAGACTTGGTAAGCTTTGGCATGTTGTATCCGTTGGTCTTGGTACTTGGGTTTTTCTGTAACTACCTAAGAGTCACAAATCATTTCTATTGGTGATGAGATATCCACTGGTTCGCTATCACAATGATAGTATATGATCCTTGGTATTAGTTGAGACTTTCTTTTCTTAAATATAGGGGGAATCGTGTAGGACAGTTTTATTGGAAAGTTTAATGGGACTCACTCGTATGAACAATTAGATAGAGGAGGTGCTTTCACTGTGGAGTTTGCCAAAATGGCTTGCCGTGTAGTTTATTGGGTGTTGATGGTCTGGTTATGAGCAAATGAGTTTATGTATTGTTGGTAGTTTTGGCTCAGTGTATTGGCTATGATCCTGATGTGTTAGGATGTGAGCATTTGGGTTGCCTTTGATTTATATAGATAGATTATTTAATTTGTGGCTATGTTATGCCTACATGACAGTTAAGTAGAAGCATGAGAGGTCGCGATGAGATTTTGGGTGTAAATCTGTAATGCTACCCTATGGTTGTGGAAGTGCTGGAAGTACAAAGTGTTGAGTAACCGGCGAGATGGGATTTGTTAGGCGTCGTGTAAGGGGCGATATAGGCTATTGCGTACTTGGGTACTTGGTAGTCTAGAACTCTAAATTTGTATGTTACGGTAATTGTTGCACTTACTTGGGAAACTAGGCAGAAGGGTGATGTTGGGACTATGATGGGAGGATATTGTCAGGAGTTGGAGTGTTGTACAGAGTTAGTCCATCGATTGTGAAACAAAACAGTGAGCCTAGGATAAGATGCAAATTATGCGTTAATTGGAGATGACAACTAGGTATTTGCTAGAGTGATATTGTAGTGGGGATAATATAGACGAAGATTGCGGTGTTTGGCAAAAGGTTATGGGTGAGTACCCGAGGAATCTGGGATACTGTCTTTCTAGATGACATGAATGGAATTACTTTTATTTTCCTTTAAAATTGTTTGATGTTTGTTTGCGCTCCACTTGGGATAATTGGATTTGATGAGAATATATTGAGAAAATTGGGTTTGATGCTGTGGTTGAATATGGGACCAAACAAAAGGGACACGAGGGCTTGATTAGTGGCTAATGTTGTACTTGGGTTTTAACAGTTGGTTGGAACTAGGGAACCAGAGGTAGTTTATTGAGTAATTGGACGAAGGACAAACAGGTGTATATCTATGAGAACTAAGGAATTAGAGAATAGAGGGGATAACAAGACTTGTACAAGTTGAAAAACATCTTCGTTAGCAGGGCTTGGGTCGAACTTGGTTGTATTTGTTGTTCCACAGTCCCGAGTTCGGTTGGTGATTGCATGAGTTGTAGTTTATCATAAAGTGAAGATGTACTTCTTGAGGGACATTGGGCTTTAATTCAAGTGTGTAGATTTATGTCAATGGTTGATGGTAGGTGTCAAGGACAATGGTTCGGATTTATGTTGGAGTTTGATTTTCTGGTGTGAGGCACAAATGAGATTAGAACTGTATGGAAACTAGATTGTATGGATGTCTAGTATACAAGGGTGTGAGGCGGTAACTAGAATGGGTGTGTGCACTTTAAGGTTTACTTGTCCTTCATTTTAGATTATTGGGGTGATAATGTTACTAACCGTGGAGGGTGTGTGTGTTGTTTAAGATTACCTAATTGGTTATAACATGATGTATGACTAGAAGATGTCTTTTTAAGACTCAAGAGGGGAATGTAGGATGAAATGAAGTCTTACTTATACAATTTTGTTAAAAAGTTGAGATGAGTTATTTTCTTCTAGGTCAACATAGTGAGATGGAGCACTAAGTGGAAGGCGGTTATGTGTGGATGAATTGGTGATAATGTTAAGGAGGCGTATATGAGATTACATGATATTAATAAGTTTGAGATTCAGCTTGTTTGAATCCGAGGAGCTAGTGGAGTGAACGAGACACTTGAGTAAAGGATTTATGGGGTTAACTAGGGTGTGAATATGGTTCTAAAGGTTAGGTTGGGGTGAAGTCGAAAGCATGGGTTATGAAGAGTTAGACGAAGAGACTTGGAAGGCCTTTGTGCCTAGCGTTATAGTTGTGAGTCATGATTTTTCTAGCATCGAAATTCCTTTACTTGTAGCTACTGTGGATGAGTTTCTAAGTTCCTTGTAGAGTTTAATGAACGTACGAGCCAATAGACCTAAATTATGATTGAGCTGGGTATTGAATCTTGGTGAAAAACGTTGTGCAATATAGAGAGATTGTTCAGCTTGGGTTGGTTGTGATGATACACGAGGATTTGGTGAAAGAATTCGAAGTACCAGTGTGGTAGAACTTGTGAGTGTTTAGTGTGCTTGTTGAGTAGATAAGTGCATTGAAAATGGTTGGGAATAGAGTTAAACGGGATCGCTGAGAATATTCAAACTTTTGGGAAACAGTCATAAAGATTTATTGAGATAAGGCGATGTGCTTCAAGAAATTGGGGAAGATAAGTTATTCGATGGAAGGACTACGGGTTTTGGGTAGTTTGAGTTTCTTTTCTAGTGACATGAACGATTTATACGGAAGTGATTGTGGAAGTACTAGTAACTTATGTGATCAAGGGGAATTGTTAATTTCATAACCTAGGGTGAATGAGCAATTGAATGTTTGGGTGATCAGGTTTTGGAATGATTAAGGAACGATGATAGGGTTTGATAAGACGAAACTTACTAATGAAATGCGAGTATGTTGGAACATTGGGATGTAAATAGAGTGTGTTTGGTATCGAAATTTTTGGGAACTTAGTTTACAGTCGTAATTTGAGATTGATTTATCCTGGTATTGTTAGAGCGGTTGTAGTTTAATGAATCCAGATCAAAGTGCGCAATGTTGTCCTGGTTAATGTTGAGGGGTATGGTAAAAAATTTGGCTTCCGTAAGTAAAATTTCTACAGTTAAGAGATTGAGGTTATGATATGGTTGTGGGGTAGAATGTTTGGAAAATTATGGATTTGTTTGGGTTTTTGAATAGAAGGCAATAGCAGAGACGCGGATTAAGCAACTAGTATGCATAGTGAGCCTAGAGGATTTATGGTTAGAAAAGAATTGAGATAGTTTTACACTTGGAGACAGTTTAAACCTAGCTATTTCCATGCCTTGGAATGATTTGAAGCTAAGATAGAAACCGATATGTATCCTTGATGTGAGCGAATAAGTATTACGGGAAAAAGTCTATACGGCTGTTGTGAAGTAACTTTGGTAGCAAGGAGTCGACGTGAAAAAGGGATGATGAGATGAAAGAGAAACACTTGGAGTCGTTTTCCATTTGAACTATGTGAGTACTTGTTTTACATGTTGCATTTTACTAGCTTACGGTGTCGGATACATGTTGCATGTCGTGGATGATTGTGTGTAGCTTGAATAATATTCTTGTGCGAAATTTTGAGGACAAAATTTTTCTAAGGAGGCTAGAATGTAAAGACCCAGAAAATTTAATTACTTTTTGAAAAATCACTTTTTTGAGAAGTTTCGATTTGGCCGATAAAAAGTCCCGGTAATTGTTCCTTGGATTTTTCTAATCAAAATGGTATAATGGGAAGTTATTTTTGAGTAAGGCAAAGTCATCTTTCGCCCATTTTCTTCGGAGAAAAATGTGCCCGTTTTCGATTTTGTACTAAAAGTGGGGGGATGAGATTTTGATGTGATTAGAATTTTAAAATTTTGTAAATGTCATTGTTTCCAAATGGGGTACTTCCTTATTTTCATAAATAAATTAAAGTAAAGAGTCTTTACTTAAGTTTGGTTTATGAAAATAAGTATTGTGGTTACATATTATATACACAAGTCACATTTGGGGGTGTAGTGTAATAAGGGAATTATATTAGTAGTGTGTGGGGGAAGATTTGCAAATTTTAAAACATTACACACTCTCCTCCCTCTCCACCCGATCGGCTCTCTCTCTCTCTCTCTCTCTTCTCCTCCATTTTTGCCACCTTCAAGCTCAAGTTAACCCCTCCTCACTCAACCACTTCAAGAACCTATGCCATTTTCACGTTCTACGCGCCGTGGGGAGCTCGGGTCACCTTGGATTCGCCCCGGGAGCTCACATTTCTGGTTGGGTGTTTCTAAACCTAGGGTTTTCTTTTCTCTTCACATTTGGAGCTTAACCCATGAGGTAGGGAAACAATTACTACCTCCTCTAGTTATATACTTGTGATATGTTGAACATATCTTGTTCTTGGCTTCAATTTCCTTGAAATTCATTTTTTCCCTCTTTGTGTGGGTTTCTCTCACTTTAATTTTGTGATCTATGAAATTTATTGTTGATTGATGAAATTGGGAGTGGAATTGACCTCCCTCCATGTTTAATTGTTGCCTAGCATCTCTACTTTGAGCTTAAACTATCCCATTTGTGTTTTGGGTTGAAATTCCACACCTTAGAGGTGAAAATCTGCCATTTTCTGGACAAGGCAGCTGCTGCCCCTGTTTCTATGTTGCTGCCCCTGTTTTCTGGTGGTTTTCGCCACCCTTTGACGTCCGTTTGACCTCCAATCGTCCGAACTTCGTATACTTGATATATAGCAACGTGGTAACCCCAAAAACCATTTTGAAATCGTTAAACTACGACTTTGACACGTGTTTTTATTGGACAATTCGTTATACGTATCGGACACAAGGCATATTGGATTGGTCGCCCTTTGTGGCGAAAATTGTGGCATTTCAAAAGAAAGGGCACTTTGGTGAAATGAAATTTGGGAAATGGACTTGTTATAAAAGTTTTAATGAAATGTTTGTGATAATGAGGTGTTTTACACCAATGCCATCATTTGGTAAAATTTTTGATAAAGGCACGCGGGGACTATGGAACCCGGCAGAGGCAGGCGGGGCCTATAAATACCCGGCAAAGGCGCGCGGGGCCTATGGAACCCGGCAGAGGCAGGCGGGGCCTATAAATACCCGGCAAAGGCGCGCGGGGCCTATGGAACCCGGCAGAGGCAGGCGGGGCCTACAAATACCCAGCAAAGGCACGCGGGGCCTACGGAACCCGGCAGAGGGATTAAATCCCTAGTACTAATGAAAATGATTTTTTTCTTCAATGAAAGAAATGAGAATTGAGATTTAGGACTATTTATTGTGTTTGGTCGAAACTCGACATGTGGACTTGGTTTTAAACTTGTGTAAGTAACTTGGGTGATCTTGGTGAAACAAAAATGGAAACTTTGGTGGTGTTGAGTACTTGGAAATGAAAATGTTTTGAGGTACATAAGATATTTTGGCAACCTTGGATACTTGGACACGATTTTGGGCACGTATGACACTTGTGGGTGATTTTGACAAACTTAATGAACTAATAGGTATTTTGGGACACCTTGAAATCTTTTGGACACTTTGAAGTCACTTGGACACGTGGTTACTTCTTGGACACGTCTTACTTGTCTTAGCCTCCGTTATGTTCCTTGATCATTTCCTCTCATGTTAATTCATATCATGTGCACTCATCATATTTATATGCCTAGCGGTTGTAGTATGGTTTCCCTACGAGCTAGTGAGCTCCCCCTATCTTTCCCAGGTACACGGCATGGAGCATGAGATTGGATGCTTATGAAGTGATGCATTATGTGAAGCTTATGCATGCATGAAGATATTTTTTCATCTCAAGTTTTGTATTTTGATAAATGGTAATGTAACTTTTGGTTATTCAATCTTCTAACCATTTGGATTTATGTAATAACTTAGGGGATAATATTTGATTTCACCTTTGGGGCAAGGGTGCCCAAATACTTGATTTGCCAATGGATATTAAGATGAACATTTTGAATGGAAATCTCTTGGGGAGGATTTATGAAATATTTTATCATTTGACTTATTAATTGTAAGGAATTTCTTTATTTTTGTTTTTTATAAAAATGAGGGCGTGACAAAGTCCATCACTTTACTTTCTATTTTTGCGTCTATTTACTTTCTTATACTAGTTCCCACGGCACGCATACAAGGGAAAGATAACAAACCCAAAAGTATTTCCAGAATGATGTCTAGAATGCGTTGCATTCATTCTGACAAAGCCCAGACTCCATCGCAATGACAGAACGAGCGTCTTGGGATCAACTACCCTGTATTCCAGACACTTCCCTGTGAATCTTTTTTAGGACCTTTCGTTTGACAATATATGAGCATCAGATTAGACCATAAAAGACCAGGTTTACTGATTGATTGAAATCTTACCGGCAGGATTACGTTTACATCGGATACATAATTACACTTGCTGCAAGTTTGGAAAGGTTAACTTGGATCAACTGCTTTGGTCTTCCTTTAAATGTCTGGTGCATGAATACTTTTAAAAAAATTGGTGAATGTTGGGGTCAGCTTCTCTCTGTGGATGATGACACTTTGTATTGCAAATCTTTTGTCAATGGGAGATTGTTGATAGTCACCAAGGAGTCATCTAGAATAGATAGATGGATTGAAATCGAAGTTGATGGGGGTTTAGTCTATGATGTTAGAATTCTCGAAGATAATTCCGCTCCTGGCCTTTCGATGAATGATTTTCTTCCTTCCAACATGGTGATGCATGACTGTGGAGTTGCTACTGATTCCAGTTCCATTCATGTTGATGCTGCTGTGAATGCCAAAAAGGATATCTCGACCAATGAGGTTCATGTGGTTGATGCAAAGTCTCTTAATGATCTTGATTGTGTCGCGGATAATATCATTGGCGAGGTCGAGTTAGGAGAGGAAACCCATAAGTTGGATCAAAAGATTGAGTCTTTGCAGCTCCAAGTGGTGCATCAGTCCATGGAGGCTAATTGTTGCAAGACGGCTGTGTCAGGAGCCCAAGTTGTTGGGGACTCAGAGCTTCTTGTTTCTTTTGATGGTAAAAATGCCGATTTAGTTGGTACCATAAAGGAAAAGGAGGTTGAGGAATTTGATCAAGGTTTTTGGAATCTTGCTGAAGTGGGTTTTCTAAATGAAAAAGATGTTCAGGGTATCGAGTTATTTGTGGACCTCAATCCAACTGATGTTGTGAAGGATTCTAGGAAAGCAAAATGGAAACATAAAAAGATTTCTGAAATGATGGTTTTTCCTAAATCCAAGAAGATGGGTGGCCGAAAGAACAAAAAGAAAAAGAAATGCGTTGTGTTCAGATCTGCGATTGCAGCCGCTGCTTTATCTGTTTCTTCTGAAGGCATGAACAAGTTTCACCTTAATTCAGCTCAGGCGACTAGGTCAATTAACAAGATCTTGGGTGAAGATTATTTGGGGGATGATGATGAAATAATTAGAAGCTTTTCTGTTGAAAGCCGTTGACGTCGTTTGGGTCTATGTTCTTTTGTGGTGGTTCTTTGGGCTTTGGTTGGTTTTTTCTTTGAGGTGTTTGGCTGTTCTTTAGGCTTTGGTTGGGTTTCTTTAGGCTTTGCTTTGTGGTGTTTTATCCTTTTGGGGGTTTTGGTTGGTTTCTTGCCAGCCTCAGGTTGTTTTTTCCCTTTGGTTCCTAGCCGCTTGCGTCTTTCGGAGTGAGAGGTGCCTTCTTGTGTCGGCTCTTTCTCTTTCCGGATGTCTCGTGTCTTGGATCCTTTTAATCTTTGTAATTTGTTTTCAAAGATTAATAAAATCCTTTTTGCCTTTCAAAAAAAATAATTACACTTGCTGCTAGTCCAATAAAAAAATCGGGTTGTTGAAGGTTTATTGCATTACTGTTTGTTTACTTGCTCCACGAATATAGTATCAGAGTTTACTTTGAGCCTCCAAGGGTGTCTCAATATGTCTTCGCAAGTCGAGGGGTTAGGTACAAAAAGTGCATGCCGGCGTTGAAGTAGAGATAGGTACACCGTCTTATGGAACTACATATCTGAAAGCTTATATATTTGTAGCGGCCGGGTTCGTGGGGGACAGCAGGGGCCTCCTCCACGTCATCAAGAAATAGAAGGGTCACGACCTCAGAATCTGCAAAACTGAATGTAGACCGATCCGCCGGGATGCCACCGAGCGCATGGTGCCCTCGGTGGGTAGTGCGGATGTGCGGTTCTGGACGAATATTGATTTGAACAAAAGTCCGCCGAACGGCTTGGTGCCGAGGACATCTCACTCGCAGCTTGGTCCACGGAAAACCCACGGGGGCTCTGCCGATCGGCGTGCCGAGCGCCCGAGGGGCTGGGCCGCGCACGTGCCGAGTCGGATGACCACGGAAGCGTGGGGGCTCGGATCCATTTGGTTTGGTGGAGGCGTGTCTGACAAGCTATATATGCCATGATGAGGCATTAAATGCGGCAGTCACCTACTCTGCCACCGCCGCCTGCAGGAGCACGTGGGCGATGGGAGATATCTCAGGTTGATTTGACCACTCGAGCTTACACCTGACCTGACGACGGTCAGGACTTGGCGTCTGCAGCAGAGGTGGAGATCACATCACCTGTCATTCCGAGCGTGAATGACAGGCGCGTGGGGGGCGCCGAGCGCGTGGGACGCACGCCCCTCAGCCTATAAATACCCAAGCACAACTACCACAATGGGTATTCCTCTCTCCTCATTTACTACACTCAGAACTCCACTTCTCTCTCTCTAAGATCTCCGGTGCATTTCTCCCCTCCGGTGACTGACTTAGCCATCGGAGTGCCTCCCTGGACCACCACCGTCCGGGCTAGGCACTGACGTGGTTGTCTACGTGTGCAGGTAACCCTCTCCGGCGAGTAGCAGCGGTTCAGGCGAGCATTACTCTTTCCGCCACCCCCCATTCCACTCCTAGAGGTCCCAAGAGCTCACTCCGGCGAGAGACTCCCACAATTGGCGACTCTGCTGGGGACTTAAGGAAGTCACTCCCCCCAGTTTCTCTCAACATATTGGTGGTGTATCTTGCCATCCTCCAAGGGCTCTTTTTTCAGAGACCTCTCCAGTTACCGCCCAAATGGCCAACCTCACTTTGGGCCTTGACGCATTTGGTCCCGCCGACGGGTACCGCAACGCCGCCGACCGGTACCGGTACCACCAGGTCAGGAGCGACCTGGGGCTCACTCCTCCCCCAACTGACAACGGGGCTGGAATGGTCACCGTTGCCACCAACGGCGCCGGCCCCAGCAACGCCGGTGCCAGTAGCGTCCTCTTCAACATGGATGGAAACGTCTTCTCTCTCGACAACCTTACAACTCCAGCACACGCTGAATCCCTTCCTCCTCCTCCTCCTCTCACCATAGAGGCGGAACTGGCGCTGCTAAGGAAAGAAGTGCTGGCCATGAAGGAGGCCAGAAGTCAACCAACAAAGTCAAGGTCCGGAGGACGGACGAGAACAAGGAGGCCACCGCCGAGCACAAGAGCTGACAATGAGGGACGGGCTCCGGTCTTTTCTCGTCTCGGACAGGTCGTGGAGGTGGACCGCCGAGGCGGCGCGCTCGTTGTCCCAACGGAGACGGCGCGTTCACGCCAGCAACACACGCGTGGCGGGCAGTCTCGGCGAACCGACCCCGTCGAAGACAGCGCCACGGCATCTAGCGCCCGGACGCCCAACATCCGGGAGGAGGAACGGCGACAGACCAAGGGGAAGGGCCTGGCAGACGTCCCACAGGACCATAACGGCCGAGCCCGAGCGCACGAAGAGCGGGGGGATAACCGTAACCACAACCGATCGGGGGATCGGGGAGGTGACCGGCGCCATTGCCAATCGGTGGATAGGCATGGCGCCCGGAACGGCATACCCCACGTTCGGGAAGATTGCTCGCGTGGCAACATGGCTGCCAACCCAGTTGAGGTCTCGGCAGGACATGGCCGGGACGAAAACAACGGTCTTAAGCCCGGGGACAGGTATACGCTGCGAAACGACGGAGGCAGCATAGTGCTCGTCAACGTGCAGACCGGTGAAACTAAGGTTTATCATGCCGAGCTTGACGCCAGGGACCGCCGCCCTCGGGAGGACATGGCAAGGGCCCGGGACGGGAACAATAAAAGGCTGTCTTCCGAGAGAAGTAACGTGCACGCGGATGGGGGCGCCGTGGAGTACCGAACCGACGGGCCGGCAAAGCGCGCCCATGGAGAGCACCGAGCGGTCGACCTCAACCGGCCATACCCTGCCGACTCCAGGTTAGAAAAATCAAAACGGTCCCCTTTTTCCCGAGCAATCTCCGAGGCGGCCCCGCCGCACGGTTTCAAAATGCCCAAATTTGATAAGTACGAACCCACGACGGACGCAATTACACACGTCCAGCAGTATCGCCTGGTCTCGGAGCTCCACGGCCACAGCGATTCCCTCATGTGCCGAACGTTCTCCATGAGCTTGGGGACCACGGCCCTCCTTTGGTATAGCCAGCTCGCTCCGGGGTCCATAAACGACTTCGACGAGCTCGAGCGCGCGTTCACGTCTCGGTTTGTAACCAGTAATACACAGCCGAAGACGCTCGACGCACTCGTCAACATGAAGAGGGGCCCGGACGAGGCCCTGAAAGAGTACATCGCCCGGTATTGGGAGGTGTACAGCCTCGTGGAGGGTTGTGATCAGAAGATTGCTTCCACTTCATTTAAGAACGGGCTCGACAGTCATTCCGACCTCTTCAAGGAACTCGTGGTCCGGCCGCCGAAGAATATGGTCGAATTGATGGAAACTGTGAACCGTTACCGAGAGCTCGAAGAGCATCTCTTCGACCGAGCGTCTAAGAGAGATGCTGGAAAGGCCACACCAAAGGAGACAAAGAAGCAAGTTAACACCTTGAAGAGAGGAAGGAGCGATCAAGGAGGTGGTTTCGGGAACAGGGGTCCCCGAGACACCGGTAGAGACAATAACGGCGGATGGGAAAGGCCCCCCAGAAATGACAACGACTACATTGCCGAGACGACCTATTTCACAATGCCTATCTACAGGTTGTTGGCAGAGGTTGGCCGGAAGCGCTGGTTCTACTGGCCCGAGGAAAAGATGGGGTCGGATCCCACCCAAAAGGGCAAATGCACGTACCACAACGAGATGGGACATTACACGACGGGTTGCCGACCGTTCAAAGCGCATCTCGAGCGATTGGTTGCCGAGGGGCGCATGGAGGAGTGGATAGACCGCTCTCGGACACCGGTCGTCCTCAGGGGTGCTGCTCCTCAGCCGAACCAGCAAGCCATCATCCAGCAACCGCAGAACCAGCAGGCACCCGGCGAAAGGGTGCGACCGGGGGTGGTTGTCACAATCCACGGACCGGTCGGCAAAGCCCAAGCCGACGCGATGCACGCAGAGCTGCAAAAGATGGAGGCAGCAATGCAGGTAATGACGCTCGGAAGGGCACCAAAGAGAAAGTACGAGGAGCCCATGGAGCCTTACACCATTTCCTTTTCCGAGCAAGATTTGGACGGGCTGCAGTTCCCACATGATGACGCCCTGGTCCTCGAAATCAGTATCGACGACGTGGATGTTAGGAGGGTGTTGGTAGACCAGGGGAGCTCCGCCGACGTCCTTTACTACTCGGCCTATAAAGCCATTGGACGGACGCGTGATGAGCTTGCCCCCTCCGACACCCCCCTCGTTGGGTTCACTGGTTTCCCAGTTTATCCGCTCGGCAGCATCACCCTCCCCGTTCGGGCGGGGTCGATGCGTTTGGAGATAGAATTCACCGTGGTGGACTCACCGAGCCCATACAACGCCATTCTGGGACGGGGCTGGCTCCACGCTATGGGCGCCGTCGCCTCAACCCTCCATCAGTGCGTTCGCTTCATTGGAGCGTCCGGAAAGCAGGAAACCGTCCGAGGCGATCAGATGGCATCAAAAAGGTGTTTTGTTAATGCCGTACGCCAGAGGGACCGGAGGGAAGGCAGGCCGCCCAAACAGGTACATTGGATCGAAGCACCTGAGTGCACTCAAGTCCTCGATGACGTCGGCTCGAGTGCCGAGGACAAATCAATCGAAGAATTGGTCAAGGTACCCATCGACGAAGAGGGTACACGTTACTTCATGCTCGGCTCGGACCTGTCCAACCCCGAGCGGAACGACTTGGTCTCCTTCCTTAAGGATAACATTGGGGTCTTCGCATGGACTCCGTATGAAATGCCGGGTGTCAGCCCTGATTTCATCACGCACGCCCTCAATGTTGATCCGGCTAGGAGACCGGTGGTTCAGAAGCCGAGGCGTTCTTCGGCAATCCACTCCGATGCGGTCGTGGAAGAAGTTGACCGACTGATCGAGGCGGAGGCTATCCGAGAAGTGATGTATCCCACGTGGCTGGCTAACACTGTAGTGGTCAAGAAAAAGAACGGGAAGTGGAGGGTATGTGTGGATTACACTAACCTCAACGACGCCTGCCCCAAAGACTGTTTTCCCCTCCCTCGGATCGACCAGCTGGTGGACGCAACGGCCGGGCACGCCAGGCTTAGCTTTATGGATGCCTACCGAGGATACCACCAGATCGCCATGGATGTTGCGGATGTGGAGAAGACCGCGTTCATCACGCCGAGGGGCACCTATTGCTATCAGGTGATGCCGTTCGGCTTGAAGAACGCTGGGGCTACCTACCAAAGAATGGTTTCCAAAATGTTCGCCAGGGAGCTCGGCGACATTATGGAGGCGTATATTGATGACATGGTAATCAAGAGCAAGTTCGCGGAAGATCATCTCTCCCACCTCGGTAAGATCTTTTCCATCCTCAAAAAGCACGATTTGAAGCTTAACGCGGAAAAGTGCGCGTTCGGAGTCGGCTCTGGAAAATTTCTGGGGTACCTCGTCACCCGCCGAGGGATCGAGGCCGACCCCAACCAGCTGGAAGCTATCCAGCGGCTCCGAGCGCCGTCAACAATCAAGGAGGTTCAGCGGCTGACAGGGATGGCTGCTGCCCTCAATCGCTTCATAAGCAAGTCATCCGATGCTTGCCGACCCTTCTTCCAGTCCATCAAGACAAGTAAAAGGGCCTTCGTCTGGAATGCCGAATGCGATGCTGCGCTCGCCGAGCTCAAGAGCTATATGTCCCGCGCACCGATGCTAGTGACACCGAAGGAAGACGAAGATCTCTACCTTTACCTGGCAGTATCCGAACACGCCGTGAGCTCGGCGTTGGTTCGGCAGGAGGGCTTGGAGCAGTTCCCGATCTATTACTCAAGCAAGACGATGCTCCCAGCCGAGACCAGGTACTTGCCAATCGAGAAACTAGCGCTATCCCTGGTCACGGCTAAGAGAAAGCTCCTACCCTACTTCCAGAGCCACACCGTCGTGGTAATCACGGCGTATCCCCTGAAGACCGTCATGCGAAAGGCAGATCTCTCGGATCGGATCTGCAAGTGGTCCTTGGAATTGGCCAACTTTGACATCCGGTATGAGCCCCGGACGGCGATCAAGGGTCAGGCCTTGGCTGACTTCGTCGCCGAGCTCACGCCGAAGCTGGAGTCCGATCTCCAGAAGGAAAGCGCTGCCGAAGACGCCAGTGCCGAAACGCCAGGAGACACCACCACCGCCCCCGAGCAGTCTGGGTCTGTTCGCAGACGCTCTCCGACCCGCGCAGCTACCATCTATACGGGCGAGTCTTGGCGAATGCATGTGGACGGTGCATCAAACAGCCGGGGGGCAGGGGCTGGGATTGTGCTCATCTCTCCTGAAGGCACCCTCCACGAGTGTGCGGTGAGCATCGGCTTCCCAGCCACAAACAACGAAGCAGAATATGAGGCTCTAATTGCTGGACTCCGCCTCGCTCTCGCTCTCGGGGTGGATGAATTACAGGTTTTCAGTGACTCCATGCTGGTGGTAAACCAGCTGAACAGCGAATATGGTTCCGGAGACGCTCGGATGCTGAAGTATATCAGCCATGTTCTAGAACTGCAAAGTAGCTTCAAGACAGTCCACTTCTCCCATATCGGCCGAGCCAAGAACGCTCACGCCGACGCTCTCGCTGCTCTCGGATCAGCATGCAACGAGCTCGGGGGCGCGCGGACGATTACGCTAGGGGAGATCGCGGTCCCAAGCTTCGAACCGGTACCCGAAGCAGTTATGACGGTCGCCGCTTCCGGCCCGAGCTGGATGGATCCACTGATCTCTTACCTCCGAGACCAGACCCTCCCTTCGGATAAAAAGGAGGCTCACCGCATCCGCTGTCAGTCGGCGTCCTACTTCCTCTCCCCGACCGGACAGCTTTATCGCCGCACCTACATCGGCCCTGACCTCCGCGTGCTGCATGATGCCGAGGTACCTAACGTCCTACATGAGCTCCACGAGGGAAGTTGTGGCAGCCACTCGGGGGGACGCACTCTCTCCGAGCGGGCTGTGACCCAGGGCTACTGGTGGCCAAAGATGAAGAAGAGCGCTGAAGATTACGTCAAAAGGTGTGAGGCGTGCCAAAAGCACTCCCCTATCCTTCACCAGCCCACCATGTCTCTGCAGCCTGTTACGAGTCCTTGGCCATTCGCCCAGTGGGGGCTCGACATTGTCGGAGTCCTCCCCACGGCTCCCGGCGGGTTCCGACACCTCATCACGGCCACGGACTACTTCACCAAGTGGGTGGAGGCCGAGCCACTAATTCACATCACGGCCGCCGAGGTCGAGCAATTCATCTGGAAGAGCATCATCTCACGGTTCGGCGTGCCCTATGCTATCATCTCCGACAACGGCACCCAATTCGTCGCCGAGGCCATCAAGACACTCTGCAGGAAAAAGAACATTCGCGTCTATAATTCAACTGTGGCTTACCCGCAAGGAAATGGCCAAGCCGAGGCCTCGAACAAGTCGATCTCGGCCGGCCTCAAGCGTCGGCTGACTAACAAGCGCGGGAAGTGGGTGGAGGAACTCCCCAAGGTTCTCTGGGGCTACCGAACGACCCCCCGACGGGGAACTGGCCGAACGCCTTTTTCGATGGCCTACGGGACGGAGGCCGTCCTCCCTCTCGCTGCCGTTGCTCCCTCCGCCCGAACCGAGGCGTTCCATCCTGCCACGAACGACGAGCACCTGGCCTCCGAGCTTGATCAGATTGAGGACCTCCGAGATGAGGCTCACATCAAGTACGCTGCTTACCAACAGGAGGTCGCTCAGGGATATAACAAGCACGTTCGCATCCGCCCCTTTAGCATTGACGATCTCGTCCTCCGAGCGGTTGTGCAAAAGAAAAACAAGAAAAAATTCATGCCTAATTGGGAGGGTCCCTACCGTATCACAGCCAAAGCAGGCTATGGGGCCTACAAACTTGCCGAGATGGATGGTACAGCGGTCAGCAACCCTTGGAACGCCTCAAAGCTAAGGAAGTTCTATGGTTAGGATCTTATGTTTATCATCTTTCACGATTATCGTGCCCTCGGCAGCTTTTTGTAATGCCAGGGAATTGGAATGTTAATGATAGGATCCTTTCTTTAGTTGACTGTTATCTTTCAAACTCTCAAATTTATCAAGTAATTGTCCTCGGCTAGAAGGCCCCAGTAAGTTCATTACCGTTCGGTGGAACGGCTCGGCCCTGTTCGGTAGAACGGCCACCTATGTTCGGTCGAACAAAACACTCTATTCGACAAAGCGATTCGTAAGTGTTCGGTCGAACACACAATCGTAAGCCGGGGAGATGTCCCTGGTCTCGGGACCAACCTATCGAGCAAGCTGGGGCTATTGTTTCGATTCGTCGCTCGGCGCGACCAACCTATCGAGCAAGCTGGGGCTATTGTTTCGATTCGTCGCTCGTGCGACCAACCTATCGAGCAAGCTGGGGCTATTGTTTCGATTCGTCGCTCGGCGCGACCTTTCTCTCGGCTCGACTTCGAAATCAGGGGCTATTCTTCCTTAAATTTCCAAGCAGGGCCGAGAGAAATTCTTAACTCTATTGCTTCGGAATGGTGCCGTTATGGCATCGGCCCCCCTCTGAAGCAGGGGCTATCATTCATTACCAGCTTGTTTCGGTGATTATCGTTTATTACCAGTTTCGGTGGTTACGATTCGTTACGAACGAGAGACAACACTTGTACGAAATTCAGAAAGTAAATTCAGGTATAAACATTCACACGTTCATATGAAACAGTGAGCAGCATTCAGAAGAAAGGAAAGAGAGGCGTCTTTTCATTCATTACAAAAGAGAAGGGGGCTCGGCCCCGAGTACAAGAACTTGAAACAAAAATAACAAAAAGTACATAAGGAAAAACGATAAGCTTGTCAGGCCACGGCCTCAGGATTGGTGGCGTCGGGCGTCTGACCCTGGCTGGCAACAGGAGGATCCGAAGCCTCGCTGTTCCCCTCGGCGACCTCGTCCTCGTCGTCATCGAACGGCATCTCCGGGACCACGGTCTCGGGCACAGGAGGAATGGAGGACCGAAGGGCAGAATCAGCCGGGACGGAAATGATGTTGAAGGCATGGCCGAAGGCTTCGGGCCAGCAGTCGCCTCGACCAAGGAGGTACCCCTTTCCAAAGGCCTTCTCCTCGTTCTCATTGGCCTCCTGGGCAAACTGCTGCAGCGTCTCGCGCTTCCCCCTCTCGTAGCCGTTGGCGTCTGCAGCAGCCATGCTTTCGTCATTCTCGGCTTTGGCCCGCTGAAGATCCTTTTCGGCAGCCATGACCCGGCTCTCGGCCGTCATGGCCCTCTCCTCGGTCTCCTTCAGGAGTCGGCGAGCCTCCGAGAGCTGCTTCTCGAGCTCTTGCCCGTCGGCAGCTAGGGCCTCGGCGCTTTTCTTCAGGCTCGCCCGAGCCTTCTGCTCCGCCTCCAGCTTCTTCTCGACCTCGGTCTTCTCGACGCCAAGTTTGTATACCTTGTCGCCGAGAGCCAAGGCCGACTGGCCAGCCTGCAACAAATTCAAGCTACGTGAGTAACGAACCGAAGGCAAAAACTTGGAGAAAAAACATGAAGTATGAAGTTAAAGATTTACCCTCACGATGTGAGTGCACATCTCGGCGTAGTTGTCCGCCGTGTTATTGGACTCCGCCTTCATATCCCTCGGCAGGGCGAGGGCCTTCAGCAGGGTCATCGCCGTCTTTCGGCTCTCCCGAACGCTGGCATTCTTCTTAACAACCTCGCCGCGCGAGGTCTGGATCACCGGGACCCAAGGCTCTTCCTTCTCGACCAAGGGAGGCGTACCCCCGGGCGTCGGGGAAACCACCTGCTTGTCCTTGGGGGCTGTCCTCCTCGGCGGGACGTCGGTCGGGGTAGACTGGGGAGGAGGAGGTGTTGGCAAGGGTTCTTTGGACCCCTCCGGGTCCTCGGTCGTGCGCGCCTTCTTCGGCGGGCCCTCCCCTTCGGCGGTGTGGCCGGGCTTAAGGCTCGCCGCCTTCTCGGCCTCTTTTCTTTTCTTCTCGGCCCGCTCCAGCTTCTGGGCCTCCCTCAGGGCAGAGGATCTGGTCATGTCAGTCTCGAGGCTGGCGCCGACGGCGGAGGATTGGGATGCGTGTTGAGTGCTTGGCGGTACGCGCTCGCGGCCGTGGAAGTCCGAGAGTCGAAGATCGGAGTCGAACAGTCGTCTTCGGCGTTCGCCCGTCTGCTTCACGGGACTTTTACCTCTTTTCAAGAAACCCCTGTAAGATGGCACGTCGCCGAGCACGTGGGGGGCGGTGCGATCCTTAATTTGGAAGATCCAGTCGATGACGTCGTCGTCCGCGTCCTCGGCTAGCTTCTTCGTCAACTTCCTGCAATCTGAAAAATGCAAGTATGAGTACGGTGATCGAAGGTTAGAAAAATACATCAAATGAAAAATATAAACATGCAAGTATGAGCTCTCGGCTTACTGGCCTCCCACGGCTCCAGGGCACGGACCACCTGGACTCCTCGCCCGGGGCCGTTTCAAAGTTCCCCTTCTCGATTACCAGCTCGCAGGCATGCCTCTCCGAGTCCGAGAGTTTACCGATGAGGTGAGGGTACTCGGGGCGCCTCGAGAAGTAGTATCGGCCGTAGCTTCTGCTTCGCGCCGCAGTGTAAACCGCCATAAGGTCAGCAAGGCGGAAGGGGATGTTGTGCTGCTCGGATAGCCTCACCACCGAGCAGATGATGCGGTACACGTTGGTCACCAGCTGGTGAGGGGCGAGCTCGTACACATCCAGGAACTGCCGGAGAAGCCGAGGCATGGGGAAGGTTAGCCCGCCCTCGGTGATGGCCATCAGAGGCACGTACACCTGCCCTTTCACGTAGTGAATTTTTCCGTCGCTCGGCCTCGCGATCGACACGTCCTCGGGGATATTATAGTCCTTTCGGAAAGCGGCAAGCTTGGCCTCGGTACCGTCAAAGTACATGTCGACGTACTTGCAATCCCCGTGCCTAGGGTTCGGCGGCGGGATCGATTCCCAGCCGTGCCCATACTCGACGCCCCCATCGACATCGGCCTCTTCTTCATCGTCGGGGGCTTGCTCTCGGTCTTCGTGCTCGGTACCGTGATGGGAGGATCCTTCACCTTCACCCCCATCGCGAGAGACATGCCCCTCGGTTTGTGGAGACCGAGCCAAGAACTCGTCCACCTCGAGAACCTCGACAGGCTCGGGCTCGTCGAACCCCGCGGCCATCCTGTCGATCTCAATCACCTCGACGTCCGAATCCCAATCTCCGGAAAGGTTCGGGAGCTCGGTCGGGTCGATGGCTGAAGGTGAAGGGACCTTGGTCGGGACGTTGGTCTCAGGGTTCGGAGTAGGGGGGACGCTATGCCCGGAGGTAGTGGCTTGAGAACCGCTCTCGGCGCGCTGTGCTTCTGCTTCCATTTCCGCCCAACGCTCGGGGGTTATGGCTTGGAGGGGGGTTATATTCAGTGGAGGGGCTCCGGTATGTGGAGGGGCGGGGTCCGCTCGGCTTCTATAGCCTCTTCCGAGACTCCTGAGTTGCTCACGAATAAGGAGGCCCTGAACGAAGTTGCCGAACCTGTAATCGGCGAGAACGTCGTCTGGAGATGAGTCCGAGGAGTCCGAGCTCATCCAAGCAGGAACCTACAGTGCACGGGTGAAACAACCATCAGCAATATGCACAGGTTTGAGTTTGATAAAACATGAAGGGTCGAGCTTCGGCCCCAGCCGAGCTCCCCACGGGGTGTCGTCTATCCCGAGAGCCCAACGAGTTGTTGAGCCCTCGGCTAGAACCTACTTGTAAGGGCGCTCGGATCGCTCAAATATCTCTCGGCTGAAGACAGTGCGTACGGTGGTCTCGCGCTCGGAAGAACACGATGAGTGTTCTTCGAGCCCAGAATCCGGCGACAAAAAGTGCATGCCGGCGTTGAAGTAGAGATAGGTACACCGTCTTATGGAACTACATATCTGAAAGCTTATATATTTGTAGCGGCCGGGTTCGTGGGGGACAGCAGGGGCCTCCTCCACGTCATCAAGAAATAGAAGGGTCACGACCTCAGAATCTGCAAAACTGAATGTAGACCGATCCGCCGGGATGCCACCGAGCGCATGGTGCCCTCGGTGGGTAGTGCGGATGTGCGGTTTTGGACGAATATTGATTTGAACAAAAGTCCGCCGAACGGCTTGGTGCCGAGGACATCTCACTCGCAGCTTGGTCCACGGAAAACCCACGGGGGCTCTGCCGATCGGCGTGCCGAGCGCCCGAGGGGCTGGGCCGCGCACGTGCCGAGTCGGATGACCACGGAAGCGTGGGGGCTCGGATCCATTTGGTTTGGTGGAGGCGTGTCTGACAAGCTATATATGCCATGATGAGGCATTAAATGCGGCAGTCACCTACTCTGCCACCGCCGCCTGCAGGAGCACGTGGGCGATGGGAGATATCTCAGGTTGATTTGACCACTCGAGCTTACCTGCCCTGACGACGGTCAGGACTTGGCGTCTGCAGCAGAGGTGGAGATCACATCACCTGTCATTCCGAGCGTGAATGACAGGCGCGTGGGGGGCACCGAGCGCGTGGGACGCACGCCCCTCAGCCTATAAATACCCAAGCACAACTACCACAATGGGTATTCCTCTCTCCTCATTTACTACACTCAGAACTCCACTTCTCTCTCTCTAAGATCTCCGGTGCATTTCTCCCCTCCGGTGACTGACTTAGCCATCGGAGTGCCTCCCCGGACCACCACCGTCCGGGCTAGGCACTGACGTGGTTGTCTACGTGTGCAGGTAACCCTCTCCGGCGAGTAGCAGCGGTTCAGGCGAGCATTACTCTTTCCGCCACCCCCCATTCCACTCCTAGAGGTCCCAAGAGCTCACTCCGGCGAAGAGACTCCCACAATATTACTTCACTTTTAGTCTCGTCAAACAAAGGGCCTCCTATCAGTTCTTCCATGTTCCACGAGTTCCAATTAAAAGTAAATATGGATTAATATTTTTCCAGGACTTTAGTTGGAATTTATACTGCTCAACCCCTAAATGACCCCAACCCCTAGACTACCACTAGTAATTTTTCTCAACTGTTCTAGTTAAAGAGCGAAATTTGTGCTTTACTTCCCCACTTTATTATTTTTTTATTTTTTATTTTTTGTCATTGGTCATTCCTAATCTATTACATGGAGAGGGGGAATGGAATCGTATCTACTATTCTCGCGATTCCTACTTGAGTAAGGGAGTGAGATTGTATGAGTGAGAGATTGAGAGAGAGGAGAAGTAACGAAGAGGGGTTAAAATTACTATTCACAAAAAAAAAAAAATTGTGGGCGTAGCCAACACTAACTCTTGAAAGGTGTAGAGGAACTGTAGCAAACAATGCTGCTCAAAAGTTCGAGGGGCCCGAAGTGAATTTCTTTCAATAGAGCACTCCATATTTAGCATAAAAAGTTGATGTTTGCTAAAACTACGAGAAGATTGATGCTCCAAAAATAAAACGTAATTACGGTGTACTGTGGCCTAAAAAGTTAGCTGGCTTATTTTTTCGTCTTTATTTGATTTTTTCCGTGTTTTTTAGTTTTGCATCAACTTTTTGTTTATTATTGGTTCGTCTCGGCGAGAGTAATCAAAAAAGTAAAAAATTATGATTGAATCATAATTTTTTTGAATAAAGACAAAAATCATTTTTACACTTTTTTCGATCTTATTAAAAAAATTGAGAGTTCAAGATCTTTTACCTTTTTGGATTTCTCTTGCCGAGACAAATTAACCAATAATACTCCAAAAATCGATGCAAAACTAACAAACGCAAAAACAAAAAAAAAATCAAATAAAGACAAAAAAATAATTTAAGATGACTTTTTAGGACAAACTTCAGCTAAGAAATGGCGGACGCCTGTGATTTCTTAGAAAGTAAGGTTTCGTGCAGAGGGGTGAACTGGTCAAAGACTTGTCTCATTAGGAAGTTCCCGAGTCATATCATTCCAATATTGGTAACATACGTACGTTAGTTCACAAGTTATAGTTTTTAAATATAGTTTATTACTTAATATTTTACACTATCCAACACGTATTAGCCTTCTCTAGTATGTGGCGGCTCTACGAATTCTCCAAAACACCTGGAGTTATGATGACACCATAAGGCGGTTAGACTAATGAATATGAAGTTGCAATAAAATAAAAATCTTATAAAAAGTACTCCGTATTTTGCATAATTAACAGGTTAATAGGCTAGATTTGTTTTGAGTTTTAAATGTAAACCGTAATCAAATTCATTGGAGTGTGTGGTCTCTATTATTGGACTACCACTCCACTTGCATGCGTATTTGGTATTGTGATTCTATTGGTTCAGTATGTTCTTATTAAATTTATCTTGCATCATGCATATTAGAAATGTAAAATTCCAAAGAGTGGTTGAGAAAAGAATAAAACGAGTTATAATTAAATAATTACGTGTGACAAAACTTTTTGCCAATATAAATATATAGTTTTTTTTTAAATCGTTAATACTCGTGAACTAGCTCAAGCTCGACTCAACCCAAACCAATTCAATTGGACTTGGTTCATTAATCTTTCATTAACTCAAACTCGATAAAAGCTTAGAAAACAAATTTGAGTATAAACTCCAAGGGTTTGGCATGGTGATCAACGCTTGAGAGCGTGGACTGTACTCCCTCATAAGGTTTCACATTTGACATTCCTTCTCTTTTTTTTTTTTTTTTTTTTGAAACGGTATTAAAGAAACTTGACAATAGGTACATTAAGTTGGGGGAAGGAGAGAGAAATCCAACCAAAGATTGAATGCAGAAAAAGACAACCAAAAAACTTCCAAATAAGATTGAAACTCAACTAATATATAATACATGCTTACGGCTCTAATCATTGTTTGTCAGCACGTGGGGTCAACACCCAAACACTATCTTCCAACCACACAAAACTCGGATTGACAAAAATCAGGGACTAGAAGAACCTCGTCTGCAAGTGGGGTCAACACCCAAACATCGTCTTTCGATCGTATATACAAACGCGGGTCTGTAGCCCTGAACTTGAGCCGGCTGGCAACCAACAGCCACCATATTACTCCGGCCGCAACCAAAGTGGCTGCCTTTGTCATTCGACGACCTCTCTGGAGCATCCCTTTGTTATTCGACAACCTCTCTGGAGCACCCCTTGTTAGATCTACAACCTTGCTGCCACTATCATCTTCCGATAAAGCATGCATGTGGCCTCCTATGAAAATCAAAACCCGTATATTTTTCGTCTTCGTCGTATTTTGAAAAACCCAAAAATGCCTTTTATATATTGAAGTTTTGACACAATAAAAAATAATTTTGGCATTATCACTATCCGAAAAGACAAACCCCATATTTGAATGGTATGAGAAAACTCAGACATTTCTCGCCGGCTTTGCAGTCCTAGTGTTTCCACTTTGCCTGTATGATTGCTCGGATGGCAACTTCGTAGTTTCTACCACTATAAAGTTGTGTAGTCTTGTAATAAATCCACTAACAATGAAGATACGATTCGTGGCTAAACTCGACTTGCAAATCTCCTTATTATAATGATTGCTCATTTTGGCATATATATGTCCTTTCTTTTTCTGTTATTGTGTAATTACCATGACAGCATATGTTAAAAATTAATGACTTACCCTTCCACTTCCTCAACATGGTAAAACCTTAGTCAACATGGTGTCAAAGACTATTTTGACTTTATCATTCTTTAGCATGGCCACTACTACAAAAAAAGGCATAAAGATCACGGTCTTTCACTTTTAATCTCGGTCGAAAAACCGTGATCTAACCTAGTGTGATTAAAAGTCTCCATCTTTCAATCACGCTCCTAGACCGTGATAAAAACTCATGAAAACTGTGATTAAAACAAAAAAAACTGTGATCTTTTACAATATAACATCTCAGTTTTGCCTAAAAATCGTGATTGTTTACGGAGAAAAGATCTCAGGTTTTAGTAAAACCATGATTAAAAAATGGAAAAAACCGTGATGAAAAAAATTCCTCGCTACTATAGGTATCCAAAAATTGTCTTACCTTGCAAACCATGGTTCCATCAAATCTTTCCATCTAGATTTGATCCTTTGATCTCTTGCACAAGACAAACAACACCTATCCACCCCACCAATTATGCATTTCATTATGTTGTTGAACTATTTAATATATATAATAGTTTTTGTAGGTCTTTCACTTGCTCATATTAGTTTCTTGAACATTGACTATGATTTTCTAGGCTTTATGTACTCTTATAGTTTCCAAGCTTGTTTGAAAAAATTTAATTTTTGGTTACAAAAATAATTTTTTTGGTTCATATTCTATGAGTTTTTGACCAGATTTTTTTTTGTGGAAAGGGATGTCCCATCTTCCAATTCAGCAAAATTTTCGTCCATCAAAACATCTAAATCCCTCCTCTTTCTCAACATAATTATGATCCTCCAACTCAATAATTTTCATCAAATTGAAACTTTTATCCCCATAAAATTTTACTCCAAATCGTTCTCCAATAGCCATCACATTCTGAGTTTTCTTTAACAAGACAAAAAATAAGAAAGATCTCAATTTTTGTAAAAACATGATAAAAAATTAGAGTTAAGAAAGATCTCAATTTTTGTAAGAAAGATCTCAATTTTTGTAAGAAAGATCTCAATTTTTTGTAATGCAATGTTTCCTATTACCCAAAGGGCTCTGTCGTGATATGAACAAGGCTGTTCGCAAGTTCTGGTGGGGCAGCAAGGAGGGGGAAAACAAAATCAATTGGGTCAGCTGGGATACACTTTGTAACAGCAAGGAAGATGGGGGTATGGGATTCCGAGATTTGCACTCCTTTAATTTGGCCTTTCTAGCAAAACAAGGGTGGAGATTGCTCCAAGGTCATAACACGCTATTTCAGAAACTGTTTAAGGGCAAGTACTACCCTCGTTCTTCGTTTTGGGAAGCCCCATGTAACGGCACTGCGTCATGGGCATGGAAAAGTATTGTGGCTGGACGTGATGTACTCAGGAAAGGTTGGAGATGGAGAGTGGGGGATGGCCAAAGCATCAACATTTGGACAGAACCTTGGTTGGCTCGTTCGTATTCATTTAAAGTCTTTAGCTCTCCTAGCATGGATCCCCACGGCTTGCATTCACTGTCCAAGGTTTCTGATCTTATCGATAATGACCTACACCGATGGAAGGAGGATTTGGTCAGGGACAATTTCAGTGAGGACGATGCTGCGGCAATCCTAGCTATTCCAATCAGTAAACGAGGGGTGGCAGATAGAGGCATGTGGCATCATACCATTGATGGAGAATTCACGGTTCGCTCGGCTTATCACTTAGCAAAATCCTTAGGATTCAACAGGAACATGAGAGCGAAGGGCGAAACAAGCACGAGATTACCATCTATTATGAATTGGAAAACAGTGTGGAGGTTATCGGTGCCTACCAAGGTACGTCATTTTATTTGGCGATGTTTACACAATGCCTTAGCAGTACTCGTCAATTTAAATAATAGACATCTGGATGTTAATCCCATTTGTTCTTTCTGCCACAAGAAACCCGAAACAGTAGAGCATGTTATGTTTCAATGTAAGCTAGCAAGACAAGTTTGGCATTTGGCTCCTCTCCCATTTAATTATGTTGTTGATTGGAAATATATGACTTTTGAGCAATGGTGGACATCTCGATTATTAGCTCTACGCACTGATGGTAAAGTCAAAGAGGAGATTGGAATTGTGGCATTTCTTTGTTGGTCACTTTGGAAGTCCAGGAATAAGGAGCATTTTGAGAAGCAACCTAGAGATCCATTAATGATACTTGAGCAAGGAGTTGCAAGTTGGTTAGAGTACAAATCTGCGAATGAGGCGAGCAAGGGGAGTGTTCCTGCTCCTGAACTTCCTCACAAACCAATCTGGATACCACCCGACACTGGAATCGTTAAGTTCAATGTTGATGGAGCATTAGATGAACTCAATGGTTTGAGTGGAGTGGGAATTGTGGCAAGAGATGCGTACGGTAACTTGCTTGGGGCAGTGATGGAATCTTTCAAGGGGCTTTTCTCAGTACGGACTATCGAAGCTATGGGTTTCAGATGTGCTTTAGAATTAGCTCTCCAATGGAACTACTCTCATGTCATTATAGAAGGAGATGCTTCACAAGTGGTTCAGGCGCTCAACCGAACAAAGCGATTTGCAGATTGTGACTCGGTCATTTTGGACTGCGCCCAACTTGCCTCTTTATTCTTATCTTGTTCGTTTTCTCATGTGAAACGTGATTGTAACAGGGTAGCTCACTCGGTGGCTAGGCATTCCCTGTCTGATGTTAGGATGGTATGTTGGAGGGGTGATTATCCCCAATGGCTATCATCTCTAGCTTTCGAAGATATTAGGGCTTTTAGCCCGTCTTCATATTAATAATAATTCTTTTTCACGAGTTAAAAAAAAAAGTACATAAACCGAGATGAAATAAAGTTTTAATCTCGGTCATCTATAAAACGTGATTAAAAATGAAAATGAAATTATCTCACCTTACTTACAATCACACTTTTTAAATTACTGAGATTAAAACTCTTACTTACAATCACACTTTTTAAATGACTGAGATTAAAGCTTAATTTTATTTCTATTTTCAATCACGTTTTATAGATGACCGAGATTAAAACTGTCTTTCATCTCGGTTTATGTACTTAACCGTGATAAAAAAATCTAACTCTTATTTTTTAAGCCGGCTGTTAAGTTCCAACAAGTTCAGACGGAATCATCTTATTCAGTACTTCAAAAATATTGGCTATATATAGAGCATTAAAAACAAATAAAACTATTACAAAAAGGAAAAACAATGTTTAAAAAAATTGGGAAATCTTCCCCTTTTGTCACACCACTCTGTTTTTTTTTTTACCATCCTCTAGGTAACATTACAAGATTGTCCATAGTTGAGTGGGAAAATGACCAAGAACCGCAGAACCCACTGCCTTTCCGAATTTTGACAATTATGAAATACCCAATATTTACCAATCACACTTGCATGTTTAGGGCATCCATAGTGGGTTCTTAAAATGGCTTTTAGGTAGGAATGGCAACGGGGCGGATTGGGGTATGAACCGAACCGAACCGAACCGGGACACCAGAACACTGCCCCGAACCGAACCGATAACCGAACGGGTTATGAAAATTTGTTCCATAACTGAACCGAACGGGGTTCGGGTATTTCCCGAACCGAACGGGTACCCAAATTGTAGGAAATTTCCAGATTCAGACATATAGAGCTCACAAAAAAAAAAAAAAAAAATACATTGCATTAACATGGGATGGAAATCTGATATATGTATATGTATCCACGGGAACACGCCTACTGATTTGAAGCTCCAAAAACGATCCACTACAGAAAAGATTAGATCTTTACCACCGATACACAATTATCGGAACAAAATTTGAGATTTACGCGTGTATTACAATATTAGGACTCTAGAATAGAAAACCCCCAAATCAAAGAAGAAGAGACGGGAAAAGGAATTATGGGTTTTTGTTGATGTCGCAGAAAAATTTCAGATACATACGTGTGTTACAATATTAGGACTGTGCAACAGAAAACCCCCAAAATAGAGAAGAAGAAAATGGAAAAAAAAAATGAAATATGGCTCGTACTTGCAGACATCGACCTCACGGATAACACTGAAGGCCTCCTCATCGCTGTTGATCTTGGATCGTAGGTAGTGATTGGTGAGTTCTTCGTCCGTCGGACGGAACCGGTAACCCGCCGGAAGAGATCTCACGGGAAAAACCTCCATCCTAGAGAGAGAGACTTCCATTCAGTGGGGTTTGGTTGAGAAGGATCAAGGAAAGTGAGGGGAGAAAGAGAGAGAGAGAGAGAGAGAGAGAGGGACAAGGAGTCGTTCTCTCGGCCTCTCAGAAAATGTAGAGGAAATGGGATGGAAACCCTAACTGCAAAATCTTATGTATATATATAAAGGGGTAAACTGTAATTTTTAAATATACATAAATGGTTTATGTAATATGTATATATAATATAAGGGGGTCCTATGTAATTAATAGAAGTTCGGTTCGGTTCGGTTCGGGTATCGGTTCGGATTACAGGTAAACCCAAAACCGAACCGAACCCATTTGGTTTCCCATCCATCAAAACCACACCCGCACCCACGGGGAAAAAATCGGTTATGGTTCGGGAAAAAAAACCGGTTCGGTTACCCGTCGGTTCGGTCGATATTGCCATCCCTACTTTTAGGTGAGGCTCATAAAATTTAACAAACTATTTGATCATTTATGGTATTCTATGGGCTCCCAATACAAGCTCCTAAGAGTGGCTCCTAAACCATCAGTTAAATTTAAGTAGCGTTGTAGCTAGCTTCAAGTGGGACCCAAGCCTTTTTAATCTTTTTTTAATATATAATTTTCAAAAGACAAATGATTTTATTTGAAAATAGAAAATGCTCTTACTAGCCAATTGAGTGTACATATGATCTCTGAATTTAGTAAACTCTAGAAGTGAAAAATGAACCCCAATTAGGTTTATGCGTACACCTTAAGAGTCAACTTAGGAGCTATTTTTAGGGAGTCATTGTGATTGCCCTTAGTCTAAATATATATTTGTTATACTTTGCTTCATTCAATACTTCAGGGCATATGGAAATGAAATTACCCACATGCTACAAGATGGTCCATGGCATCCCTAACATATTTACATTTACAAGAAGCTTTCTTACCCTCATACTACTGGTTATACCAGTTTATTGTATTTCTTAGTTGCGAGTCCAAACTAATACCAAAGCACTCCAATGAGCACGCGGTTTCGTGCAACGAACGAGGCCTAACACTAGTTTTAGTTATAAAAAATCATGAGCGTGACTCCTCTCACTGATAGATTCATCGGCTAATTAAAATTACTGCATTTTCTTAGAGGATTTGAGTGTTACCAAATAAATTAAAAATTTCAAGAACTTAAATTTCGCTCAAACTCGCCTTATGTTGGTTTATTTGTTTTGCAGAAAATTGCAAAGAATGCTCTCTACAGCTCCCGGTTGCCAAAAATAAAATTTCATCAAAAAACAAGGTATGCTTCACTATATGAAATTGATGATATCTTCGGTTGCACAATGTTTCAGCAATATGAGTTTTTCATTTTTTGTACCCACGGAAAGGAAAAATTATTCTATGCCTCCCTAGGGCACCGCCACATGGTGCCCCGGGCCCGTCTTTACCATATAAATCTTTGTGGGATCCAAGAGAAAGTGTATTAACCCCATAACAATGTGTAGTAGAGAAGCATTGTGGATCACCACGTGAGGGTGCCCCAGGGGCACTAAATAATTACTCCTCGGATGGAGGTAACAAGCGTGCAGAAAATAGTGGAACAGAGTAAAGATTTTTAATTTGATAAAAGAACTCGTTAATAACAATGAAAATTATTAAGCTAGCCTGCTGGTAGGCAAGACCGTGGGATTTAGGGGACTGTTCTCTTCTTTGGTTTCACATTCAAAACCTTGTGAGGTTAATCCTAGGTGCTATCAACTAAGATAGTGAAATTAGTCTCACATGGATCAGTAGAGATGAGTATAAGGCTATAAGCTGGTCCGAACATTTAGAGTTTTTCAAAAAGAAGGAAAATGGTTAATGTGCGAAATAGCATTGATAGCGGTTCGAATTTTGTTAATACTCCCTCTGTTTCTAATTAATAGTCTCTTCCGGGAATTCTCAATTTGTAAGGGGACATGCAATGATTGCACCGAAATTCAGATTTGGCGTCAACATATCCAGGGGCGGACGCAGGATTTATCATTAGGGGGGTCAAAAATTTATTATATTTAGTCCCTTCGTTTCATTTTGATGGTTCTCTATAAAGTTACATGCAAATTTTCAGCACATTTGGGGCAAGTAATTTTTTTGTGGGGCAAAGAACACAACGTAAGACAACAAGATATACTCCTGTGGGGCAAAATTACAAAAATAATCCAAAAAATATGCATATCCGAGGGAGGATTTCCGGCTCAGGGGGGTCAGCTGACCCCCCTTGCCCCTACATGGGGCCGCCCCTGAACATATCTATCAATTGCCCCTATATCCAACTTACATTGCAATACTTGTGTTCACTTAGGAGGGATACTTTTGAAAAATTATCAAATTTTTACTTCCACTTTTAGAAAATGACTATCATTTTGAAACATCCGAAAATGATATAATGGACTATTAATTAGGAACGAAGGGAGTATTTCTTAAGAGGCAGATCCTCACCTATCTGGGGCTGCTAGACAAATCAAGCTACTTTATTTTGAGCTCATGTTCTTTCGTTAAAAGCGCGTTCAAATTGAGTTTGTCATATGAACAAACCAAACTCGAGAAGTAATTACTACTCAGATCCTTCAATTAAGCTTTCAAATCCAGCTTGATCATAGCTAGGGTTGCTAAACAACCCAAACATTTGGAGCTCAGCTCGAGCTTGGCCTTGTTCATAAAAACTACAAGCCAAGCTCAATCACTTTTGATTGTTCGTTTGGAAATTTAAGTCAATCTTGAGCATATTGGTGTTTGGCTCAACTGGGTCGTGAAGAACGGACCAAACTGTAAATATAGTAAAGATTGGAGCTTTCAGGGTTTCACCTACTATGTTTCTTATTCTCTTGCGTGTCCAATTCGAAAATTTCTTCAGCAAGTTATCTAAATGAAGGGCTTCATCAAATTCTATAAAATCTTCCATGCAGCTATTAAGCGTGGAAGACAAAAAATATTTTTCAAGTGTTATAAAGTTAGAGACACAATGAAAGGCTCGACATTCAGTTTTGTGCAGGTTCTAGTGGTGTTCAAATTTTTATTTCTTCAGATTTATCATTTGGTACTTCTTACAAGATTAACTTAGGCTTGAAAACTCTATCAACTTGCACATTTCACTAGCAAAGCCAAGCTTATCACGTACAATCACAAAAGTTCAACTTTGGCCTAAGCTTCACTGCAACAAAAATGATAAACCGTGACGAAATTCTGGTGACGAAATTAATTTTTGTCTCCTACATGACTATTTTGAGAGGAAAAATATAATTCGTCACTAATATGTTCCCTCCACACCTTTTTGGTGACGAAAATATTTTTTTCGTCACTAATATGTTCCCTCCACATCTTTTTGGTGACGAAAATATTTTTTTCGTCACTAATATGTATATGTTAAATGTAATTTATAACAAACTATTAAACCAAATTAAAAAAACTGATTTGTATAGTATAAACAAGATTAAAAAAAAGAAATTTTATAAAAAGGATTATGTTAAAAAAGTAAATTTATTAAAAATATGATACTAGTAGGTGTTTGTATAATGGGTGTTCAAATGGGGAGCATAAAACAATGGGAATAAAAAAAAAACTTATTTTTATAGTATAAACTGGATTTAAAAAAATTATTAAAAGGCGTTTGTTAAAAAAGAAAATTTTTTCTTTCAAAAAGAAAAAATATATATTTAAAAATATATTAGTTGGTGTTTGTATAATGGGTGTTCAAATGGGGAGTGTAAAACAAACGGAATAAAAAAAAATTATTTTTATAGTATAAACTCGATTAAAAAATTTATTAAATGGCTTTTGTTAAAAATGAAAATTTTTTGTGTTAAAAAATTAAAAAAATTATTAAAGTAGTGATATTAGTAGGTGTTTGTATAATGGGTGTTCAAATGGGGAGCATAAAACAATGGGAATAAAAAAAAACTTATTTTTATAGTATAAACTGGATTTAAAAAAAATTATTAAAAGGCGTTTGTTAAAAAAGAAAATATTTTCTTTCAAAAAGAAAAAATATATATTTAAAAATATGTTAGTTGGTGTTTGTATAATGGGTGTTCAAATGGGGAGTGTAAAACAAACGGAATAAAAAAAACATTATTTGTATAGTATAAACTCGATTAAAAAATATATTAAATGGCTTTTGTTAAAAAAGAAAATTTTTTGTGTTAAAAAATTAAAAAAATTATTAAAGTAGTGATATTAGTAGGTGTTTGTATAATGGGTGTTCAAATGGGGAGCATAAAACAATGGGAATAAAAAAAAAACTTACTTTTATAGTATAAACTGGATTTAAAAAAAATTATTAAAAGGCGTTTGTTAAAAAAGAAAATATTTTCTTTCAAAAAGAAAAAATATATATTTAAAAATATGTTAGTTGGTGTTTGTATAATGGGTGTTCAAATGGGGAGTGTAAAACAAACGGAATAAAAAAAAATTATTTGTATAGTATAAACTCGATTAAAAAATTTATTAAATGGCTTTTGTTAAAAAAGAAAATCTTTTGTTTTAAAAAAAAAAAAATTATTAAAGTAGTGATATTAGGAGGTGTTTGTATAAGTATAAAATTTATAAAAGAAATGATATTAGTAGGGGTTTGTATAAGAATAATCCGGTTTTTATAGTATAAATATTAAAAAGGTGCCTAAATGTCACAAGTGGTGGCCTAGCTCAGTTGGTTCGCGCATGCGCGCGCACAAGAGAGGTCTCTGGTTCGATTCCCAGAAGGAGCAAAATTCTTCAAAATTCTTCTTCAACTTTCAGCGCCACGCCGGTGACACGTGGGCACCACGCGTGCGCTACGTCAACTGTTTCCTTCATCAATTTCTGTCACGGTTAGTGACGATATTTTTTGTCACCTTCTTCAATTTCAGTTACGGTTAGTGACGAAATTTTTTGTCACCTAAGTAGTTTCCTTCATCAATTTCTAGTCACCATTAGTGACGAAACTAGTGAGTGGGTGACAAATAATTTGAAAATTAGTGATGAAAAATTTCGTCACCAAAATTTAGTACAGGTGTCGAAATAATAATTTCGTCACCAGGTGACTTTCGGAGACAACCTATAGGTGGCAAAAATATTTTTCGTCACCAAGACTATCAGAGACACCAAGACTATCAGAGACAAAAACCTTGCATTTCATGACGATTTCATTCGTCTCCAAAGACCAAATTTCTTGTAGTGCTTGAACAATGTTGGGGTGCTAGTTTTAAGGTTGAAGGAAAGTTAGGGAGATAATTTGAGTATTTGTTTTAGGAGGAACTAGAGGTGTAATAAGGGAGGTTTGGAAGGCTATTGAATTCCTTTTACAGATTGTTGAATTCGGTGGAAGGCTTTAAAATGCTTTGTTTTATTAGTTGTCTGGGAGGAGAATAAAGGAAGGGCTATTTTATTACATAATAAAACGTACAAGTGGAGCTCTATTTATAGAGCCCTTTGACCGACCTACTTGGTCTCTAGAAACATCATGATTTTGCACAACTCTGCCGACTCACTCCACCGGCATACTCTAGTCTAGAATTCTCCAAGATTTAGCACATTTTGTCATGTGTTTAATACAACAAAAGTCAACCTTCTAGAAACATTTAATTTAGATTTTCTCTTAGACATTTCTAGACTCCTTATTATTATTTTTTTACTTAGATATTTCTAGATTACAAATTACCTTTTTTTAACACTCCTCCTTAATTTGTAATCTTCATGACTTCATGAAATTGAGAGAATTTTTCTACTGCCACTGCTTTAGTCATAATGTCAGCTAGCTGCTCCTTGGTATTGACGAATTCGTGCTGAATTTTTCCATTCTGCACAAAGTCTCTGATAAAGTGATGTCGGAGCTCAATATACTTTGTCCTGCCGTGAAAGACTGGATTTTTGTCTTTTTTATACTTCGTCTTGTAGACCCATTTGAGTTTGATTACATCTTTGTCTTTCGGCAACTCCACGAGATCCCATGTGTGATTTTTCTCAATGGTTGCAATTTCCTCGTCCATCGCCTTTTTCCATATCTCTTCACTTGCAGCTTCTTCAAAGTTATGTGGTTCACAAGTGAAGAAGGCAAAATCACACGAGTCATATATGTCTCGTAAGGAGCGTACATTTCTCGTTGGATTGAGATCCTCCGATGAGCTCTCTGGACCGGTTTGCGGACTTTGGATTGGACTTGGGTCCGGAGTTGAAGTTACTTGCCCATCTCCTGCATCAAAAGGCTCGAAAACCTTTTGCTTTTGGAAGGAATTGTCCTCCCATTTCCATGCAGCAGCTTCATCAAATATCACATCTCGAGAAACCACAAATTTATTTGTGCTTGGATTATAGAGACGATATCCCTTGGACTCGTCACTATATCCAATGAAAATATACTTCTCTCCTTTTTCGTCAAATTTTTCCCTTTGTTCTGAGGGAACTAATGCATATGCAATGCACCCAAAAATCTTGAGAAAATGTACCTGTGGCTTCTCTTTATACCATGCCTCGTATGGCGTTTTGTTCCGAACTGCCTTCGTGGGAGATCGGTTGAGGATGAACACAACAGTGTTGACAGCTTCAGCCCAGAATGTGTTTGGTAGGCCTTTGCCTTTGAGCATGCTTCGTGCCATCTCTGCAACGGTGCGGTTCTTCCGTTCTGCTACTCCATTTTGCTGAGGTGTTTTCCGGACTGTAAGTTGCCTCTTGATTCCTTTTTCCTTGCAATACTCCAAGAACGGTGTGTAGATGTATTCACCACCACGATCCGTCCGAAGTGTCTTTATTAGTCTTCCACTTTGTCTCTCCACCAAGGCTTGAAACTTGAGAAATACAGAAAAGGCTTCTGATTTCTTCTCAAGGATGTAAAGCCACATCATCCTTGTATAATCATCAACAAATAGGAGAAAGTATCTTTTTCCTCCAAGTGATGGTGTTCTGGTAGGGCCAAAAATATCAGAATGCACCAATTCCAAAGGCGCTTTTGCTCTCCAAGCGAACTTTGGAAATGGGAGTCTATGCATTTTCCCATATATACACCCTTCACAAACTTTATCAATTTTATCAATATTTGGTAGCCCTTTCACCATATTTTTCTCCTTTAGCAATCTCATGCCCTTGTAATTTAAGTGGCCATATCTTAGATGCCACAAATAGGAGTCATCAATTTTTTCTCCTTTAAGGGCAAAATTTTCATTAAGTGGCATCATTAATGGAAATGTTTTATTTGGAGTCATTTTGACTTTGGCCACCGTAAAAATTTTCTTTTTGTCAATAATTATGCACTCATCATTATCAAATTTAAGTGCATAATCCTTTTGCAGTAATTGCCCCACACTTAGTAAATTTTGAGTAAGCCCGGGAACATAAAGGACATCAGAAATTAATCTTTTGTTACCTCCTTTTGTGTAGACGGCGATTACTCCCTTTCCTTCAACATTTTGCAGCTTTCCATCTCCTAACTTTACTTGAGAAGAGACTTTATCGTCAAGCTGCACAAACTTTTTACGATCACCTGTCATATGATTACTGCATCCACTATCCAAGTACCAAATGTTATCTGATTCTTCTTGAGCATTCATGCAAGAGAACAATTGTTCTGCTTCATTTTCTTCCAAGAAATTAGCTTTGTTTTTTTCATGATTGAACCAACAATCACGATCGGAATGATTGGGAACTTTGCATCTCTTGCATTTAAATCTGCAATCTTTTGATGCATGATTTGTTTTTTTGCAAATAATGCAAGAAGAGTTAGAGTTACCGCCATTGAGATTCCTTTGATTGTCGTATCCTTTTCCCTTGTTCCGGGCATTTTGGCCTCCACGTCCTTTCATGCCTCCTCCTCGAGATGAGCCCTTCTCTTGATTTGCTTGATTCTTTCCTCCAAAGTAGATTTTGCTTTGAAATGCTTGCTCCAAGGATTGATTTGTGAACCTGCTTATTCTTTGTTCATGGGCCTCGAGAGAACTCATTAGTTCATGTCGAGTAAGTTTAGATAAATCCTTGGATTCTTCGATAGCGGCAACAATATGCTCAAACTTTGGAGGCAAACTTCTCAAAACTTTTTCGACGATTCTTTTGTCCGTAAGGGTATCTCCATAACTTCGAATTTGATTGACAATTCCAGCAACTCGGGAAAAGAACGTTTGAACAATTAGTCTAAAAAATTCTCAAGCTCAAGCCAAGCTTGAGCAAAGTTGAAAGAGTTCAAGTTAAACCTGAGCAATACTATTCTCGGCTTGTTTGGCTTGATTAACAGACCTACAGCTACGACTGGTTTATCAATCCAACACTACAGCTTCTTTTCTTTTTTTTTGGTTTTTGTAGATTCATGTTATTTTTTGGATTAATAATTTTTTTCCCTTTGGGATGTTGATGTGGTGGAGATTGTTTTTGTTAGGAAATCGGAACAACAAACAGCCGTGCGTAGTGAAAAACGGGAAAGAAAAGCGAGACACAAGATATACGTGGAAAACCTCAACGCGAGGAAAAACCACGGGAGCCACACCAGTCCACTATGAAATCGAAAACAAGAGTACAAGTCTTCTCGCAATATCTCCGAGATCTGCGTTTTCTCTCCCCCTCTCTGTTTTTCTTTGAAAATTGATAACCCTAAAGTTTAACAAAATGCTAAATAAATAGGTCGGGCCCTATGACCGAAATTACACGCCGAGGTCCAAAAATATCGTTTTCGCTGCAGTCCGGTGCGCTCCTAAGAGTGATCAATTGGACTCAGATGTGTACATGGAATCGTTAGAGTCTAGTTTGAACTCGAATCAGTCCCCCAAACTTGTAAAACAAGAGGCCAGTTTGCCACAGTTACCGCAACTGAAACTGGGTGTTCTGTTGGACTCTAATATTTACCCGGAATCGTCAGGGTTTGAGTCGAGCTCGAATCAGAATCATCGGGATAAATCCCCCAGTGTTGTAAGACAAGAGGCCAGACGTTTTTATATTTCTGCCTTTCTTAAAGGATTCGAGTGCTACCAAATAAATTGTAAAATTTTCAAGATCTTAAATTTTGCTCAAAGTCATCTTATTTTGGTTTATTTGTTTTGCAGAATAATGCAGAGAATGCTCTCCACAGCTCCTGGTTGCCAAACATAAAATTTTCTTCAAGAAGAAAAAACATAAAAGTTTCATCAATTAACAAGGTATGCTTCGCAATCTGAAATTGATGATATTTTCGGTTGCACAATGTTTCAGCAGTTTGACTTTTTCATTTTTGCCCCCTCAAAAGGGAAAGGGAAAGTGTTTGGTACTGACAAAGAAAACATGAAAATGTACATGAAAATGCATCTGACGGATGAGATTCCACCCGATATACTGTATACTGTTTTCAGTGTACGTGGTGAATCTTACCCGTCGGATGCATATTTTCATGTGTTCTCTTCCTGTACTGTACCAGGCTTCGAAGGGAAAAATTATTATGTCCCTGGGGCACTACCACATGGTGCCCCACGCTCGTTCTTTATACACATATTTTTATTAGATCTAAGAGAAAGTGTATTGAGCCAACAATAATGTGCAGTAGAAAAGTGGTTTGGTGAAAAAAATGTGGAGCATATTCTTTTACCTCATAACTCAGTTTTTCACAGATTCAAAGCGGGGTGGAACTATTCTCCAACGTAAAAGCCGTGCGCCTCCGCAACCGTCACAACAAGTACCTCTCCGCCGAAGAAGATGAAGAATCCGTAACCCAAGACCATAATGTTAGAATTCTTATTCACAAAATATCATTTTATCACAAGAATAAGTTGACCATGTGAATATAGAAACACAACAATTAAATCAAGAGTATGAAAATAGTAGCCCCAAGACCATAATGAGAATCGTGTAGTCACTGTCTTAAGACTAATATTCCTCCCCTCGTGAAGGTTCCACCGAAGTGTACTAGCCCCAAGATAAAACCCATGAGCTCACAAGCATTCCTCATCCGATGTTCACGATCACCGGGAGGTTTGAACGAGTCACGAACTGAGTTGCCCAACTCTATAGAAAAATATTATAAAAATCTTCTAAAACTCTATTTCATTATTTGTGTACTCTCCATATACTTTTCTACTCCTCCGCTATTTTACTAACATCCCATATATATAGAGGTTAATGCATAATACTCCTTAATAGTAATAATAGCAAATTATAAATCTGCTATTAACTTTTGTAACCGAAATGATATTTATATATACAATAAGTTTTGTAACGGAAAATAGTTTAATATACAAATAAACTCTATAACGGTAAAAGAGGTAAATAGTGGTAATTAAATTGAGGAGTAATTATTTTATTTTTATTAAAATGTAATCCGTCGAATACATCCTGTAACATAATCCGTCTCAAGAGCTCCAACAACGCCTGATGGACCGTCGAATACGTCCCAGAATCCAGTAACATAATCCGTCTCAAGAGCTGCACAAGCATTTCCTCCTCGGCATGACCGGCCACAAAGTCCTCCAGACGGCTGGCGGCCTCGACTCACCTATATGTGGGAGCCGATCCGTGATGGGTAACTCATCGTACTCCTAATTATCATGCATTACACCTATGATGATCTACACTCAAAACTATTATGAGGGGTACTGGTTTGGCGTTATTCATTCTTTTCTGTCTAGCTATGTTAGTTTTGCGACAATTTTTGTTTCTAGATTATTGGTTTCTCTAGATAAGAAGAATGTAAAATATACACAATTACAGTCAAGATCTTTAAAAAGTTCACAAAATACAAAAAACCATATAAAACAGACAGATTTTTTGGACTTTATATCTTCTTTTTTTCATTTGGGTTCCTTTCTTAATTTTCTTATTTCTCTTATCGAGATGAATTAATCTACAAAAGTTTAACGCAAAATTAATATTTGTTGAATAAAGATGAACAAATAATCAACTATAAAGTTAGGCCAAACCGTACCGTCCGACTTTCCACTAGCTTTAATTGCTCTCAAAATAAACAATGGCCGCGACCGAAACCAGCTGGTGTTCAGTTGGGCTTGGACATGTACCTAAAGTCGTTAGAGTCCGGGTCGAGCTCGAATCAGAATCATTGGGATATGTCCCCCGTTTTGGAAGACAAGAGGTGAATTTATTTGGTAAAGAAAGAAGACACCAAAATTGTGAATTTACTACTACTAATTAATTCACTAGGCTGTTATCTTTCCTTTCGCTCCATATCTCTTTAAGCCTACCTTTTTTCCAAGCACATAAGTACAGTGTGGTGGTCGGAATATCCAACTTGTCTCTCTTCAACTTGGATGATTTTTGTGTTGCTTCTGGATAGAGTTTCCCTACGAGCTTCGCTCTTGCACACTAAGCGAACTTGTTAGCACCACTCCGGATCGAGGGAGCACGGAATGGTACTCCGACGATCAAGTCAATGACCAAAAGAGGGAGAGAAAGTACCCAGATCTAGGGTTAGAATGTTGTTTTCAGCAGACCCATTTTGGGCCGATCAAGTTACCTTTTATAGGTAGGGAACGACTTGCTCTCCAAGTACCTAATGTACATTATGCAAGGTAACCGCTAGAGTGATGACACTATTGGTCTAACCAAGCATGATTGTTATCAGCACATACATGCCATCGTCTCTTGACGCGCGTCTCAACTGCTGAGTGATATAACTCGTGACATCAAGCAGGGCCATGCACGTGTAAAACTGCTTCCCGCGGGTCACGTGGATTTCATTCGGATCTGGGTGATAATATCCATGACCCTAGCCTATAAGCGTTCCGATCATAGACATGGACTCTATAGCCACTCGGCTTGGAAACGTTTGGGGTTGGGCCCTCGTCGCTCGGCTTGGCCTTGGGGTAGTGCTTTGGAGTTTTACTGGTTGACCCAATGAGGCTTAAGCCTCTTAATTACAATTACTCGGGAGTCGGGCCCCCACATATAGGTTTTATAATTGTCAAAGGAAAAACGGGGAAAAGAAAATAAAGTAGAGCTATCGTATGTTTTAGGGGTGCTTAAATAAGAGAGGAATGTCACGTCTATTGATTTCTCGGAAATCGTTGAGATCATGAAATATGCCGAAAATCATGTACGTGATACGACCCAGCTGTACTCTTCTCCGCCACACGCGTCATCAAGCCGTTAATATTAGCATTACTTTTCCGTTGGAATACTTTTCGGTTTCTTTGTTTAGGCGGGAAAAGTAGTTAATTCAATAAGGTGGAACTCTCAATAAGGAGTGGGAACGTAGTGTGTGAAGGGTATCGAATCGTTGTTTGTGAAACGAACAATTGGAACGAGAGCTTCCATTGTTGAAGGGAGAAGAGTTCCCGTTTCCTGTATTTTCTTCTTCTGTATTTCTTGATTGAATCAAACTCCCTCAAATTCATTTTTCTCTTTACGACTTTAACCGAATATTCTAGAGAAATTCTCAATCTTTCCTTTACGAATCATTTTCTGTGATTTCACTTGATTTCCATTCTTTTGTGAAATTTCACTAGTTTTTTCTCTTCTATGAAATTTCACTAGTTTTTCTCCTTACGAATTTCTCTAAGTTCTTTCCTCTTCATTATTGAATCTTGGACTGTCATATCTCCGAACTTATCAGTACGAGATTAATAAGTCCATTATCACAATATGTTATCTTGAAATAATGGGTTTTGATCCTAAAATTCAAGTGTTTTTCAAGATAAATTTGTTTAAAATCATACGAATCCATATATAGATTGACATAACTTTTAGTGTGACTTATGATCTTGATGATCTCTAAAATTGAACTTTTCCAATGGTCGAGGTAGGTTAAGCACTTAACTGACCCACAAATTGTTGTACAAGTCCCTTAATGACCCGAGAGAATCTAGATCCTTTTTTGATCAAAACTGATAAGTGGACAACAACCAGCTCCAACAAGTCTCCAACACACTCACATGGTGTGTGGGTTTCACACACGTGCATCATGTGAGGGTGTTGGAGGCTTGTTGGAGACTTTTATTTTACTACTAATACTTTTGTGGCACGATTTTTTAAGACAGTCCAGAGGAATTATTCCTCCCTTTACTTAATTTCTGGTGTTGGATTTTGATTTTAATTTTGATTTTGATTTTGATTTTGATTTTTGTTTTCGATTTGCAGTCGATTGACTCTAAGGCGTCGTTTGGATGAGGGTTTCGACCCCCGATTAAATTATCCGGCCTGCCCTCATCCCGGTCCCCCTCATCATCCGTGGTTTGCGAGCACAAAAACCCCTCCCCGACTAAATCATCCGACCTCCTCTCATCCCCCTTCCCCCGGACTAAATGACCCGCGTACCCCTTTGATTCAAGCACAAGCACAAACCACCATTTTTCTAACAAGTTTCAAGCAAAAAATTCTCAAAATTTTCTAGAAATTTTGAAAAATACAAGCGATTAGGGGGGAAAAAATACATATCTGGGTGAAACTGTTGACCACCGCCATCACCATCGCCATTGTTGCCATCGGATTGGCCGTTGTTGCCGTCTACTGGTGGTTCTGGGTTCTTCAGGAGGAAGAAGAAAGAAGAGAGAGAGAGAAGAAAGGAAGAAGAAAAAAGAAAAAAGGGACAATTGTCTCTCTCTCTCTCTCCTGCGTGAGAAAGAATGAGAAACAAGCGTCCCAACCACTTGTCCTTTATTTAATATGCAATTAGTTTGTGTATTTGTTTTTATTTTATTTTAATTTTACCACCAACTTTCATGTATTACACAATTTTTCCAAAAAAGAAAACTTTTAATATGCAACATGTTTTGAATATTTAATAATTTTAATTTATATAAAAAATTATTAGGACTTATTATAACTTAATTTTTGTTAAGTATAACAAATTGTTATCCACCCCCTAAATTGTTATCCACACCCTTTTTTTTTTGTCTTTTAGTGAATTTTTTACACATGAAAATTTCACTAGAAGATAAAAAAAGGGGGGTGTGAAAAACAATTTGGAGGGTGTGGAAATCACTCCCCAATTTTTATTCACGAAATTTCGGGTTATTACAGATATGCAGTAGACTAGTATGCACCATGGCTGGTTTTGTTTTCGGGTCTTATATATCGATAGGGATTTATGAAGGGGAGGAAAAGATTAGAAGATACTCCCTCCGTCCCAATTTCTTGGTCCTTCTTTCCATTTTGGGATGTCCCAAAATATTTGTCCCACTTCTAAAAACATCCATCAAAATTGGGTCACTTTCCAATTTTACCCTTAAAAAGTACTTTTCCCATCTTAATTGGCTAGTCTATTATCTTTTATTTTATAACGGTTTTTATGATTTTGAAAATTTTGTATAATAAAACTAATTGATATCTATCAAACAAGATCCATATTGAATATGTTTTGACTTTCATATAATAAATTAGCCTCACAAATTTGGTCACAGTAATATTGACTGGATTTAGGGGCAAAATAGAAAAGTCAATACAAAATTTTCACACCTCTTAAAAACCCACGTCCCCAAAAGGGGCCAAGAAATTGGGACGGAGGGAGTAGATAGTGAGGTAAAAACATGTTGGGTTTTTCCTACCATTTTTCCCCTTTATAAATCCCCCATCAATTTTGTAACTGAAATGGTCGTGAGTGAACACTTACGTGTCAATGTGTGCGGTCTCAGGTTCAAGTCGGTGGAGTGATGTTGGCCTACGGTAGTAATCTAACTCTACTAGCATCCTACTGTGTGAAAAAAAAAAAATCCCCTGCAAATCCTTGATCTAAGCGTAGAAGAAACATTCAGTGCTGGGAACAAAGCTTAAGAGAAAGTGACTTACTTGGAATGGGTCGAACTATTGGCACAATGATATCTCCAAGTAGGGTTTGGGAGTCGGTGATGGGATTTAGTGAAATAGGTGTCTACCTAAATCAAGTTTCTATGTTTGTTGGCAATGTTACACTTGAAATGTGCGAAATTTATTTCCTCATTCTGACAAAGGGAAATATACTTTTGTGTTAGTTGTGTTGGTATTTTCCGGGTTATGTCAAGAATTTCGGAGTTTTAATTTGCCTATTTTTCAATTGGGGTTTAGGAGGTAGAGTGCTAAGGGTTTGAGTCTAGATGCTCTACTCAAGAAATCACAAGCTTCATGTTTAAGCTGATTATGTGCCAAGTGTTTCGAAGCTCAATTCGGAAAGGAATAATCATGCATTGAACATTGCATTTAGGTTCTTAATTTGTGATTTGAAATGTCATGATTTAAGTTGTCTCTTTAAATATTAGGCTAGTGCATTAATCCATGCTTGAAATTTCATGATTTTGACCAAGGCATTTAACTTTCAGCCCCTAGCGTTTGGTAGCGTTTGTAGACGCGTGTTTTTGAAAGGCATCTTTTGACACATGTCTTAAACTTTCAGCCCCTAGCCTTTGGTAGCGTCTGCAGACGCGTCCAAACGCGTGCTATTTGGACAGCCCTCCTTGTGCCACATGTCTTAATCCTGTCGGAGCGTTTCCTTGCGTCTACACGCGTCTGTCGGCTCTTTTAAATGTCCATGTGTCATGTTTTAAGAGGTCTGCTTGTTGCCTAAGAAATGGGACTCTTCTCTCATTTTAGGGCACACATTTCATAAAAAACCAGCCCCCTTTTTAGAGAGTGAGTCTCGTCCATTCTCTCTTTTGTGAACTTGATGTTCTCCGGTGATTTGAGCTTGCTCCTTTCATCTTTATTCAATCTAGAGTTTTCCTCTCCATGGATTGACTGTAGATTGATTTTGGTTTTCAAATCCGTCATAAAAATCAAATCTTTTTTCATTCATCATGTTTGGGTGCCTTCTAGTCTACTTGGCCGGATGATCCGGAGCCGTGGTGATGCGGAGATCGAGATGGTGATTCTCATGGGTTCATGAATTCAAGAAGGAGCACCGGGTGCTAGTTCAAGAATTGAAGCTAGGAATTGCAAGTTGTTTGTGGGTAAATTTCTTATCTTTAAACTTCTTGATACCTGGGACTGAAGCCAGTCCAATCCCATGAGGGGGAACAATGCAGAATGAAAGTATCCTGATTACATGTATAGTGATGCCTTTTACTCTGCTTCTTTAGTCATAAGCCCTTTCCTAATGATATTAGTAACACCCATATTAAATTTCTATTTACATCCAACCGTGGTTAATTTTATGCTTCATTCATTTGTAGTAGCATTCATGCTTGGGGCACAGAAGGTCATAGCATTGCCCTTTTTCATTGATTGTGTATCAGCCATAGTTGTTGAAAACCTACAATACACGATACATATCCTACGATTCATATCGTCTCCTTCGAAAAATGATACGTATCGCACCCCTATCCTTTTTGTATAGAAATCCTATGATACGATTGTGTATCTTGATTTGGTATGTATCCTATGATTACTTATTAGAAGGAAAAAAAAAAGTTGGACCTTATTTTAAGAAGCGGAACCTCAAACGTATTAATCTAAACCATTTTATCTTATTATGGCGATATTCAAACATTTGATGGAAATTCAACCTCAACGTAGGGCTTCAATAGAGGAAAGAACCATTATTTGATGGTGTTTTGCCTTAATCATATAAGGGCTCTTCTTTTCTTTCCATAACTAAGGCAGCAGAAAGCCTTAATGTAATAGACCCCAATTGGGAGATTTGAAATTTTGCATCTTAAAAACTTTTTTTTTAGATGTAAGTATAGTTTGTGATGTCTTTAGGTATAACTACTTTTTAATTGTATATTAATTCTGATTAGTGTTGTTGAAGCATAAACTAGATTTAGTATTTTGACACAAGAAAATAAAATCCAAATAAGCCCAATTGACAAATTTCAATGATGAAAGATATTATTGAAGTAGATATAAATATCTAGTTTCTAAAAAAACTCTATAATATCTATCTTCTAGAAATTCTACAATATACTTGTGAAATATCTAGATTTTTTTTTTTTTGGTGAGAACTAGTCACATCTGTAATTCTAGAATCTACTTAAAATTTATCTTATATGAAAATAGCTTTGCACTTAGACCCTTCCATGGAGTAGTATAAATAGGGATGGGTTCTAGCCAATTTGTACCACACCAAAAAAAGAGTTTTTTTTTAAGTGTAATATAAATACCATAAATATCTAGTTTCTAAAAAAACTCTATAATATCTATCTTCTAGAAATTCTACAATATACTTGTGAAATATCTAGATTTTCTTTTTTTGGTGAGAACTAGTCACATCTGTAATTCTAGAATCTACTTAAAATTTATCTTATATGAAAATAGCTTTGCACTTAGACCCTTCCATGGAGTAGTATAAATAGGGATGGGTTCTAGCCAATTTGTACCACACCAAAAAAAGAGTTTTTTTTTTAAGTGTAATATAAATACCCTCCTTCCCCTCTCTTGCCTTAATTATTTCTCCCTCTCCCAAAATCTTGTCTAACTAAACATTGGAAACTCCTACTCTTACATCAAACGTATCTTAAGATACGCAATACGATTTTTACAATAAAAAATGATACACAGTACATATCCCGATTTGAAAACACAGGTAACAGCTAGTCATCATTTTGTGGGAATGAGATAAGGACTCTCAGGTTTAGAAGGAAATTCAATTTGCAGGTGGTAGATGGAACATTTATGGAGGAACTTGGATTTGGTGCTGTAACAACTATTAAAAATGTATATGTTGGGATAGTGGACTGGGTTCAAAGGTACGCGAGTCTTTGCTTTGTTCATTTTTGGCGACATGGCAGTTTAACTTGTTATTTTCTTACTGTGCTGAATTTCTTTAGATGGAGAAAATTATTGTTTGGGCTAATCTTCTTATATCCTTCATAATGAAGTCCACAATCACATGTTTCTGACTCTATTTTTGAAAAATCCTTAAATTGCAACTAATTGGCTGCATCCTTGTATTTTAGGTAGCTCTTTCATGGGCCATAATTGCGCCAACTGGATTTATGTAGTTTTGGTGTCAACGTTGCTCCAGCTTCGACATTGAGGTTCTGACATTATTTTTTAGACAAATTGGCTTGCAGCCAATTATGCTTCTATTGATTGTTTTGACCCCCCCAAAAAGTATGCTTTATATTGGTTGTCATGGAAAGGGATAAGAACCTATCTAAAGACAAAGCAAGCAGTGGGTAACGATCTTAGTGATTCATGTTTAAGAACCTACGTATAATTAGGTTTGTACTTGGCTCCTTTAACATGTGAACTACACTTGAATGAGCTCATTCGTATCTCGGTTCATATCAGCCGATTCAGCCCTATCTGAGGATCAAGTTTTAACTTAGGGATATGTTCTCTGGCATCTTTCAATAAAAGAGCAAGCATGATCTATTCCTCGATTGATGTGAAGATGCTCAAAATTTTCCCTTAAGTGTCTATACCTCTAGAATTTACTTGGTGCTGTAGATACTAAACTGCCACATTTTTTGTTGCCAATACTAGTCTCTTTGGGTGACTGCGTATACCATATTTACCAGAGACAGAATGACCTCAGTATCCTCCTTCCTATTTCCCTGGCTCCTTGCAATAACTGATATGATTTCCTACCAATCTACCATGAAATTATTGGTTTCTCTTCATTGTCAAAGAGTGAGTAGATTGGCGCAAATTACATTGACTTCTACGAGCAGTGCAATCTGCTTTACGTTAACGGGTAACATGTTTGAATGTTGTCATTTCTCATTTTGCTGGCACATAGTGTTTCCTTTTGAAGGAAGTATGTTAATCTACCACTGTAACTGTGATTCGTTTCAAGAACAGTATAAAGTAATTTTGTTAGATTCACTGGCATATTGTTTTCGTATTTTAATCTGCAGGCATGGAGTTGATCATAATCCATTTCAAGAAGTGGAGGAGCTTAAGAATCAATAAGTGCCAACCACTTAGCATGTGTTGTCTAAAAGCATGTGCCGGCACTATGCTTGGGTGTGTGGATGTACATTGGACCATGCGCATGCGAGTGCCACATAATGTGGCTCTATCAGTGGCACACTTGGACACGTGCGTTTGATATCTTATTTATCAACAAAAGTATGTTGGTATGTACTCACATACCCTTTAAGCCCTGGCAATCCAATTTTTTTACCCTTGCTCTGGAAATATTTCCTTGTTCAATCCTTTCCATGTGTGCCTTCAAAGCCCTTAAGTGCATTAACCCTTCATCTCTGCTTCTAGCCTCCGTGTTGTTCTACAAACTGTCTCTCCTGACAGCATAAATGACGCAAGATCACTCAACAGCTCCCCGGTAGGGAGGTGATACAATATCGGTCCTCGCGGCGCTACAGTGGCTATAAGCCTTTTCCACTTCTTGCAAACGGCTTGAAGCAAGAGTTGACTCTTCTTCCCAAGCCGGGAAAAAATATGCACCAACACTTCATCCCACAACGGCTCAAATGACGACGGGCTCATCTGGTCAAATTCTGATACTTCGGGGGTTTCTTTAACGTTTTGAAAGATTGAACTGTGGCGAAGTCTACCGCTGCGGTCGATTTCCTGTTCAAAAACCTCGTCTGAGAACTGATATAGAGAAGGATTTCCTACGGGGCAACAGTTCTTCCATACCAACTTAGCTGCCCGGCGCACAAGCTATTTTACCCATTTGCATCAAGCTCAAACTCCCTTCTTGGAGACGTGCACCCCCAAAAGCACACACTATAATAAGAGGTAGAAATTCTCGGGTAGCATACTTGATCAAACGGGTAAATCTGTTCTCCGACTACGGATCTCATAGTCCCCGCTATAAATTGAAAATCCAAAACCCCAAGTGCTGAGGGAAAACCTTTTAGTTCGGCTATGGTTGTTTGAATAGTCCCAAAACCCTCCTATTGGCATCCTAGAACTGTTGTTTTGGACTAAGAAACAACCATTTTCAGAAGGAATCGATCAATTAGTAGATCCATTCCCCGTAAAACCCCTTTCCTTCTCAAATGACAGAGAGGAAGCTAGCTACTTTAGTTTCGAGGTTGGGCTGCTCTTCGTTGATCGTCAAATCATCACATGGGCTATTGAGAGAACATCAGTCTATAATATGCCGCTCTATGAAGGATTGGTTCAACCTCAAAGAAGACCCGTTTTACCGATCGTTTGGTTGGGTGTGTCCTTAGTTGGCCCAGAGAAGCCATACCCTGATATTATTACCAGTATTTGATACTGTGTCAAGATCCCTACGTTGAAAATTTGCACGGCTTAGGATTCAAAGAAGAAAACTATTGCCTATAGTATCAACCATTAACTATAGAACTAATAACCAACTCATCACTGCGCATTATCTGGATCCAAAAAACCAGTCAAGATAGGATATATTGATACTATCATTGTAGCAGCGGAAATGTGTTTTGCATATTTCACTACAAGTTTTTCAATCCATTTCCCATGATTTTCCCCTCACCCTTCTCTAAGTGGGTGCGTGCAAAAGAACCAAGAATGGAGGTGCTTCGGTATACAAGGTATAGAATCATAATGCACTTTTACCAAATTTCCTCTTGCAGATAGATTATCTATCCGACGCAGTGTAATTAATAGCCACTGTCTATTTTTCCTCCTTTCTTATAAGTGGAATAGTTTTCTATACGATATATATTAACTCGATTATCTCAGTCATTTTTTGATGACTTTTTTTTTTGGGTTTCTCTACCAGGTGTTTTGTCCGTGGCTTCAAGCGGTATTCACGTTTGACATATGCCTGGTTTGACCGAGCGATGAGGTTGAACCAATCCTTCATGGAGCGGCTTATTATAGACCGATGTGCTCTCAATAGCCCATGTGATGATTTGACGATCGACGAAGAGCAGCTCAACCTCGAAACTAAAGTAGCTAGCTTCCTCTCTGTCATTTGAGAAGGAAGGGGTTTTACGGGGAATGGATCTACTGATTGATCAATTCCTTCTGAAAATGGTTGTTTCTTAGTCCAAAACAGCATTTCTGGGATGCCAATAGGAGGGTTTTGGAACTTTTCAAACAACCATAGCCGAACTAAAAGGTTTTCCCTCAGCACTTGGGGTTCTGGATTTTCAGTTTATAGCGGGGACTATGAGATCCGTAGTCGGAGAACAAATTTACCCGTTTGATCGAGTATGCTACCCGAGAATTTCTACCTCTTATTATAGTGTGTGCGCGTCTCCAAGAAGGAAGTTTGAGCTTGATGCAAATGGTAGATAGCTTGTGCAGCGGGTAGCTAAGTTGGTATGGAAGAACTGCCGCGCCGCATGAAATCCTTCTCTATACAAGTTTGCGGCGAAGTCTACCGCTGCGGCACCAGCTCCGTTTCCTGCTATAGCAATGGCATCTAGGGCACAATTTAGTCTTTCAAAACAATAATGAAACCCCTAAGCATTAGAATTTGACCAAATGAGCCCATTGTCATTTGAGACATTCCGGATGAAGTGTTGGGGCAGATTTTCCCCCTCTTGGTAAGAAGGGTCAACTCCGGCTTCAAGCAGTTTCCAAGACATGGAAAAGGATTATAGCCATTGTAGCGTCGCGGGGCCGATATTGTATCACCTCCCTACCGGGGAGCTGTTGAGTGATCTAGTATCATTAAAAGCAGGGATGAAGGGGTTAATGCACTTAAAGTGCTTTGAAGGCACACAAGGAAACATTTTCAGAGAAAGAGTAAAAAAAATTGGAAAGCTAGAGCTTAAAGGGTATGTGAGTACATACCAACATACTTTTGTTGATAAAAATGCAAGAATTGATAACCACAGAGAAAGAAAGGAATTGATAAATCTTTCAAGGTAGCAAAGTTCTACAGCTTCCTCAGATGTTGCCTGAGTGGTGACGAAGATGGAGCTTTGGCTGGCGGATAAGAGGGGAAGGGAGGAGAGTTGAGGAGAAGGATGAAAATGAAGGATAACTTTAGCTAAAACATTGGACATAGACAAGAATTCAACTTCTTGATAGAATGGATTGTTGCTTCTCAACATTTTTTGTTGTCGACGTCATAGGTAGGGCTGTAAATGAGTTAAGAATTTACCTTCAAGCTTGGTCAGGACTTTGAAGGGACTCTCATTGTTTTAGCGGTAAATGGATATCTCCAATTACGATGAGAAAGTACCAAATACGTCGAAAATTTTAACTAACTGTAAGTTCGAAGATCTGAATTTCTTTGAGTTCATCAAGGAAGATTTGTTGATTATTTTGCACTTTCACCATATAAGCAATAAATTTTTAACACCAGAAAGGCAAAAAAAAGTTGGATCCAGGTGGACCGATATCATACCCTCTACACTGCATGTTTGCCACATGAATGGTGAATGATCATTTGAACGCTATAATGCATCCTCGAATCAAGTTATTAAATGAGAGTATCGGATACCTACAACGGCCGGTCATCGTCTATCTCCCAAGTAAAGTTGTGGAGGAAGTTGCTTATGATTTGTTTGCATTTTCATGATTGAGAGAGAATGAGGTCATTAGACTCATCTCAACGTTAGTGCTTTTAAATATTAGTGCTTGTTATGTCTGCAATTCCATGTAGTAGACCAAGGCAAACGCCAGAATTTGAATAGGACTGGTTTCAGTTTGATGTGTTGTTTGTCTTTATGTAGATGTTTATGTACGAATGCAGCTATAGGTTTTGGTGATTTACACATGCATATATGGACAAGGGAGGTCCGCGGGGGCCACCACCCTCTATATTTCGACTTCTCATTGGTTCCACCTATTTTAGATACTAAAAACTGACTTTTGGCCCATCTAAAAGTTTAATTTTAGTGGTTTTCCCCCTCAGAGACAGGAAAATAAATAAAAGGGTTTGAGACTTTAACCATAAATAAGTATATCATTTGAAGTTGTTCCTCCACACTTCAAATCATTTTGCCCTGGTCCCCTTTGCGGGATTCTAGTTGTGCCATTGGTAAGTCATTCATTGTCATGGTTCTCTATGATAGTATCGAATTATATGTGTGTTTGTATTGGATCCGAAGGGTTAATGAATGTCATGCAGTGACATCCATGGTGCACCACGCACGAGCGGGAGATGTGTTCGCTTTACCTTGTCATTTAATTGATCTTTCAATAAGCCAGGTCTAGCAACCTCCTTGACGACCGGTCCATTGTTAGGGGGACATCTATGGAATGATCCATAAAGATGGAGAGGTCGTGGAAGAAGTTTCTTAGGACCTGTTTGTATCTTCATGATTAAATCACCGCATGATTGAGAATGAACTAGGGCATTAGACTCATTACAAGGTTCGTACTCTTTCCATTTGGTGGTTGTTATGTCTGTAATTTCTCTTTAGCCAACCTCTCTTGAATTTGCATCAGTTCAGCAGGTGTCTTGGTTCTAAGAGACAAGTGACAAAGATGGTGATCCCTGAATAAGTTTCGACTACTGTTTTGAAATTGGAAGGGGAAGTTGGTGCTGCTGTACTTTCAGGCTGCTGTTATGGACTTTGGGGTTGCCGTTAATGTACATGTGATACTTTTATTCTTTTGTTTTCTGTTTGTTGTTTATAGGTAGAAATAATGTTTCAGTGTTTTTTTTTTGTTGTTGTTTTGTTCAGCCATGTCTAGATGAACCGAGTTCAAAACAAATTACATTGAACTGTTTGGTTTCTGTGCTATATGCTGAGGACTAAACGGCTAATAATCCGGTCTTCCACCATAGTTTGTTTACCTAATCTACAATTTTTGGGCCTGTTTTTGGTCTTCTCATCTTCATTCTTTTCCGTTTTTTTCATTTCTGGTTTCGATTGAGAGAAATTGTGTTGTGGGAAGATTATAACTTCAAGTTCAGCGACCTGATTTTAAAACAAACCCGACTTGGAACCATTTGTCTTCTGGTCACAAATCTTCCACTATACTTCAACTATACTACCTTTCGTTGGCTTACTTCTGTTCTTCTGGTATTATTGTAGAAAGACTCTAGAACAGAATAAGTCCTCTTCTCAATGTTTTAGGCCACACAAAATAGCATTCAAATATGCAAGTCCTGATATCTTGTTAAATGAATTTGAACCATTTTTTATTGTACAAAATGAGTTCACATGTTTGAATCCAACGCAGGCCCAACATTCCAAACATTGGAGCCAGTAGAGGGTTTGCATGATCATTAACTTCAGAGTCTCGAGGTGCGCGCAAACTGGCCCAAACATCTGGTAATAAAAAAGGTATCTAAACCATTTTGAATTGGTTTAAGAAGCTGTGAACTAAAAACCTGACCGTTGTTCATACACAACCTAACCAACATCAAACCATAACACTAGTACGTTTTGATTTAAATTTCAATTCTTCCTTGGGCATCTAATTACTTTCCAAAAAAGTTAAAAGATCGCAAAGTAGTTCATAGATTTGGCACGCAAAACAACCCATAAAACTGTTATTAGCAATGTTAGTAAAACTCAATCCTTAACTAGTCCTCGGAGAATCAACATCCACTAAAGCAACTCACAAGAAATAGACTAAATCAACCCATTAAATACCGAAAAACAACAATGGAAATAGTCTGAAAATAAATTCCACAACAGGAAATCCACCAAGTCTGATATACAACAAATGCAGTTCATAAATAAAAGCAGTAGCATGCCTAGACCAGAATAGCAACCCCAAGAGAAAAGATGACCACTACTACGTATATTTCATCCAAGTTTGAGGCCCTGGTGTCTGAATTTTCTCTTCTGCATCTAAAATAATGTCTTCCAGACTCAATGACACTCCACGGGAGGAACTGAGACTCGGCTTTAATCTTTGCACGACAACCACCTCTGCCTTATTGTTCAAAATCTGCAAAACCTTCCTCATAGAAGGCCTCGCCAAGCTATCAGGATTTGCGCAGCTTAAACCCTGAAGCAAAAGCTTCTACATTTCCCCCTCCTCAAACTCCCCCTTATCCGCCACCTCAATCACCTTCCATTCTGAATACAACCCCCACACCCAATAAACTAAATTCACCATCTTTTATCAATTAGCCTCTTCCCACATGCCAATTCAAGAATCACAACTCTATAGCTAAAACAATGGTTGTCTCAGTTGCTTTCCCATATTGAAGATACTCTGGAGCCAAATACCCCATGGTTCAGGCTGTTTGAGTAGACACAAGGCTCTCTTGTCATATTGAAGATACTCTGGAGCCAAATACCCCATGGTTTTGTGACTAGTATTACTCATTAGTTGTATAGAGGAAACTCCTTGAATCGTGTAAAATGTTAGTAATACTAAAGGCTACTTTTACTACTAGGCTACTTTGGAGGCTTCTTTTTTCTTTTCTTTTTTCATACTTTTTGTTTATTTATTTGTGAAGTACGTATATATTCTCGGGAACCTTTGTTGTCGTGTATTTTGTCTTTCATCTTCATCCCTTTTCTTACTCAACTTAAAATCTGTTTGTTTCTTTTTTGTTTCTTAATTTCCACTAACTTATGAGTTCTGCAGTGAATTTATCATAATGACCTATGATGTGTAAAAAATAAACAAATGAAATGAAAGGAAAGGAAAATATCATAATTAATCGAACAATAGTGTCCTATTGCTAATTGATTGAACAATAGTGTTGGTAAATAGAAGCACCTTTTGTTTACTAGTCGTATTTTAGAAGTATAGAATTATTTTTAAGTTTTGTGTATCAATATTTATTGTTGTGATTACCGATATGAGAGTTTGTGGACTAAATATGAGATTTGGTTTTCCAATATGAGATTTTGTGATGGATCCAATATTTTTTTTTTATTACCGATACGAGAGTTTGTGGGACTAGATATGAGATCTGGTGTTCCAATATGAGATTTTGTGACTATCCATGTGAGGTCCGCACCAAGTTCGCACGGTCCACAACATGTCCGCACGGTTTCAATATGAGATTGTCTAGCTCCAAATATGAGATTTTATGGACTTATATGAGATTTTGTGACTATCTGTATGAGGGTGCATACTGTACTCCCTTTCTTTTCTTTTTCTTTTTGTCATTCGTCATTCCTAATCTATTACATAAGGGGAGAGGGGAATAAGACTTGATCCCGAGATGCAGTGTGGGGCATTCAAGCGCTCTACTGCACGAGCTGGCCACCAGTTGCACACAAATCTCATATTTGGAGCCACAAAATCTCATATGAATAATTGTAAGGGGTGTGTACTGTAGCATTTCCCGAACAACATATATATTGGAGTAGCAAATTTCACGCACAAAAAAATCATAAACTGCAATTTCTAGCCAAGATTCCCAAAACAAACTTAGTACTAGTTTTTTAGTAACATTTTGGCATATAAAAGACTACAATAAAATTTCAAAACCAATCTAAGAAGCCCCAACTAATAAAAAAAAATCTAAGAAGCCCCAACATGTTCTCTGCTCCTCCAACTAAAAGCAAAATAACCCAAAATGGCACAAATAGCTGCAACAATAGTCCCATCCTTAATCAAGATCTTCATCGCAAACCCAATAATCTCAGCCATAAATTTCCTTCCTTCCTCCTCCACCACCCTCTGCGGCTTCCCACATAAGGTAAGCAACAACATCCCGGCAATCCATATCATCCTGATCTTTGGCAACACAACTATCATGCGTGCTGCCATTGACAGAAGTCCAAGTACCGCCCCCAGCGCCACCGACGCGTACAACGCCGATGGCCACCACCCGGAAATCATAGAAGGATATGAGATGGTGGGGGATGAGTACCAGGAGAGTATGGATTTGAGGATGTTCCATGAGAATGAGAAGTGGATTATGTTGACTATAATGGGTAGCACTACCCATGTTCTTCTTTGGGTCATGAGTCTTGCCATGAACAGAGAACATGTTGATGTTGATTTGTTTGGAGATGTTGAGCTTTGTTGTTGTTGGTCTTTGATCATGCGTGCTGCCATGGATGCTGAATGCCTGAATGCTTGCAGCTGTGATTTGCCTCTCTCTCTCCCTCTCTCTTCTGCTATCCCTTTCTTTCTACTAGAGCCGGGGCAATCGAACTTTAACGAAAATATGCACAAAATATTTCGGCTTATGGATCTTTTTTGGTGGACCGTATTAACCTTTTGTGGCAAATGAAACAAAATTAAATAAACATCATGCCAATCAAATTGTTTATATACTTCTTATCATTAAAAAAAAAAATTGTTTACATACTGTTATAACAATTTATACACAATCTCGTACGCTTCTCCAAATATTGTTTTATGCTATGGCGTTAGTCGTTAGGCACGGGCATCCGCTAGTCTATATAATAAGGAAGCTCAGTTTTTGAATTCCTTATATTTTGCACCGTTGGATCTTAATTCAAGGGATCAGATTGCAAGCTGAGATTTTGCCCATGGGTATTGAGTCAATACCCACCGTTGATGCCTCCCCTTTTAACTGCACAAAACCAATTCCATGTTTTACTCATCTCCCAACCACGTACTCCAGTTCCCTCTCACTATCAAACCTACGTTCTCCAGCCCCTTCTCCCTCCCTCCCTCCCTCTCTCGACAATCACATTGCAAACATCAAGACTGAGTTCGTGGAACAGACATCGCAATCGGCCACCACCGGCATTTTGTCCTCAAAGGCAGGGTAAGCCTAACAGTCCTCACTCTTCTCCCCATCTCTTTCGCTCTCTCTCTCTCTCTCTCTCTCTCTCTCTCTCCCCCGCGCCTTCGTTTTGCTCGTGTATTTTTAAGCATTCCAAATGTTTGATGAAATGTGTGAACCATTGTGAAATTTGTAGAGGCTTGCAGTGAATTCGTGGGAACGATATGGGCGTTCATCCATTGGCAGCAGAGAAACGAAAGCCCATGTACGCAACCCAAAATTGCAGAACCCATTCATTCTTTCTTTGCTCGGGAAATGAAAAACCTCATTTGAGAAATTCAAACCATTCCCATTCCAACGTTGAAAGGAAAAAACCAATTCATGCTCAATCGTCAAACGGAAAAACCCATTACCATAATACCATTCCAATCAAAATCCATATTTCCTTGATCTCTACTTCCCTCATCCTCTCCGATCACTCCCCTCTTCTGGCATCATTACAGGTAACTCTCTTCTCCAATCAGTACTCTCCTCCTCTCCAATCGGACTTATTTTTCTGTTTTTAATCCGCTGAAATGTTCAATCTTGATGTGAATAATTTTGTGGGTTATCTAGAACTCTGTTTTTTGGGTGGGTTTGCATATACTATTTTGGGTAAATAAAATGGAGGGCGCGGGAGTCGAACTCTGATCGCATGGAACTTTCCCGTACACGCAGCAAGGCAATGCTGCACTAGTCTCTTGATAAGTAAGCTCATCCGCCATCACCATCGACAATTTCTCACCTCCTGAACTCAAAGAGGTAAATTTTTCACCTTTCTTGTTCATCAGTTTGTTTATTTTCTTTTTGTGATTGTTTTGGAGCGCCTTATTTTATTGAATTGGACGATTCATTGGTTTATTAGAGGTACTGGGTACTTGAACTCTTGATTATTCGAGAAATATATTCAATTGGGTATTTTTTTATAAATAAATTTGGAATGATCACTGTGTTAAAGCTGCTTCTTTTTTGAGTGATTCTTTCGACATAAGTAAGAATGTGGTAATCAGTACTCCCTCCGTCCCTTTTTAAGTGTTGATATTTCCATTTTGGGTTGTCCCTTAATAAATGTGTGTTTTGAAAAGTTAATGTGTAAAAGTTTGTAGAATTATCATTTTGCCCTTTTGAAAAGTTAGTGGGTAAAAAGTTAATGAGTAAGGGTGAAGGATAATTTTGGAAAGTGGGGGTAAAAGTTGATGTGGAAAGTGAAAAAGTTGATGTGAAAGGTGTAATGATGATGTTTTTTTAATAAGTTGGATTTACGAAGCAACACATTTAAAAAGGGACGGAGGGAGTACTATGTTTTTTGAAAAGTTTTAGTTTCTTTTTTGCCAAGGTAGGAAAGAGGGGCCGTCAAAAAGGAGTTTTCTGTTTCCGGGTAAACTTTTGTTTGAACTAGCGTTTTTTTCTTTCTTTCTTGGGAAACAAACAGATAATTGGATTCTTCTCCTTGTTCTCTGTATTTAGATAATTTGATCTCTTACTGCAGGGTCTGTTTGGTTGTGAAGAAAACTTTTAATTTTTTTTTTTCCTTTTTCGACTTTTTGGTAAGCAATTTGGCTGTTGTTTCTTTCTTTCTTTGTTTTTGAATTTTCTTTCACGTTGGTCTTGTAAGAATACTTGATAAAAAATGTAAAAAGGGTTTTTGCTTTTCGTTAGATATAGAAGAATGTTCAGTTAAAAGTCTTTTTGATTCTTTATCTTTGCCTTTCCACTGGATTTTATGAAATTGGCTTGTGCTCAATAGTGATACCTACTCTTAGTTGATTCTCTTTGCCTTAAGTGTTTACCTCTGAGAAAAAAAATTCTAGCTTGAAATTTCACAGTTTCGACACCTTTGAAGGTGAAGCCTTTTACCAACACTTTCAGGGATTCTTATGGAAATTTCTTTCTGAAAAAATAAATGCACAGTAAGTGGTTTTCTTCAAATATTTTTGCTCCTCCTAGATGAATTATTTTGTTTGCATGAGCCAAGTGGTCATATCTTGTATTGGTTACTTGAGAGTTGTCTCTGGTTATTGAGAACCATCTCCTGCCATCCATTTGCCTTTTGGCCTTCTGATTTTGTTTTTATTATGAGTAGTTTAAATATCATCTTGTGTTTGTGGATACTTTTCCTAAAGTTCTCAGTATGAAAGTTAGAACTTAGAACCAATGAACCATGTTCGGAATACAAGTAAAGCTTACTATATCACAGTTCATGTAAGCCTTTCAAGTTAGTCCTTCACTTATGATCACAATAAATGGTACCATTAGTTTTGGTTATCTGTAAACCGTTTTTTAAGGGCATTTTTATGATGAGTCTAGACTTGTCACGCGAAATGGGGCAATCTTGTTCTTAAGAGTTGCCCTCGCTTATTCTGACATCTAAGTTACGAGGAGATAGCAATCAATGCATGCACAAGATCATAGTCACCAAGTGGGATCTTATCTTCTCTGTATCGATCCAATTTTATCGGACGTCCTCGAAGGTACAATAGCATCGTATCTGATTCTAAATGGAGCAATTATTAACCAATGACTCACGAATCATTTCCTTGTCTTTCAACTAGAACAACCATTATATAACAATCCCATATGGGGAGTGTACTTCAAGGTGAACAACTTTTATATAATGCATATATGTTGATGATTGACGAATAACTAGAACAGCTTACAAACCAGCAACTAACATCCCGTAAAAAAAATAGCGAGGTCAACTCTTAAGAACAAGATTGCCCCATTTCACGTGACAAGTCTAGACTCATCATAAAAATGCCCTTAAAAAACAGTTTACAGATAACCAAAACTAATGGTACCATTTATTGTGATCATAAGTGAAGGACTAACTTGAAAGGCTTACAGGAACTGTGATATAGTAAGCTTTACTTGTATTCCGAACATGGTTCATTGGTTCTAAGTTCTAACTTTCATGCTGAGAAGCACTTCTTTAGGAAAAGTATCCACAAACACAAGATGATATTTAAACTACTCATAATAAAAACAAAATCAGAAGGCCAAAAGGTAAATGGATGGCAGGAGATGGTTCTCAATAACCAATAACCAGAGGACAAAATGTCGGTGGTGGCCGATTGCGATGTCTGTTCCACGAACTCAGTCTTGATGTTTGCAATGTGATTGTCGAGAGAGGGAGAGAGGGAGGGAGAAGGGGCTGGAGAACGTAGGTTTGATAGTGAGGAAACTGGAGTACGTGGGTGGGAGATGAGTAGAACATGGAATTGGTTTTGTGCAGTTAAAAGGGGAGGCATCAACGGTGGGTATTGACTCAATACCCATGGGCAAAATCTCAGCTTGCAATCTGAGCCCTTGAATTAAGATCCAACGGTGCAAAATATAAGGAATTCAAAAACTGGGCTTCTTTATTATATAGACTAGCGGATGCCCGTGCCTGAATCGAACGATTAGCGTGCATTCGAACAATTAGCGTGCAGCCTAAAAACATTAGAGCTGCATTAACCTTGGAGGAAATAACAATTCGATGTCAAATAGCCATTCACCAAAGAAAAATTACTTATTCTTCTGGGGTACAAAGTGGTCAGCTTGTTTGCTAATCTAATTACCCTTTTTCCTTCTCCCCACAAAATGATAAGTGTGCATCAAAGGATGAAAAATAGTGAGCAAATGTATCAACTCCTACTGGCAAAAGCAATAACAAACTGAGGCCAATGGTCATTTTGGCCTAAATGTTTCCTTAAATAACTGAGTTCTACACTAGTCAACCGATCGACATGTATTTTGTTTTTACCCTTGGCCTGCCTAACTTGAATGTAATGATTCATATCGGGTGGACTTCATTTTGAGGTAAGGTTTTCCAAACACCATGGGGCGTGTCAGTAAGTGATTGGCGTCCACCAATAACGTCCCAACTATAAGAATAATTCTCCCTTTTAAGTCCAGCAAAAACAAACATGATTGCCTAAACTGATTGACTATATGGTCGGCTAACTAATGTAGAAGCACTCAAAAAGAATACGAAGATAAATGTAGTGCCTAGAAGCACTCAAAATAAAATACGAAGATAAATGTAGTGCCTATTATATTCATATCTTAGCTGAAAATAACATATGCACCCTTTCTAGAACCCTATTAGACACAAATTCTACAGAGCCATCCAAACTTTGATACCTCTCATAATTCAATCAACAAAATATAATCGAGGGTTCAGAATTGCGACGAAAGCAATGCATGCAACAACAAAAATAGACCATTTTTCGGATTTTCTTGTCATTTTTTGTTGGAAAAGAGACTCTCATCCAACACAGCAGAGGTGAACATCCAGTGAGAGGTTTTTACCTAATTGGCAAATCCAATGCCGAAAACCGAGCACACTACGGCAAAGAATAAGCATCCACACAACGCCAGCGAACCCATTGATTAAAGCTCCGGCGCAAAATAGGAGCTTTCTCTTTGCGTTTGTGAAATGAATGTAAGAAGAAATCAATCTATTAGAAGATGAATTCAACTGAACAACCTCCATAATACCAAATTGTTATTCAACTGATGAATTACCACATCAATATTCTTTCAGCCAATTTATACCACGTCAACTATTGAGCACTTTAGTGGCAATTGCGGATCCTAGAATCCTGTAGTGCAAACCCTGTAGTCCACATCTGAGTCATCCATCTCGGCAATTGATTTCGGAGACGGATGACTCGCATTGCTGCGCTATAGGGTTTATGACTCCGGCAAGTGCTGCCAATGCATTATTGGAGTTGAATCTATTAGAGTGGTCAGCCTGTCAAAAGGACCGAAGGAAAAAGGAAAAAGAAAGAAAGGAGTCAATGACTAATTAATAAAGAAAATTCAAAATAACTTGACATTAGTTTAAATGCCCTAAAAGAAACTTGACACTCTTTGTACAACATGCGTATACTGATGATCATAAAGTAACTAAAATTATGCAACCCGATCAAACAAAAAAAATACAAAAACAGGGCACCAATTTAACACGAAAGAAAAAACAACCTTCAAAACTCGGTCGCCATGGAATCATACTATTCAAAAAACTCACAATAGATTGAAGAGGTACTGTAAACTAATCGTACAACATGTCTAAACTAATAGCATAACCCCTTTTTATGGTCAAAAGTTAGTAAATGTTAGATGACAGAAATAAGAGAAACATAAAAGGTTCTTCTAACATTTTTAATCCCACTTCACCACTGTCATATGGGATAAGACTATAGGGGAAAAAATCATCTCTTAAAGCATGTGGGATAAAGCATATAGACAGGCTCAGTACAATAAAGCTCACAATCAATGCTTCTATTAAAAACTTACCAAGGCTTCCAATCTTGGTGATGATGACAATATTAGAGGGCGATTATACTCTTGCCCCTAACCCATATATATAACCACCAACCATACACGGAAAGAGAAAAAATGAATTAGCATCAGCCATCAAGAACAATTACTCATCTATCCCCATAATAAAGAGAGGAAATAGGAACCATAAACAAAAAGTTAGATACCTTAAATTGGGAAGCCCAACAAAATTGAAAAATAAACAATCAATAACCACGAAAATTGAAAATAAGCAATCAATAACCAAGTAAAAATAACAAAAAATTTATGTATAGGAGGGAGATTTCCAGCAACAAAGTGAACAACTGATAGGAAAAAATCTAATTTACAATCTCTGGTAGGAAAAAAAACTCATGCTGTAATAGGTAGAGCTGTTCCATATGATTCACAAAAATAGAATGAATGACACCTACCATTTTCCAATCAGGAAACCTACCATTTTCCAATCAGGAAACATGGATCCAAAAGTATTGACTATACTAAACAGATAAGAGAGAGAAGGGAAAAAAAAAACTAATTCATGAACACTACCAACAGCAGATTAAACTTTACAAACCTTGCTAAATGAGAGAGAGAGAGAGAGAGGTGTTTACCCAAAAAGAGAACTCTTCAATAACTTTGCAAATTCAAGGCCTACTCTGCAAATTCTAGATGGGGAAACAAGAGTTGATTAGGACTTAATGACTAACGAAACAGAAAAATAAGTGCCAAAAAAAGAAAAAAAAAAAATCTTTCTTATAGCTTTTCCTAGCCACAGCCTTAGGGTCATTGAACCTTTTCCGTTTCCATCATCAATGTTAAAACCAAATGCAATAGCTTTGCATGAATAAAGGTAAAGATGTTAAGCACACACGATCTTGCACACATACACAATGAGGAGGAAGCAAAAGAGTTTAGGCCTTGAGATGAATTTTTTTTTTAATTGTCTGTTTCCCAAGAGAGTTCAAAACATTAATGATCGATACAGAAATTAAGAATGTACCTCGGGTCCAAAATTTATCTAGCTTGCAGTTGAATAAGAGATCAGGATGTAGTCCGCACTGAGCCAACATGCAAAAGCAGTTGTTAGAAACTAAAGTAAACTACTGAAACAATACAGGAGCAAATTGTTTAGCTTAGAGAAACCGATATTTAGGGCCAAAGTTCTCAAAAACTACCAATCGTATTGGACAATTAGCTTGGAGAAATTGAGGGCAATATTTTTAAGGAGACAATATGTTCTTTTACCCCCCCCCCACACACACACACACACATTTGCATCTGTCCATACCTTTTTTTACAGAGCACCAAAACAAAAAAATATCACATAATGGCCCTCAAAAATTATGCATGAATCTTACATGTATGCATGCACAAAGACAAACATAAATATATGCATGAATCTTACATGTATGCATGCACCCACTACTCTCACCCCTGTGAAACTCTTCTCAACATTCTAGGTTTTACATAGACTCAAGAACTCAAAACAACATCGCCTATGGTCCACCACAAGTGTCACACTCTCAAAAAGTCTACAGAACCTTTAACCTAAGCTCTGATACCAAAAACTGTCACGCCCCGGACCCATCCCTGAAGGTCACAAGCATAACAAAATGTCGGTGACACAGTCACCAAGGCCAAAACATAAGCAAAAATCATCCAAAAGTGATGACTAAGAAGGGACACGATATGTACCAGCGGAAATATAACCCGTATTATACGTCCAAAAGGAGTCACAAGTGTCGACCCTAAATCTCAACATGGACTATCCAACAGAGCTTGTGCTTAACATTTCCAAAATACAAACCCCACCAAATATTTACAAGTTCTATAATCCATAAGTACATGCTTATAAAACCCAAAACACTAGTACAACCCAAAATGAAGACTAGAGCAGCGCCATGCCTATATAATCCTCTACCACCAAGCATGCCCACAAAAAGTACTATCAACACACCCGACTACTCCTCGTCGCCTGAAAGGTGGAAAAACATTATAAGCTAAAGCTCGTATGAGAAATCGATACATAGTTCACACTTCACACACCTTCCATGGATATATTTGAAAAAACACATTAGTTAAGCAAAGCACAAATTCATCCAAATGATTCATATCTTTCCAATCCAATTTAGAACACCAGGCGTCCCCGGTGTGTTTAGACTTAGACGTCTATGCATATCCCGTATCAAACACATCAACCTTGTTAGCCTTTTAGCACTGTCCCCTAGCAAGCTGGAACGTCAGGGATGTCATTAATAGATACAAAATATAGTCACCTTTCTTTAATATCCATGGAGTACAATTAATTTATAAAACAAGTGAAATAGTGGAACATTTACATAAAGATACAAAACTGCGTTGCAAACTATGTAAATTATGTATCGGTTACTCACCTTCCACAATAGAACAAACTCTGCCAAAGACTTAACGTCTACACGCCGAAGGCGTAACCACGACCATCCTTACGATATCATCACCTATAATGCCAATTATGTAACACCCATAAAGCTCACTACCAAAATTCATGCCCAAATGCAAGAGAAATGCATGAAAATGCATCATATGACCCAAGAGTGCTGCACTCCACGAATTTTCAGAATTAATCCACTTATCTGTTTCCCATGAAATTTTTACCACAAACTCCAGACTCATACTTAACCATCATATCCAAAATTAAGAATTTTTTGAACTCTATAACTATTTTTAAACAGCCTCCAAACCAACCCAGAACTTGCTGAAAATTCCTTAAAACAGATTTTTCTCCAACTTCAAATTAAAAACTGCTATTCTCTAGAAGGAATTAGAGCACAACCCACAAATTATTTTGAAGGTATTCGAGTCTAGTTTCAGAATCAAAAGACGGTGTACAAATCAGATACCCACGCTAGGAGTTATGACCGTTTTCCCAAGATATGTCAGTGCAGTCTGTCCAAACACGAACCTGACAACAGATTGGTTCACGAATTTTCATATTTTCTGTACTTCAAGTTAAACTCTGAAATTTTTACACAACACACACGACATCCATTGGTAGCTACTGTAAAAATCTCGTAAATTTCTGACTTCAAGAACCCTGTCTTAAAATTCGCCAAAAACCATGGCAGATGTGGTTTTTCACAGAACCAGTCAGTGAACCCTTGACCTTCCTTTCACGAATTTCATAAAAACAAACCCCAAATCACTCTTATGAGATGCAAAATCAGTGATTAACTTGTAAAAGAACAACGTATATCAAGAATTTCGGAAATTAAACTTCAATTCATACCTCAATTTCGGGGTTTTCCCAATTTTTCTTCTTCCCTTCCTTCTTCTTCTCCTTCTTCTTTTTCTTCTCCTTCTTCTCTTCTTCTTCTGGTCTCTCCCTCTCTCTTTCTTCTCTAATTACAACAGTCCAATGAGTAGGTAAAGTAGAAGATTTTTATTGCCATATTACACTTCTCCCCCTCCAACTTACATAACTATTTGCTTTAGGCCCAAACCTCATGATTACTCCAAGCCACTCATAGGATAAAACACATCAAATATTTGAAATAATCCGGGTGTTACAATAATCCACCTCTTCTACCAAGTCATTTTATCATGGCATTGAAAAATGAATTCATCAACAAACAAAATTTCATTATTATGGCATCAAAAAATGAAGTTATTACACTAAAAAATTGGAATCCATTGAGACAAGTTCAAAGAGTATAAAACTCTTGGACATATGACATATCCATAAGTCAAATTAGCAAGAAACAGCAAACCCACCAACTATGAAGAAGAATTTTTTTCCTCTTTTCGGATTTTGAGAGAAATTGAAGCATTCTAATTTTCCTTTAACTAACTAATCAATCGCATAATCATCTTTCAATTAACTAATCATTTTTCAATTAATTAATCATTCAATCTTATTCTATTTCCAGTTGGGCAGTTAGAAAGTGTACTTAATTAATGTTCTCTATAGTAGCTTGGCTCATGTCTCAAGAAAGCAAGGCTCGTGTCTCAAGAAAGCAAATGGATGTTTTCAAAGGTTTCAGTTCGGATTGTGCCTTAAACTTATATCCAATAGGAACAATAATAAGAGTTCCAATATTCAATAGGCCCTTTTATAACTTATCTTTGGACTTTTTTTTAAGGTTGGGTCACAATGGTTTGGGCTATTTTGTAACTAATAATGGTTTTTTTTCCTTTATTTGGGTAAAAAAATAGTCATAGTCTAGCCTATTTGTAAAAAATATTAGAGTGCCCAAAAAATCATGGGGAATTTCCCAGCCGGTCCACTTTTCCGAATATAATTCCCGCGCGCTCCTTGCGGAAGCTACAAAGTCCGTCTAACTCAAACCCAAGCCCCGTGCTAATATTTCTGACAATTCTATCCCTACCTAACGGAAGGAGGTGACACCTAACAATTGAATCGGTGGTCTAGTGGTGCATGTTTAACATGTCAATTTTGCCAATCACTGCCCAATGACTTTTCCTAAATCTCTTTTCTAGGTTGGAGTTTGACAGTGGTTATGGAAAACAAGATTTGCGGCATAGAGAAGTTGATTTTGAAAATGGCCAAGTGGGTGTATGCTGGTAAATCTTAGACTGTTCATTCATTGAGGGAAGAATTGTTCATTCATTGACGAGGAAGAATACTCCATCCAAAACAACATCCAAGACGACATGTACCACATGTACTATCCAAAACAACATGTCATGTATCTCAATGTACCAAAGCATCCATCCATCCATCGCATACGTGTATACGGCACGCTGATTTTGGGATAGTGGGAAGCGAGGTTCAATCTCAGATCAAAACGACCTCCATTTTTTTGTACTTACAGACGATTTTTCAGATTTTGGACTCTTCACAATCTGCCTGACCTGTACCGATACCGTTTCGAATTTAGCGCTATTTTCATTATATATAATTATAAATATATTTTTGTAGCATATTTTATACACAAACTATATTTTTTATAGCATATTTCATACAAAATATATATTTTTATATTTTTATAGCTTATTTTATGAAAAATATATTTTATATAGAGGGTTGTGAGTAAAAAATATCCAAGAAATTCATAATAAAAAATAATAGAAAATAGGAGTACAATAAGAACCTTTTGTAGTACTACTTTTTTGTTGCACCGTGGCAACCACACAGGATGATTTGTGGCAACCACACAGGATGATTTTCCTGGGCTCCTTGGTTATATCAGAAAAAACAGATCTAAACTCTGCCTCTTCTCTTCTCTCACAAAAACAGATCTAATTTTTTTCTTCTCGGAGGTCTTCCATGGCCGATCTAAACTCTCTCAGTACACCCTTTGATTTTCTAGGCGAGGAAAGGGACGAGTTATGAACGGAGGTTGATTTCAATGTTTGGGTTTGTCTCCATCATCTCTCTCTCTCCCCATCCTTCATCCCGCCTAGATCTGTGCTTTGCTGGTTGTGATCAACGTCGTCCATCAACGACTAGAACGCTGGGTAGTGGTTACTTTGTGCGCCTGCAAAATTTCGGACGAAAATCACGGTATCACCATCTCGGCCGGTATCTTCCGAAATTGCCGGTATCGTCCGGTAAGGCTCGGTATTGAGAGCGGGACGGAATGTGAGGTGCTTGGTACCGTTTTTCCTCTAATCCGGTATGTACTGGCTGGTACGGTACGTCTTGGTGGAAAGATCTCAGTGGCATGTCCCGACAACGATATCACCAGGGCCCACGACCTAAAACACTCATATTTCATCTGTCTCGAATTTTTCATTTATGTATCTGTGTTATTTTTCAATTGCTTATATATTTTTCATAGGAGCAGAGGCCCTGTAGTTACTACACTCTGTAATGAGTAAATTTTGGTCATTGAAAGTGTTTTGGACGGTCCAAATCATAAATAAACTGTTCGCGTGAATAGTTTATTTAAGATCTGAACTATAAAAAATAAGAATGGACGATTGAGATTCTCATTACACGCCTGTAGGGAGTTGCTCACTCGAGACTCCCTGGTTCCATTTTTCAATATGCATATGTTTTTTTAAAATTTTGAGTCTAAAAAATATTTTGTTATTTAAAAATATTGTTTATGTTGGAAGAAGTAAAAGTGGAGAAAAAATTTGAGATAGAGAAGAGGAAGTAGGTAAAAAACCAACAAAAAAAAAACGAGACAGTCGTCCTGTGGTGGAAGATGACGTGGTGTGATATCAACATGGTTGAAATTCAACGGACGGGGTTTAATCTGTCCTAAGTCGGCGGCCGAATCGCTCTAACCTGCGCACACCTAGCGTGTTTTAGAAGGAGAAGCAGTTTCCAGTTACTCCTATTTTAAAATGCAGCCCTTTTTTTTTTTTTAGGATAATTAAGCTGATAATGAGTAAAAAGCGTATTGATATCACAAAAAAATTTTTTTTTTTTTTTTTTTTTGAACTGTGAAAGGGTGGGAGGGTGGGAGGGGGTGACCATAGGGCTCCCGACCCACCATGGAATGTCCTGGTTCGAAGCCATGCAGCTCTACCGTCCGGGAGGACAGCCGTCACCACAAAGACTAACCGGAGTCAATGCATACAAATGCATAGGCCTCCTTGCAGCCCCCCAACACAGACAAGTATTGCACTAGGGGGACTCAAACCCGAGTGCACAAGGAGGCAAGACCCTATGTCCCATACCCATGCCAACTGGGCTACCACCTCGGTGGTACAAAAAATATTTTGATATCCGTGATATGTGTATTGATATCCGAACTTATTTTCCATTATGTACATATTATCCTTCGCGTAATCCATAGAGTGTAAAATTATGGTCAAAAGTAATATTTTTTTGAATAAAGCCCAAAATAAACCAAAATAAACTAGTTTATTGGTTTAATTTTGGCTTTATTCAAAAAAAAAATTAGCTTCCACCATAAACCACGAAAACTTGACGCAAAACTAACAAATGCAATTTTTTTAATAAAGACAAAACGAAAAAATGAAAAAAATGGGCTTTTAGAGGCCGGTCCTGTGAGCAATGGCTCATACTTCACCAAGTCCTGGTACAATTACACACGGAAAAATGCACTGTTAATTGTGAATTAACAGTGCTCATTAAGTCCACACACGGAAAAATGCACTTTTAAAATTACACACGGAAATCCATTGCTCATTAAGTCCTCCCAATACTGTTAATTGTGGAAATGCACTGTTAAAATTACATACGGAAATCCATTACTCTTTAAGTCCTCCCAATACTGTTAATTGTGGAAATGCACTGTTAATTGTGAATTTTGACAAGAATTAACAGTCCTAATTCCAAAAGTGCAGTGTTAATTGTTGTATCAAAATACTGTAAATTGTGAAAATGCACCGTTAATTGTTAACACTAATAGTGCATTTCAACAATTAACACTTTTTGTTTCAACAATTAACACTGCACTCTCGAAATTAGCACTATTAATTGTTGTCAAAATTCACAATTAACAGTATTCTGAAAGTGCAATGTTAACTCTTAAAACAAAGAAGTGTTAATTGTTCAAACGGATAAGTAGCAGGACCCAAGAATAAGTGGCAGGACCTGCCCAAGACTCTCTCCCAAAATTGGGACCGGCCCAGCATTTTCCGATGAAAAAACCATTTTTTCCTTTTTTGCCAAATGAGCAGTAAGGAAGGGATACCAGCGCCGGTCCAGGTGGGATTTTATTACTCATTTAAGGCCCAAAGCCCAGTCAAATCTGATTTGCCGTGTACCCTCAATAATCTTTTTTTTAGTATGATTTGCTAATCTTTTTTTATTTTATTTTAGATTCTTTGGAAAAGATTGAGATCTGTTTGGTTAATTGATTATCGTTGAGTATATTATTTAGGGGTGGGCGTCATGTCGTGTTCGTGTCGTGTCCATGTCAAAATTCTCTCACCCTAACCCGATCTATTCAAATCGTGTCATGTCATATTCGTGTTTCGTGTCAGAAATAGCCGACCCTAACCCGCTAACTTCTTGTCGAGTTCGTGTCGTGTTATCGTGTCTTTAAATAAATTCACATGTCGTGTCGTGCTCGTGTTATCTCGTATCAGAATTTTCTCGACTCTAACCCGGCCTATTTAACTTTTTGTGTTATCGTGTCGTGTCATATTCGTGTTTCGTGTCAGAAATAGTTCACCCTAACCCACTAACTTCGTGTTGGGTTTGAGTCGTGTTGAAAATTTCTAGTATTATTCAGGTTTAGGCAAAAAAACTACTAGTATAAAAAAAATAGCAACTAAAACAGTTAAGAATAAACAATTATAACCAAACAGCTTCAGTTTTTCTCTTGAAAACAAATCATTTCCAATACCAGTTTTTTTAATACATGAATTGCATTTTTTTTTCCTTGTTGCATATTCTTGTATCTAAAATGAGTGAAAATGTATAAAAGTGTATAAAAATATGTTAAAAGTGTGAAAAAATTACTCTGGAATTTGTATTTTTTTGTTTTCTTATTTGCTTATTGTCAACAGTGGGCTAACAACAGAAAGACTCTTCTTGTATTGTGTGCGGGACTCAACTCACCAATACTATTTTTACTTTGTAATATTTGCTTTAGGAATATCAGTGGTGTAAAATTATTAATCAAACTAAAATTTTTGTGAATAAACAAAAAAATAATTCAAAAGTTTTTCTATTTTGAATTATTTTATTCTTTAGTGAAATTTTATAGGATTTTGATCATAGTTTTTACTTGTTAGATTCCTTTCACAAGATGAACCAAAAGTCCACAAAAAAATCGATGCGAAACTGACAAATAAGAAAAATATATGAATGAGGAAAAATAATTCAAAAGTTTTTCTATTTTGAATTATTTTTTTCTTCAGTGAAATTTTATAAGATTTTGATAATAGTTTTTACTTGTTAGATTCATTTCATCAAGATGAACCAATAATCAACAAAAAAATCGACGCGAAACTGACAAATGAGAAAAAAATTTGAATGAGGACAAAAAATAATCTAACTCAATTATTTAGTCAAAACACCCCAAACTTTATTAGCCAAGAGCATGACAGCACATGCGGTATTTACTAGTAGTAATATGTATTCTTTCGTCCAATTTTCTTAGTCCCTTTTGGGATTTTCAATTTTTTCCCCTCAAAAAATTTGTTCCACTTATCATTATTTTCCTTCGATTCTCATTTTTAAAATCATTTTTAAACATTTATGCGGGTCAGATTTGGAAATCTACACAATATTTCTTTGACTTTTCTTAAAAGGACTAATATCTCGAGATATCCCAAAATAAAATAAGAGACTAACAAAATGAGATGGAGAGAGTATTTAATTTTTTACTCCCTCTGTCCCAAAATGGTGACCATTTGGATGGTTTTTGTTGTTCCAAATTGTTTGTCCATTTTAAAAAGTATAAGAGAGAAAAAAAGTATTAGTTTTCCAATTTTGCCATTCTCTCTCTAACTTAATTAAGATGTCATAACAAAAGGACAAAATGTAATGATTGAAGGGCATTATTGAAATGTTATAGTTTAAAGGAGTACTGATTGCATCTCTTAATTTTTTTAGAATCCCTAAAATAGACATCCATTTGGGACGGAATGAGTATGAGCTAATAAGAAGAAGATCAAATACGCATCTAAATATTGACCCCACTGCCAGTGATCCTTGGCTCCGCCCCTCCATCAAATGCGTCTGATTTGATTGACTTTAAGATTACATCATTTTCCTTTCCACACACTTTCCCTCTAATTTTTCACATAAATATTTAGGCCTATGAATGATTTTCCTTTCCGTATTTCGCTTGCAATTGTTTATGGGCTGGTACAGATTTATTGGGTAACGCATGCTCAACTCAGATTGGGTTTTGAAAAAGCACGCTTAAGGTAAAAAGTCAGGCCCTCTCTCTCTCTCTCTCTCTCTCTCTCTCTCTCTCCACTCCACATGGGCATAATCTCTCTCTCATCAACTCCCCAAAACGTATGAAAAGTGTCTAAAACCCTAGGGTATCCTATGAAAGTGCCGGCTGAGTTTCTTGTTTGATTAATCAAGATTTGATAAAATTACCCCTGAGGAGGATGGTTGATAAAATCTCAGTTTTTTTGGATGAATCAAACAAGAAACTCCAGCTAAATCTAAATCCTAGGGTATCCTATGAAAGTTCCTAAACCACTAAAACCTATAATCGGAAAAGTGCACCCTAAAGCTAAAACCCCAAAAAAAGAGTAACTTACCTTAATGGTAATTAAAAAGAGTGGTTTACCTTAATGATAATTAGATGTCTCTTTACTATACCTAGAGTAAAAATCTGTTTTCTCAAAGTTGAGATTGGTGGGCTTCAATATCCACTCGAACATAATAGGCTTTTCATTTAACCAAATTACTCACTTCGTCTAATTGGGCTGCTCATGCTAATTAGGGGTGTAAATTTAGCCCGGCCCGGCCCATAGAAAATCGGGCTCGGGCTAGCCCTGCCCAAGCCCATCGGGCTCCCGCAAAAAAGGCGGGCCGGGCCAAGCCCGCCCAGTTAAAAAAATCTAAGCCCAGGCCCAGCCCGGAGCCCTAACATATCCGGGCTAAGGGCTTGGGCTTGGGCTCGGGCTCGGGCTCGGGCTTGGGCCTTCACAAAAACTAATGACAATAATGTAGATGAGAGGCAATCTCTTGGGGGGCCTATTTTCAATTTTTGTTCGTGTTGGTGGAGGAAAAAAAAACATGAATAAGAATACTTCTTTCTATTAATTAATCTGTCAATAGTCGTACATTACAAATTTTTTATATTGAGTGGAGAAATTGCATCACTACAGGTCAAGTACATCCCAACTAGGTTGGCACCTACAAGCCTGACAATCATTTGCGTACTCCATCTAAAAAAACTATATAATCTACTTGCAATGAAAAAAAAGAAGTTTTAATTACTTCTAGTGTTTTTTGTATCAATCAAGCATCGGAGTCGGACAATTCTATTGGATCGCCCATAAACATGGCTTCCCGATCACTTTGAATCTTCATTTGCTCATCATTATTTTGCACTCTCTTTTCAGCATACAAGGCATCTCTTGTCATCATAAGTGCTTCAACCATTTCACTTGTAAGTCTGCTACGGTAATCACTAATTACACGTCCACCTGCACTAAAAGTTGTTTCTGAAGCCACTGTGGAAACAGGAATAGTTAGTATATCACGAGCCATACGTGTAAGCACGGGCCAAGTCTGCTCATGTTGCTTCCACCAATCCAAAATATCAAAACCTTCTTCATTTTCATCGACACATGGCTGATCCAAATAACGTTGTAATTCGGAAGTAGCACCACCAGTGATTGAGATAGCCTTCTATTTTTTATTTGCGACCAAATATTTAATTCTCCACTTCGAGATGGGTTGGATGTACTAGTAGTTGGAGCTCTAACGGGCCCTACATTTTCTTTGTACTCCTCAAATAATTTTTTCAGTGTTTCAATGATAGGCTCGAATTGATCTTCATTACCAAAAATAAGAGATAAAAGTGTTTGTAAACCACTATCTTTACATCTTGGATCCATTACAGTGGCTATACCGAAAACGTGAGGTAAAGGATCAAAATATTTGTCAAACTTGTCCTTCATAGCAGTAACAATGTCATTATATTTTTCTTGGGGAAGGTACTTTTCAAAAACAAACATTATTTTTGCCAATTGATGCAAAACAAATGTACAAGTAGGAGTATATATATATATGAAAACAACTTAGTTGACTGATCAAAAATTTTAAAAAAATCTTTATATAATGTAACATGATTCCAATCATCATCTATAGGTATAATAACTCCGGAATATTGTGATTGTTTAAAAAATAAATCTATGGCTTTTCTTTGTTTCAAGGCTACGTTTAACATATTATATATGGCGTTCCATCTAATTTCTATATCCAAAGGTAGTAGTCTTACTTTTATTTGTTCTTGTCGGCATAACTTTTTATAAACGTCTTTTCGTTTAGAGGAACTAGTAATGTGCCTAATTGCACTCCTTATTATAGCTACGGAATTATCATACATACGCAAACCATCTTGTACAATCAAATTTAAAACATGAGCACAACAACGAATATGAAATAAATCCCCACTAAGAGGCAATGACAAAGTGTTGATTTAAGATGGGCTACCGTGCTATTATGACAGTTAGCATTATCCAAGGAAATCGTAAATATCTTATGATGTATAGACCACTCAGACATGCAATCTCTTAGTGATACTCCAAGTGAATGACCGGTGTATGGAAGTTCAATTGGACTAAATGCAATAATTCTTTTATTCAATTTCCAATCATTATCAATAAAATGAGCAAAGTGATGCATTGATATTCCAACCCTTGTTTTGAATTCCATAAATCGATGTTAAACAAATTTTTCCATTCAAATTACTAAAAATTTCCAAAGTTCTTTTTCATGTCACTATGCTTCTTTATTATTTTGTTTCTAGTAGTGTTTCTTGAAAAACTTTTATGTTGTGGTTGAAAAGCACCTTGAATAAAATAAGTAAAATCAGGACATTCACTCATAGTAAAAGGTCGTTCTTTTTAACAATATAATCGACCATCATATCTTGTGCACGACTGTGCTCATACGAAAAAGATGCCATATTACCTGTTGGCCCTCTACCTAATAGCATTTGATTTCGAATATCCGGTTGAGCTTGATCTCTCAAATGTTTATCAAGATGCCTACGTAAATGACTTGTACCACCATGTGATGATGCAAGAAGAGACTTTTTGCAGTCTTTACATATTGCTATATGTTGAATCGTGCCATCCGGAAGTGTTTTTTTCTTCCGATCAAAATGCTCCCAAACAAGAGAAGACCTTTTTTAGATGATTCCGGTGCACTAGGTGACTCATGCAAATCATGTTCTTGCTCTTCCTCTATATTAATAAAATCATTAATGTATTTGCACTAGGATCCATAATAGAAAAAAAAATCGTTACTCCTTAGTAAACAAAATTAATAGATAAATGTTACCGAAGGGCCACGTGGACCGAAAGTTGGCTCTTGCACTCTCACGCCACGCTCTTGTGAGAGGAATTTGAAGTTTAGGGGATGAACCGAACTTGAAAAATAAAGAAGAGTTGTGAAGAGAATATGTGAAAAAGAATTGATAATTGTAGTGTTTAAATACTAATGTATCATGAAAGGAAATATCAAAACTAGCCGTTGGAATTAAATCTCAAAACTAGCCGTTAAAATACAATTGAGGAATTGTCCCTAGATTGAGTACAATTATAGGAATGTAATCCATAAAAGAAAATCAGCCAAAGAAAATAATATAATCAATCAAGGGTCAATCAAAGATTACCCAAATTAGTCCAAGATATAAAATGGGAAAAAAAAATATGCCATAAGTCGTGGGATTTTCTTTCAGTGTATAGAAGTCGAAAAGTGTGTAACTAAAAATTGTTACGTTCACTGTTTCATCTTTAATTTCAACCTTGTATAAAATTTTTAATTATGGGCTTGGATCGGGCTAAAAGCTTCGGGCTTAGGGCCGGGCTAATCGGGTAGCCCAACGGGTCGGGCTTCGGGTAGGGCCGGGCTTCAAAACCTCTAGCCCAGGCCCTACCTATAAGGATCGGGTGGGCCTAGGGCCGGGCTAAAACAGGGCTCGGGCCGGGCTAAATTTGAAAGGGCTCGGGCGGGTATCGGGCCGGTGGGCCAAATTTACACCCCTAATGCTAATGCACCACCCTCTTTTCATTTTTTTGGTACAACACCACCCTCTTTTCGCATAAGGGGTCTGTCGACTCGTCTTCTTCCCCGCAACCAAATTCATTCAACATTTCACCAGAGAAGACTTTCCTGCAAATCCTTCAACCTCTTCGTCTTATCAGGTTTAAAACTCTGCTCTCATTCGATTGCGTATTTGCATCGAGATTCGTGTTCTAAATAAATCGATCTGTATAGAAACAATGTTGATCTGTGTGTCATGAATTGCAATAATACCTGTTGGAACTTTGGAAAAAATCATGAATTTGAATTTCCCTTTCGGATATTGAACGGTGTACTTTTGGTGGTGACTTTCTTTCATGGAAAATGCTAACCATTAGGCAGCGCTTAATGTGTGCATTGATTTTGTGAAAGATGTATAAATATCCGTGAAAGTGCAATGATATGTGAAAAATGCAGGGAAACTACAACTTTTTTGGCATCATGTATGTATTATCCACCGGCCGCTGCCCAGTGGGCTGTGGTTAGCAGAACCGCTCATTGAAATTGTGTTATATTTTTTATGAACATTTTCTTAAATATTCTAGTTTGGCATTCCGATTTCATGGACATCATGTTAAATCTGGCTTCCCTATTCTGCATAATACCTGAAGTTTTCTTTGGTAGAGGAGAATATTGTTAACTGAAACACATATTGCAGATATCCTAGAGGACTTACGCCCTTATTACAAATAGAAGAGGAAAAACAATGAAAAGTAGGGGGCCTAAATTTATCCCAAAAAAGGGAAAAAATTGTGAGGAATATGCTAATTCTAAGATAACATCAAGTTAAGGCTAGAAATCTTAACTATGCGAAAATCAGGAAGCTTTAAGCCTAGCACCAAAAGCAATTGCTCCAGCATATGAGCAGAGGATCTATTATGGCTTTGCAAAGTCTTGGGTTATTTATGAGGTCCAATATGATACCGTAACCGCCCAAGCATTGGAGAAAAAAACTCAAGCAAGCTTTCTAATTACATCACAGAAAGAAATCTCAGAATCTGAGACTTGAGATTCAAGAGGCTGTGAAACAGGGCGAACAAAAAATAAGTGAGACAAAGGATCCTTACTAAACTCACAGAATCTGAGACTTGAGATTCAAGTTTTTACCACGCTTTACGCTCATCGTTAGTTCTAAGGTTCTTTTTGATAGCCATCAGAGAGTAAAGTTGTGCCTTGGTGTGAATCTAGGAAAGCAAACTAATTTGCAAGAGTGGAATGCCTTCTAATTGCAATTTGTGCCTTGGGGTGAATCTAGGAAAGCAAACTAATTTGAAAGAGCGGAATGCTTTCTAATTGCATTCCAAGTAGCTGAAGGTGCTATCAAATCCTTTTGGACCACTAGAGGGTCTGCCCTGTTCGTAACCTGGCTCCCGGACCCAAAATTTCTTGTTTTTCGCAGACCAAATTGTTTTCCAAAAAGGCGGCATGAGAGTCATTATTTTTCAAATCATTTTTAACGGTTTCTCGGGTAATAAATCCATTTTCAAAAATAAAAACCCGGGTGGCGACTCTAAAATCATTTTCTAAAATCACTTTTCCAAAACAAATTATTTTTCGCGTGGCGCTGTCCACAATAGTGAAAGTGAGGAATTGAAGAAGGAGAAAGGAGCTTTGACATTGAAGAGAAAGAAAAAGAGGGAATCCGATATTGGGAGTTCTGATTTGAATGAAGTCGATGCGAAGAAGAGCAAGTCAAATGAAGAGGATTTGAAGATAGCTAAGGTCGACAGTGAAGCGCTTTTGTTGAAAGAGAAGATTGCATTGCGAAAGAAACCTGTTTTAGAGAATGAACCGGTGGTTGGACCTATGCCTTTGCCTAGAGCTGAAGGACATATTAGTTACGGAGGGGCACTAAGGCCTGGTGAAGGTGATGCCATTGCTCAGTATGTTCAACAAGGGAAACGTATCCCGTGTAGAGGTGAAGTTGGTCTTTCAGCTGATGAGATTCAGAAGTTTGAGAATCTTGGGTATGTAATGAGTGGTAGAAGGCATCAAAGGATGAATGCTATCCGTATCAGGAAAGAAAACCAGGTTTATAGTGCTGAGGACAAGAGGGCATTGGCCATGTTTAACTACGAGGAGAAGGCAAAGTGGGAACAAAAGGTTATGGCTGATCTGCAGCGTCTTGTGCAACGCCACATTGGACAGGATACTGGTCCATCCCATGATCCTTTTGGTGGAGCTGAGGGTGCTGATGCTTAATCGCCATGTATGTTCACTATTCCTTGATAGTGTGTGTTCTTTGTAATTTGGAGGATGAATCTCTATACGCTTGTGTGTTTGATAATTTGGACCTTGTTCACTATTCCTTTTGACTATGTGTGTGTGTGTGTTCTTTGTAATATCAGTAGCTTTTTTCCCCCTCAGTCTAATATATTTGTGCCTGTTGCATATTTTTGTGGGTGTTTTGACTTGAAAAGCTTCGTCGTCTCGATGATTTTATGAGTCTAGCTTGTGTTTTAGGATGGGCATTGTCCAAATTGTGTTAAGCATGTGCAATATGATGGAATACTTGTCAATTAAGAAGCCCCATTCATTATTTAGGGCCTGTAATATAGGTGCAATAGACATTATAGTTCCCTATGTTTACGCTTTCCTTACCTGCTCTTTCTTATTCTATTCCATACTCGCTAAGTGACTCAATGTTACTCATGTTGGAGGTAAATTGCTAATGAATCATGTGTATCGGGGTTTATTTTTGTTGCTATGTTCCCGTTTATTTTTGTTGCGGTGGTCCCTTCTTTTACAGTGTATGGTTGTTTAAGACTTTCTTTGATCATGTTTGTCGGCAAGTTGTATAAGTATATTTTTCTCATACGCAGGCTTATTCACTAGTTATAAGAAAAGTGAACCTTGTGTCTTGTCGTGACATTATGTATGTTTTCACTCCTCATGACATGCCTTGAATGGGGCGAGTAATGTCGCTAAGATTTGGGACAGAGGAAATGATAAAGCATGTTAGATAATGCAGTGGACAATGAGATTAGCAATGTTCTAAAACTCGCTAGGCACTAGTCGGGCGGAGAAGGGTCGCCTAGGGCCAAGCCTAGCGCCCCAGGTGGGAACTAGGCGCTGACCTGTCAGCTTCCTAATCTAGGCGTTGGACCACCACCTAGTAGAGGTGTCAAACGGGCCGGGTCGGCACGGGCACGACACGAGCACGGCACGTTCGACGGCGGCACGACACGGAACGACACGGTATAAGTTGGCACGTGGCACGACACGGGCACGGATTTGAGCTGACACGGCACGGTATAAGGCGGCACGTGGCACGACACGTCACGGGCTTCTACGGGCACGGCACGAAGTCAATGGGGCACGATGCACGGCACGGCACGGGCACGAGCACGGAAATTGGCACGGCACGGAAGTAGGACAGACATGGCACGGCACGGGCACGTTGTAGCGCGGACGCACGGTTCTAGCAAGGCACGTTGGCACGGCACGACACGGCCCACAGGCACAGCAGGAGGCAAAAAAATTTAAAACTTTATTTCTATCAAATTGTATTATTTTTTGATAATAAATAAAGGAAGATTATTTTTGTAATTTTAAATTAAAAAAAGTTAATTTTTTGTTATTTTAGTGAATTATATATTTAGATCAAGTTAATAAAAATTGAAGTCAAGACATGAACAAAAAAATTTAAAAAAAAAAGAAACAAAAAGGAAAAATAAGTTACAATTTTAAATTTTATATTATTTTATTTTATTTTATTTTGAGAGCGAGAGAGAGAGAGAGAGAGAGAGAGAGAGAGAGAGTTTGGACTTTGGACAACAAAAAATAAATAAGTTTTTAAAACATTTTATATGATTAATAAATTTTAAATCAAAATTCAAACATGAAAAAAAATGTTTACCGGCATCGGCGTTATACTGCACGTTCCCAAATATTACATATTTACATATGCTGATATTATACATTATACTCATATAGTCATATACATAATACATTGCTAGATTGCCTTTTATGAGTTTATCTAATAAAGATTTTGAAAAAAAAAATATTAATTTGTTTTTGTGAAAATTTTAAAAAATAAATAAATAATCTATGTTTGTTTAAGTAAGTCATGACTCATGAACAAAAATATAAAAATATAAAAAAATAAAAAAGTAATATTTTTTTTTAGAGAGAGAGTGAGTGAGAGATAGATAGTTAGAGAAAACAAAATTACAAATTGTTTTTATAAATAAAATGATAGAAATTCAAATTTTAGGAATTAAATTCTTTTATTAAATTATAAAATACTCACAAAAATAGACCTCCACTTTTCGGACCAAATTTCGATCGAACCGTTAGATGTGTTTAAAACGTGTTTTCAATGTCCTACGCAAAGATTTGGCAAAAAAATAGTGCTCGGAAGGGCTTGATCGGAGTAGATTTTCGTAAAACTACTTTACGAAAACCTTGTCCGATCAAGCCCTTCTAGCTAGTTTTTTTACCCAAATCCTTGCATAGTACCTTAAAAACACGTTCTAAACACATCTAACGGTTCTGATTTTGAAAAAATTGATTAGGTGGCGTTGAAGTGGTGCGTTATAGTATTGAAATTCCATGAAATGCACTAAATGTGCTCTGACCGTGTGGTTGCCGATATCGGATGATCATCAATTTGGGCGAGAATGATAAAATCGATAAGATATTAAATCGTAACGGTTTAGATCGAACATTCGGAAAAACGAGTGTGCACCTACCTTTCAATTCTATACATCGAACTTACTTCTATATGAACAAAGTTACTATGTTATAGTATAATGTACGATAGCCACACAATCGCAACACAACTATGACTATCCACACCGTCCACTTTGTTTGTCTTGATGTTTTAATGACTCTCGCCAATTTTTGCGTCTATCGGATTTTGAAAGGTCCTTCATCGGAACACAATTACGACGATCTTCACCGTTTATTACCAAAAAATGGCTTTTAGATCCCACTTTTTGGCCCCCCGTGTCTAATCGCTCTATCACAGCTCGCTCAATATACTTTCCCTCTGTTCCGTAAACAACCTAATAGAAAGGCTACATGTGGTACCACGTTACGATAATGATGTTTAGAGCAGTGTAACAGAGGATGAATGGTACGAGCAAACAGTGGAATCCATAGCCTACTAAAACAACAGCATCAACAAGAGTTTAAGACAGGTTCATCATAGCAAACCAAGCCTAAGATAGGTTCATCATGGCAAACCAAGCCTTATTAAATTACGTTTATGAGGGAAGTTGCAAATGGAGACAAACTAATTAAAAGCATTAAAGAAGACGAATGGGAAATGACTGCATGGTAACACACTGGAGAAGCAATATGAAGCATCACTCAACTGTTGAGACAATAAGTATCTTCAATACCAATTACACCTCAGAACCTAGGGCAATAAAAAAAAAAATTAGATCACATAATGGTTGGATGGAATATGACGAAAAGCTTGAAAATGGACATGTAGTTTAGAATCTATAGGTTCTTTATCAAATAAGTGACTCATAATGCAAGGCAAAGGAATAAACGAAGAAAAAGTTGAATGAATGACTATGAAGCATTTGTTCTTTTATAATAGCAAATGTCAGTTGTCTTGCACAGAAGTCGTCTCAAAACCCTTATTTCAAAAACCGTAAACTGTGACCACTGAGGTCAAGTAGAATAGTTGTGAAAGGTCATATGTCTTTAAGCATCTACAGAGAAAACCAATTAATGTTAGCTTGATTAGTGAAAAGATCTGATAATCAGTGCAAAATGCATGTTTTTTCTCAAGTGAGTTAAAGTGTGGATACCTACTCATGAACATTCTGCAATTCTAGAACCTCTACCTCCACTTACTCCGCTTGCAAGAAGAGTGTTCTTGATCTTATGCAACCGAGTGACAACCTCACTCATGTCTGGTCGATCTGCTGGTTGTTCTTTTGAACAGGCAATTCCAACTTCAAGTAGTGAAATCAAGCACTCGTGGATTTTGTGACGGCTAAGAGAACTCTGATTTTCAACGATGTTGATCCTTCTGCTTGCCTCCCCATTTGTCCTTGCAAAAGTAATGCTGGATTGAAAATGTTCTCCAGTGGTCCAGTTAGAGCCATCTTAGTGAAGTTGTGGAGAGTCAAACTTTTGGTAAACATGCTATTAGTAGGTCTCTTCCCAGTAAACATCTCCAACAAAAGGATGCCATAGCTATACACATCACCAAATTTGTTGATACCTCATTTCCCGTTCCATACTCGAGTACATGAACAATACTTAGTTAATTAACTTAGGATTATGATTGTTTAGAAACATATCAGAGAATGTAATGTTGCTTGTGCAAACCACAATTTACAGTTATGTATTGAATGTGTAATAACACCATTTGCTTCATGTGGTTATACAGTTAGAAAGGCAACTAGAATTAAACCATCTTAACAAATTCTTATTAATATAATCTAGAGGCTACTCCTATAGCCAATTGGTTTTAGGTTCGAAGCCTCCAAGAAATCTAACATGGTATTAGAGCTAGGTCTAAGGTAACCTCACCTCACGTGGTCAAGTGCCCGAGTCAATTCCGCCACCTTCTCAATCCATATCTCCACGTGCTAGTGGGGTGCCCGGAGGAGATTTTTAGATTTTATCTCACATCGTTCACCTAATCAAACACAAATTGGGGATGGCTCTCAAACTTCCCTTTGGTTGGATAACTAGCACCCTATTGGTTCCCTTTATGTTAGACTTTTGTTGAGAGGGTAGTTAGGGATATTGGCAATTCATTGCTTGCAAAAGTCTCCTCTATTATTGACAGTGGTGCTTGGAAATGGCCTAGACAGAGAAATGATATTATTCGCCAGCTTATGGATCTCACTCCTCCTTCTCTGTCCTGTTCCTTCCCATCCAGATACTGTTTATTGGGTTCCAGATCCTAGTGGCATATACTCATTTAAATTGGCTTTACAAGCTATAAGGCCTTCCAGAAGTAAAGTGGATTGGTCCCATGTGGTGTGGTTTCAAGGGCATATTCCCAGGTGGGCATTTATCGAATGACTTGCATGTTAGAAGAGGCCGGCAACCACTGATAGGCTGGCTATTTGGGGTATGCAAGTGGACCCATAGTGTTCTCTCTGTTCCCAAGCTCCAGAGTCTCATGATCACTTATTTTTTAGCTGTCCTTATGCTAGACAAATTTGGACTCAAGCTCTTAATAGATTATTCAGTGTGCACACTGGTGATAGTTGGTCTAGGGAGCTTGCCTGGGCATCCTAGTATCTCAAAAATAAGTGTTCCTTTTCAGCTCTTTACAAACTAGTTTTGGCAGGGGCGGTTTAGGGTGATTCTATTAGCAACCCACTATTTTCTCCATGCAACCCACTTTCTCCATCCAACCCACAACTAAATTTTTCCAAACAAAATTTACTCACTCATACAACCCACTAAATTCACCTAAACTTCCCACAATACCCTTCACCCTAAAAAACCCTAAATCTTCTCCACCACACATCGCCACCACCAGCCGGTGCCACCATGCCCGTCGCCACCACCACCATCGCCACCACCACCCATCACCACCATCATGCCGCCGCCAAAGACCAACCATCTCATCTCTTCTCTCTCCCTCCCCCCTCTCTCTCTCTCTCTCTCCATTGTCTGTTTGATAATCTAAAATTCACCATCTGGGTTTGTAGAGTGATGCAAATTAAAATCCAAAATGCGACCAATTTTCATATTTTGAATGTCAAAATACACACCCATTTTCGACAACCACATGTCGATTTATATAGAAGGTCGAATTTTCAAAAATTGGACCTTGTCTATTTTCGACATCCTCATGTCGAAATTTATGTCTCTATTCAGCTTCTTAATGTCGAACCAAATACTTGTGAAATTTGTGGGAAAGGATGTTGTCTATGTTTGACATCATCTTGTCAAAATGTATGTCCATATTCAACTTTCGAATGTCGAACTAAATACATGTGGATAAAATATTGTTGTTTTCGACAATAACATGTCGAAATATAACTATACTTTCAGCTTCTTAATGTCGAAATTTGTGAAATCAAACATGTGAATTTCTCAAGTATCGTTTTCGGAATGCAAATGTTGATGTAATGCGTAGAATTAGATATTATGATGATTAAAAAAGTAACTTAAGTTGACAATTTATTACTGAACTTTGTCTTGCGTAATTTTGGTTAAAGTGAAAAGTTTCATTATCGATATGTTGAAAAAGTTTACATATTTCGGGGTATGAATGTCGAAAAAAACCCGCAGTTTTTCAGATTTGTTCTTGGTGTTCGAATGTTCAAATGGGAACCCATCATTGATTGGATGTCTACTCCTTCATTCTCCATTGAGAGTGAGAAGAACAAAAAGTTTACAGGTGGAAAAGGGGTGGCGGTGAAAGTGGTGGTGGAGGAGGAGGTGGCGGGATTTTGTCTTCATAGGAGACTTCAAAAATTTGGAACGGTGAGGAGGGAAAGAAACAGGGAAGAAGAACAGGAGTTTGGGTGTTAAGAATATTGTAGGGGCATTTAGGTCTTTATCCAACAATGGAAATTGAGGACATTTTAATGGGTCGCATGGAGAAAAAAAGGGGTTGCAAATAGAATCACCCTTAGTTTATCATATTTGGCAGAAACGGAACAATAGAATTTTCAGCAACGATATAGGGATCCTATGACTGTTTTTAGGCATTATTACCTCTAGGTCTAGAAAAGCGATGTCTAATTACCAATAAGGTAAGTTATTTTTTTTAATTACCACTAAGGTAAGTCACATTTTTTTGGAGTTTAGGTTTAGGGTGCACTTTCCTATTATAGAGTTTTAGTGGTTTAGGCACTTTCATAGAGTACCCTAGGATTTTAGTCACTTTCATAAGGTACCCTAGTCGTAGGGTACCCTAGAGTTTAGGTTTATAGTACACTTTCCTATTATAGGGTTTTAGTGGTTTAGGCACTTTCATAGAGTACCCTAGGATTTTGGGCACTTTCATGGGGTACCCTAGTCGTAGGATACCCTAGGATTTTAGGCACTTTCATAGGGTACACTAGTTGTAAGGTACCCTAGTCGTAGGGTACCCTAGGATTTTAGGCACTTTGATAGGGTACCCTAGTCGTAGGGTACCCTAGGATTTTAGGCTCGTAGGGTACCCTAGGATTTTAGGTACTTTCATAGGGTACCCTAGTCGTAGGGTACCCTAGAGTTTAGGTTTAGGGTGCACTTTCCTATTATAGGATTTAGTGGTTTAGGCAATTTCATATGGTACCCTAGGATTTTAGGCACTTTTATGATTTAGGCATTTTTATACGGGTTGGGGAGTTGATGGGAATTTTTCAGAGTTGGGCTTGACCTGATGGTAAATGTCCCCTGTTTTTAAAGCTATGTGCAATGATGTGCGAGGGAATGTGCTCCTAGAAGAAGATGGTTTATTCTCAACAGAACCTAGCTTTGTGTAATACTTGAGAATTATCTTGTAAACTATTAAAATAGATCCACTCACTTGTAAAAGTTTGTGTAATTTTTTGTTCTTTTCCTAGTTCTATTTTAGCTATGGGTATGCCCTTCTAATACTTTCTTCGTTGTCCTTTTGGTAATAAAAGTTCAATTTACCAAAAAAAAAGTCTTTGTTGTTTTTGTAATAAACTGGAAACCTCATGAATGTCTAGCATTGGTCTGAGTTTTTTGAAAGTTGATGGTGATGCATGGACCAAAACAAAGAACCATCAACTTTATTTGAGGGATTGAAGTAGCAATTTCGAGACATACTTGAATCAAACTCTAAACATTTTAGGTGCTGGTTAAAGTTAAAATTTGAAGAGCCTAAGAGGTAAATTACCTGGAGCAGTGTAACCAATAGACCCTCTTACGCCAATGGAACTTGATTGATTTGTAGATAAACTCGACGTGGCTTCTAGTAGGAACCTTGCTAATCCAAAATCACCCACATGTGCAATCATTTCATCATCCAAAAGAACGTTGGTTGGTTTCAAATCACAGTGCACAATTGGTTCGGAGCAGTGATGATGAAGATAATCAAGTGCAAAAGCGACATCAACTGCTATATTTAACCTCTGTTCAAAGTTTAATCTCCTTAAATCCTCACATGCATCATCATCGTCATCATTTGGATGCAACCACTCTTCTAGTGTCCCATTCACCATGAACTCATAAACCAAAGCTTGGAAATCATTCCCTTGGTAGTCAACACTAGAACAAGCTGTGAGAATCTTTACAAGATTCCGATGTTTGATGCTTTTCAGGGCTTTACACTCAGCTATGAAACTCTTGGAAGCGCCACGAAATTGAAAGTCAAGTACCTTCACTGCAACTACTCTTCCACCTTCATTAAGGACCCCTTTAAACACTGAACCAAAACTACCCACACCAATCAAATTTGCTGGAGAAAAGCCATCAGTAGCTTTAAGTAGACTTTGGTAGGACACTTGCAGAAATGAGTTTCCTAAGAATTCGAAAGATGGTACGTTTGTTGTCTTTCTATACGAACACAAATATAGGAAACACAACAACAAAAACAGTCCTAGAAACCCCGCCGAAGATATTGAAGTAATTAATTTCGCGGTAAGAGTAAATCCTTTGTTTCTAGACCTTTTGGAGTTGCAACTGCGCAGCTGCAATTCATGTATGCCCCCACAAAGCTTGTTGTTTCCTTCAATAGAAATGGCACTTCGATTCTTAAATACACCTCTTTCTGGTACTACGCCCTCAAAATCGTTGAATGATAGGTTTAGTTTATTTAAAAAGACAAAGCCATCCAAGTAGTCTGGGATTTTGCCTGAGAGATTATTGCGAGAAAGATCTAACTCCTCTATACCTCTCAAATTAGCTAAAGTTGAAGGAAGAAAGCCCCATAATTTGTTTCCCTCCATGTTTAGCGACGTCAACTTTACACAACTACCCAGAGAACTTGGAATGTTGCCAGCCAACTTGTTGGTAGAAACATCCAGTATTTCGAGATTTTTCAGAAGTCCAATTTCCAAAGGAAGGGAACCACTCAAATTGTTATACGCTAGGTTTAGATACAACATTGATGAGATATTGCCAACTTCTTTGGGTATGATACCCTTAAGATAGTTATGATCCAAACTTAGTACCTGCAAAAATTGGTATTCCCCTATATGTGAAGGGATGCTGCCGCAAAGATTATTTGCAGATATATTGAGATAAAATAAAGAAGTTAGGTTTGCTAAAGATGATGGGATCTCACCTCGGAGTTCATTATCATCAAGCCCCAAAACCTGCAGCTTTTGAAGCATCCCGATATCAGTAGGAATGTTACCAATTAAATGGTTATTTGACATGTCAAAAGCCTGCAAGTTGACAAGATTCCCTACTCCTATCCCAGTTGGGATATTTCCTATTATTTTGTTGCTAGAAAAGCTTAGAAGATACAAATCGGTGGAGAAATTGCAGATGGATTTAGGCAACACCCCTCCAAAATTGTTCTTGCTGAGACGTAGGGAGTACAAAAAGGTGGCATTTATCAAAGAGTCTAGAAAGCTCAAGTCATCTGCTTCCCCCGTTCCTAGATGATTAGAATGTAATAATAAGCGCTCAAGACCATTCAACTTTTCAAGAGGTGGCACTTTTCCAGTCAACTTATTGAATGTAGCACCAAAGTAATATAGTTTGGTGGCGTTAGATAGTGAAATAGGAATGGATCCAGTTAACAAGTTGCCACCAACTGCAAGGAGTTTGAGATTAGGAAGAGTATTTCCTAGCTCTGAGGGAAGGCTTCCTTGAATTTGGTTTCCATACAGAAGAAAAAATCTGATAGAAGAAGTATTGAAGATTGAAGACGGTATGGTACCAACCAAATTGTTCAATTCCAACGAAAGATGTTCTAACTTTTTCAATTGACACAGAGCATCTGGTATATTCCCACTAATATGATTCTCACTTGCTTTAAGAGTTGTAAGAGAAGATAGATTCCCAAAGGTAGAAGGCACTCCTCCTGTTAGATTGTTATCTCCAATATACAGCTCCTTCAGAAGAGTTAGTGAACCGAGCCGCGGAGGAATTTCCCCTGTCAGCCTGTTGCCAGTAAGTTCAAGGATAACAAGATTGGAGCAACCCGTTATATTTGTAGGGATTCCACCCGTAATCGTATTATTGGCTAGTGAGATTTTTTGTAGTCTTCGCAATCGGCCAAGTTCATGGGGGATTGCATGACTCAAGCTAATATTACGCAACCATAGTCCCCTGAGAAAGCTGAGATTTCCAATGTGGGGTGAAAGAGACCCATCCAGCTTCTGATTATCAAGTCGTAACACAGTGACCCTTTGGTGTCGGCGGCCACATGTTACACCAACCCATTGACAAAAGTGGATGGATTCATTCCATGAGTTCAGAGCTCCACCGGGATCACCAGTTATTGCAGCTTTGAATGCAAGCAAGGCTGCACGATCAGTCTCGTTACTGCGTTGCACAAAGCCAACTACAAAAGGAGAGCAATAACGCAAGCCCAAGAGGAAAAAAATGTACATGACAAGGAATAATGGCTTTAACACTGCCATACCTTTGAGGTGATTGGAATGTTAAAGCTGAATTTGCTGATAACCGTGTTTTAATAGAGTGATGTGTTCTAGGCAAGCTGATATTTTTCTTGACCTTTGTAGACTTGAAACCCCAGTAACTGAGATAAACTAGAGAAGTCCAAATTAATTTTTGGTGGAAAAAGAAAATTACTTTGTTCCCCGTTGTGCCCTTACTCCTTTTACTTTTTGTAAATTATGTTGAAGATTAATAAATTCTTTTTGACAAATTGTTGCCACCGAATTCCTCCAGGACACGGGGAGAAACGGAGTGGTCAACACCTGGTGGTGTAGAAGATGCGAGGGCGTGCCAGGAGATGTGAATCTCCGAGAGAGTGTGTAAATGCGCCTGAAACCTTACTGACTTCTTTCAAGCAATTGCACAACTTGAAATAAAAGAGGAACTAAAGTTTACAACGGTTCGTGGGCCTTTGAGCAAGGACTTCCACAATCAAAGAAGAAAGACTAACTATTACATAGAAGAAGGGGAAGAAGAAGGAGAGGAGGGGGATAGAGGTAGAAGATAGACATAGATAGAAGAGAGAGGGGGATCGATCGACTAACCGAGAGTTAGGAGATAAACTAAATTTAATTGCTTTGCTATGAGCTTTGTTGGTGCTTGGACCTTTGCAAAGTTGCACAAAGGTTTGTATTTATGGCATTTGGATCCGAATGTAACTTCCAAATATAACTGCCCATGATCTCTTGCCATAATGCCCATGTCTTGCGTCTTCTTCGGGATCTTCTTGAAAATGCACGAGGAGATGACATGTGTCCTTTGATTGGCCGAAACATAACTACCCATGTTCTTTATGCAATTAACACATGTTAATTCCGGCCCTTATCACCTTGTTTTAGATAAAAACTACTTCCCTATAATTTAGGTAACAACTTATCTCCTAAATTATAGATAATTCGGCTATTAACATAAATCCGAATTACATAGAAATCATTTCTAACCAACTTATTTGCCACGTGTAAAATTTTAAAAATTATGGTACAAACACAAATACAAGAATTATTATACATCTTTGACAAAATCGGAGGCTCGTAGCAGCCTTGTTTGACTGTCTACCTTTCTTTGTGGCTTATTTATTTTATTTTATTTTTTCTGGTAAACTAGGTGCATTGATAAAAATTTGGAGTCATACAATAGGGTATGCAACCCCATTCGAATCATCACAAAGTTGCGAAATAATACAAGCTGGAGCAACGTCAAGAGTTCTGAAATCTAAACAAGCATCACGAGGAATATTAGCTAAAATATCAGAACATTTGTTTCTTCCCGGTAGACTGTCTTGCCTTCTTTTCTTGTGTCCTTTTTCTTTTATATTTTCTGTTCTTTTCTGTTTCTTATGTGGTCTTTTTTTTTGGGAAAATGACCAGAAAATGGGTTTTAAAACAAATAATGACCAAAACATGGGCATGGTTTCAGAAATTCCCAATTCATGAGAAGGAAAACTTTAATTCCACATACATGGCAAATTATGTGTGAACTACCAAAAATACCCTCTCCCTCTCCCTTTTCCCAGCCCCACTCTCTTCTTCTCTCCTTTCTTCTATCCACCCGACGAACGAACCAGAGCTCGACGACGAACAAACCGATGACAACAGCGGCAGCGAATTCCCAAACGACGTCGTCTCACCCTTGTCCTGCTAGTCGACGGTTAAGCAAATGTTACACACGAACCGATAATGATGAGTTCTAGAATAATTCATTCGCGTCATGGGTAGAAATTGTACTCATGAGAAACCCATCAGAAACTCCATTTCCATACCTTTTCTGCATCTCTCTTCTCAAACAAAATCACACTCAAAAGGACAGAAGTCGCTCAAGGGCTAGAGATTCTTGGACCTCTCGTCACTCGGAAATCAAATTTATGGTGGTTGTTTGCTAGTTAAAAATGAGTGTTTGGGAAATGTTTATGTTGGCAGTTCTTTTATCAGCTTGTACTGCAAATGTGGTGATCTAAGCTATGCGTACCAATCAGTTCAAAAAAAAAAAAAACTATGCGTACTAAGTGTTCGATGAAATGCCCATGAGTTTGGGTAAGCTTAGCAAGTTTTGATAAAAGTTTAAGATTGATTTGTTCATGTAAAAATTGAATCTTGGACAAGTTCAGCAAATATAGGATCAGTTACGGTGCAACAAATTATGTACCACGCCACCACGTCATGTAAATTCTTCACTCAAGGAGCAGTCTGGTGCTTGTTTATTTTGTACACAGTGCATGTCAAGCTTATACAAAGAGCACGTTTTTTTGTTGCTCGGAGCAAGTTTTTGGGGTTTCATACACAGTGCACGTCAGTGTTATATAAAGAGCATGTTTTGTTCTTGCTCGGAGCAAGTTTTTCAGTGTCAGTGACAGTACATTATTTTTCATGTTATAAAAAGAGTGCAAAGGTCACCCCACTGACAATGGAACGTCGAATGGATGGACTTGTATGCATGGTTCATGTCATCTAAGAACCCAAGGAAATGAGAAATAAAATTTATGGGAAGAATAGTCTGGTGCTTGTGGTTTCATACACAGTGCACGTCAGTGTTATATAAAGAGCATGTTTTGTTCTTGCTCGGAGCAAGTTTTTCAGTGTCAGTGACAGTACATTGTTTTTCATGTTATAAAAAGAGTGCAAAGGTCACCCCACTGACAATGGAACATCGAACGGATGGACTTGTATGGATGGTTCATGCCATCTAAAAACCTAAGGAAATAAGAAATAAAATTTCTAGGAAGAATAGTCTGGTGCTTGTGGTTTCATACAGAGTGCACGACAAGGTTATACAAAGAGCAAGTTTTGTTGTTGCTCGGAGCAAGTTCCCAAGATTGTGCACGAAAGGTGTCGGGTTACGGGAGGGGAAATTATTGGGGATTTTTTTACCTCAGGGTTATTTACAAAAATGTTGGTACCATGTATGTGGAATTATTTTTTTCCTTCTCATGTTATTGGTCATTTCAAAAACCTTACCATGAAATTGGAATATTTAGTTTTAAAAACCATGTTTTGGTCATTTCCCCTTTTTTTTTTGTAACATCATTGACCATGGTGACCACCCATCTCAATTTTTTTTTATAACATCAATTTTTATTTTGATAATGGAGGGTGTCCGGGCCAAATTTGCGCGCACCTCGTACTAATCTTGCACTAGCTTTTGCATGGAGTGAGACCCCAAGTCCCTGACCAAAACAACTAGGCCAATCTCTTGAGGTTCCCACCCATCTCAATTACAATGGTTGTGTTTCGGTTCATGGATTTGTGGGTTGTTTTGGAGGGAAAGGAGAATTGCCGGACATAGAAATAAGTAAATTTTTTCCCCTTAATTGGCAGAAATATTTAATAAAGAATTGTTCTAAGGCCCATATGTGATGTTTGATGTTTTGAAATTGATATTTGACTTACCGCGGCATCAGTACTTTACAGACCTGTCGGTTTACCTTTACGGGGGAATCCTGTGTTTTGCATAGTAAGGCAGTTTAAAATTCTTGATGATTCAACGTCTCTTTCGTGCGAGCATCGACGTTATTGATTTTAACTAGGGGTGGGAAAAATCCGACCTGACCAGATCCGACCCGAAGGGTTGCGAGCAGTTTTCAAATACCATAGGGTTGGGTTTGGGCTGAAATATTAGTAACTCAATGAAATTGGGTCGGGTGTCGGGTTTAGGGTCTAGGGTATCAGGTTCACACGACCCAATAGTTTCGGACCAAATCTTGACAATCCGAACCGCTCAATATGTTTAAAACGTGTTTTTAAGGGTCCCCAAGAAATTAGCAATAAAAAATACCGGGAAGGTCTTGATCTGAGCAATTTTTCATAAACGCTGTATAAAACCACGATTTAAACACATTGGACAGTTCAGATAAAAAAAAATTTGATTGGGAAAGTAAGGTGTGGATGGAAGGTCCGCATTTTAGGATGTGGATAAGAAGATTTGTGTGTGTGTGCACACACACACTGTTTCAGTCAGAGATCCCTGACTAAAATAAAAGTTTGGTATTCCTCTCATTCTACTTTTCCTGATTGGATTTTGATTATCCGAGCTATTCAATGTGTTTTAAACGTGCTTTTAATGGTCCACGGGAAGAATCATAAAAATAAATTAATAAATAACCGGGGAAGGCTTGTTCTGAGCTATTTTCATACAAACCGTAGATATAGTTTTTATAAAACCAGTTATTTTGAATTTATAATTCCTCGCGTAAAACTCTAAAAACACGTTTTAAACACATTGAGCGGCTTAGATCAAACATCACATATGGGCATATACATGGCATGGACTATAGCTTCTGTGAAACTCATCCCATTTGGCTCAAACCCTTCCGTCTGCATCGAGTCGAAGAATTGAAGACCCTCATCTACATATCCATTGATAGCAAACCCCAGGAACATTGAGTTCCATCAGAAAGTTACTTACTCTAACATTGTCCTTAATTGCTTTCTAAGAACGAATTGATGTACCATAAGTCTAACCCAAGTACCCCCAAATTGGCACAAGCGGCGAGTACAAAAAAGTGGCCCCACCGTGTTTTCATTTCCAGTAATCTAAACTGTTCATCTTACAGGGCCCGATGACCATGCAACCATCAGCTTGATTGGATATTGATAGGTATATCAAAAAATAAATTTTGGAAAATAAAATAGACGGTCCAGGAACACTTTAAGTTTTAAAGTTATTAACAGAATCAGACCGTCTATTCTATGAACCAATATTCACTTTTTGATATACCTATCGTTATCCGTTCAAGGTGATTGGATATACGATTCTACGACCCTACAAAAAGAACTATTCAGATTACTACAATAACACGGTATGGTCCACAAATGGCGGTGGTGGAAACATTTTTTAGTATATTTCTGAGACGTTGGGGTAGTGTATGAAGCAATCTCAGAACGGTTTATTGATATAGAAGTTTGTTGGTGTATGCACTTATCACCAGAACAAAAAAAGAGTTGCAGAATATTTTGAGCACATAATCCAACCGGCAAAAAATAGTTAAGAAAATCAAAATTCCAGGGAAATTTTTTTACTCATGGGAATATTTAAGCCGTAACAAACAAAGCCTAACTCCCTTCTTCAAACCAAAAAATTGAATAAACAACACAAGATGGTCGAACCCTCGAGCTTCATACCAGATGTCCTCACTAACCTTCTTTGCCTAAGAGCTAATTGGTATGGGGCCGTAAAGACAGATACGAAGATCACCTTGAAGTACCCGCGGGTGGAAGTAGCACTTGTACAAGTCCCAGAATTCGTCTCTGCGACATGAACACATGTAAATGAGAAACAATATTCACCATACCAAGCACAAAATGGAGAAAGGGAATAAGGGAGTATCCGAGAATGAAAAGCGTCTTCTGGGTTCTAAGAAATTAAATCCTTGCCCTACTTCCATTCAGGAATAAAACAAGGAAAGAAAAGAAGGGGGGCACTCAGACTCGGATGTCTTAGAGATGAATGATGTTAAATTCACAAAACCTGTGGATGATTCCGATACCAATCACATACGAAAGGACAACCGTAAAAGGAGGGAGGAGGAGGATCAACAACCTGACTTGGGGAAGTGTGAACAAGGAATAACCCTTGACGTCTGTGTGCATGTCGAGCACAATCACAGCTAATTGTGATAGTCCTAGTGCCTCCACATCAATCAACTTCTTAATCCTGAAATTAAGTAGAGAAACACCCAGGGAACC